>CM056049.1:581581944-581971507 GCA_029574335.1 Rana kukunoris | reverse complement strand
TTTAAGCTAAGATCGGTAACCCCGTGCCACACACGGACTTGCCTCGCTGGATGCAGAAAAAAAGTTTACTTACCTTTTCTCTGCGATCCAGCGATGAATCCCCGCAGTACACGGCGGCGGATGTCCGCCTGATGCTGTGTGTTACCGGCCGATTCCCTTCCTGCGAGCGTCGCGACGTAGGGGGGGGAACGGCGCCAAAATTCAAAAATGTAAACAAACACTATACATACAGTACACTGTAATCTTATAGATTACAGTACTGTATGTAAAAAATACCCACCACCCCCCATGTCACCTAGTGGTCTGCCCTGTACACTACATGTCCTTTTATATAAAAAAACTGTTCTTTCTCCCTGCAAACTGTAGATTGCCCATAGCAACCAAAAGTGTCCCTTATGGCAAAAATTGTTTTAGAGCAGCTAAAAAACAGCGATAAAAAAATCAGAGTCACTTGCAGAATTTAGCGATAGCGGTATGTTCGTTTGGGTTTCCATAAAAAAAATACTTGTAGCAACAATTTTTTTCTGATGGTTTTGGTTTTTGATTTGTTTAGTTTTGATTTTTTAATTTAATATTATTTGTTATAGGTTATAATTCTCTTAATAATTTTTAATATTTTAAAAAAAAAAAAAAAAAATCATACCCGGGATGCCTATTAGACTCTTGTTTGGATAGATTTCAGTGAGTTATTCCTAAGAATTACAAGCCTACAGTATAAAACGCCAAATTCCCTTGCAAATAATGGTACCGCTTTAAGCACCTAAAATCTGAAAGAATCATACCGCCAGGGAGGTTAAGAGGAGACCTCATTAAACAACGCTCATCTGAAGGATATCGGTTCAACTCAGGAGTTCTAAAAGCAACACACACCATTGGTATATGGTGAGTAGAACTCCTAAGGGAGATACTTTTTGGAAAGAGCGCAATGGATACTTCAGGAATAACCCTGCACTAAGGAATTACAATTGAATAAGAGACTTTTTAATCTTTTGATAACACATTTAACATTTAACTATTGTCTGGTGGTGTTCTGTGTATTTTTCATGATATCATTTTCTATTAATGTTGGTCACAAGGAGGCTTTTTCAGTGTGATTATATTAGTCAATTATAGCAGATTGGGATTAATAGGTTCAATTGAATCTCTTGATATCCCACATAGCGCTGTTAATGTTTCTTCTTAGAGGCATATTGTTCACATATCACTATTCTTTAATAATAGCTGCTTTTCTGCACAAACTTACATAGCTTATGTCATATAACTTATTACATCCATAGAGTGCTAGGATCATACCTACCCTTGGACAGTTTCTGATATTTGTCTTTATATGCCTTTTAAAGTAATCGAGCGGCTGTATAGCCATTTGGATTACTTTTACCAATAATAGTTTTATTTAGAAATTTCCAATACACGTATACATGTAAGATCATTCACATAAGCAACATCTAGTGGAGTGGTCATTACTCTACATGACAGTGTGGATTACTTTTACATTGTAAGGAGTCGCTGGCTGAACAGAATACCTGGGTCATTGCTCCAGATATCACCACTCCCGTGCAAAGACATACAGGTACATTCTAAGAATGGGAAGTTCATGAATGATTAATAAAACTATGTCATGGAGGTTATGCTAATGACAGACTGCATTATATATGTCATTAATATTTGGGTCACTTTGACTTTATCCTTATACGAGAAGCTGCATCATCTTCCTATTAAGGAGAATATTAGACTTTTAGTCTAATTTCAACAGGGTATAAAACAATGGAAAGTAAAAAAAAAAGTGAATGCAAAATCATAATTTTGTTGTGTTATTTTCACCTTGGATAACAAGAATGTTCTTCTGGAATTTACTTCTCAATGAAAATCGTTGGGAAGCCAATGTGACTGCATAGCAAATACATGACAAACATAATAAACATGTTTCCCCCTGTACGCACCTAAAAGCAAGCTGTGTTTGATTTGCATTAAGGCTAAAAGCCATACACAGTAACCCCTGCTGGAAACATTTCAGCCTTTACAACTAGGCACTTCAGTTTTAATGGAATATAATTAACCCTTCCTACCTTTCGATTAGATCACAAGTTTCCTGCTTGGTAAATTCCGATTTGTTAGAATCAAGATGACTCTGGAACCACTGAAGTTTCTCACCTTTAAAAAAGAAAACACGTGCAGGCCTTTGAAAAAGGAAGGATGGATCACCAATTACAGACAAAATTGTCATAACTTTAACTGTAAACAATGCATTACTGTTAAGGGCAATTTCTTACAATTAAAATGGGGAATAGCAATACCTTCCAATCACTTTGGAAGCATTAAGAGAACTGCTTTTTTCTGTTATAAGATTGCTTTTCTCTGCTGCTAGTTGAATGTCCAGATTCCTGTCAGTTGTGACAGATAATGTCAAAGGTTTAAAGTAGTAAGAATGAGCGTATACAAATATAGACACTACATCCCAATTTAAATTGAAAAAAAAGGAGAGGGCAGGAGGTCACATACCTCTGGATTTTAATGGTGTCAAAAACAGGGCTTTTTTTCTCAGACAATAGGTGCAGGAACTCTCCTTTTCTGAGTCACCCCTTTTCTCCGCCCCTACCCATTTTTGAGCACCGTCCCTTGGTTCCATCCCCTACCCACCTCCCAGTACCGCCTCTTTTAGACAATACAGAACCAAGTATCATTTTGTGGTGCTAAGTAGTTTGTATGGAATTTGATGATGATATCAAGAAAAGCAATAAAATAGATCCCCTTCAGCCAGCAACAATAGATCCCCCTAAGAATAATATACCACCCACCATAAAATTTCCCCGCAGCAATAATAGATCTCCGCACAGCCAGCATTATTAGACTCTCTGGCAGCCATCATCAATAGACCCCCCTCCCCCAACAGTAGATCTTATTTAACTGACCCCCCAGAAATATAAGGCCCACACCCAGCAACAATAGATCCCCCACCAGCAACAATAGACCTCCTCAGCAGCAATAGACCCTCTGCAAAAATAGATCCCAGGATTTAGCATCAATACACTGCAGCACACTCCTGCACCCCTTGTGATTACATACATCGTCCTGGAGGTCCAGGAGGTGCCGGAACTGCGTTCCTCCACGTTCCTGCTGAAAAAAAGCCCTGGTCAAAAGTATATGAAATTACCAATATCTGATCAACACAAAAATTAGAAAAAATATTAAATTATTTTATTACAAAATTGTGGTCTTATACATGTACTCTCTCAGGAATAACTAAATCTGTTTGATATGTACTGTCTCACGTTTTTATCAATTTTGTAATAAAATTATTTAATATTTTTTCAAATTTTTGTGTTGGTCAGATATTGGTCATGTTATATACTTTTGACACCGTTAAAATCCTGAGGTATGTGACCTCCTGCCATCTCCTTTTTTTCCCAAGATAACGATAAAGCAATAGAAAAAAAAGTTATGTCAACTGCACAATGCCAAGACACAACTATATTTCAAGAATTAAGATTACAAAATAATTTTGTTTTAGCTGGATAGGAACACTTTAAAATGCAATGAGACAGATGGGCTTATGTATTCCACAGGTTAGTGGCTAAGTATAATAAGCTCTGAAACTCATGTATCCTAAGTATAATAAGCTATGAGGCTATGTTTAGCTAACCATCAATATAAATTACCATTTTATGTATTACGACAGAGAAACAGATGTCATTGGCTGAATTTGTAGAAGGTTGTGGGATAACCACAGAATTAAGTGGGAATATGGGCACTAAAGGAAAAACTGTTTTTTTGTTCATTGAGTGACACAGACATATCAGAAGATCGTGTCCTGCAAGAATAGAATGGCAAGTACCAAAAAATAAATAAAAAAACAAACAACAACCTAGGGGCAGCACCCACTGGTGGCCAAACCCTCCATCTGCAACACACAGCTCAGTAGCCAGTAATAAACAGACAATAATCTGAGGCAAAAGACCCATCCTTGAAATGAGAAAAAAAAATAATATTGTACACAAAATCAGATTTTCTCTTTCGTTTGGTGAAGGACATAGCCAGGTCAGAAGAACATGACCAATGGGCCATCCCAAAGCAGTGCTAGAATAATTAGGGTGAGTCAGTGTTGTGTCCTGTGTGTTGTGAGAGACACAAGACTCTGGTCTGGAACAATGGATGTTTATTTCAGTACAGGCTGTACACTGCAACATGCATCTCAGGACGGTACATATCTCTGCTTCCTACATGTGCTCTCTCTCCAAGATGGCTACTATGCCCCTTGACATCACTGCTGGGTGGAGCCAGCCTTAAAGTGCCAGTACATGTGAAACCCTTCAGGTATAAGGCCTCATTCACACATAGCCGACTCCGTCGCAGTCCGTTCCGACGGAGTCCGCCAGCTCAGCGGGAGATCAGTCCGCAGATCTCCGCAGAGCCGACGGATGACAAGCTCCGCTCTGCTCACTGAGCGGGGAGGAGCTTGTTGAGCCCCGCTGTCCTCTATGGAGCGATCTGATGAAAACAGACAGCATGTCCGTTTTCATCAGATCTTACCCGATCCGATCCGCATGGACGGATGGGGACGTGAGCCCCATACGTTTGTTTTTAGCGGATCGGATTAGGTCGGATGTCAGCGGACATGTCTCCGCTGACATCCGACACTCCATAGACATGCATGGAGCACCCGTTCAGGTCCGTCTGAAAAACTGACAGACGGACCTGAACGGATCCATGTGTGAATGAGGCCTAACACCTTCCATCTATCCCTAAAAACAAAACAAAAAGAACAAAAAAAAAAACAACAAAACAATAACAGGCACAAAACATTAACTGATAACTGTCCAATAACAGTCCTCCAAACAGGACTTCTCCCACATCCAGATGGGAGACCAATGGGAGACCAAGCTTCCAGGGACAGTTGCGGGGTTATTATCACTTCCGTCGGCCCTGTCGAAAGTCTCGTAACCGCTCTTGCAACTGAAACCGGTCAAGAGGGCAACAGTGTCGTTGAGGCCGGGCATCCAGCGATTCGGGCCCGGAGGAAACAGGGCTGGCCAGAATGGGTACCGGCGGGGCCAAGAAGGGATCCCCCAGCTCAGAGGGTAAACAGACCTCCAGACCAGAGCTGAGTTCAAAAGTTCAGAGTCCCCACAATCATCAGTCTCTGTGCATCCTGATTCGCTGGGAGAAGATCCTTGAGATACTGGTGGTTCAGCCGGCATCATGGATTCGGGCAGTTCCCGAGGACGCAGTTGGTCCGCATGACGTCTGCAAATGGAACCATCTTCCAGGCGGACCTTGTACATCTTAGGTCCCAAAGTCTCTGCAATGACAGCAGGAAGCCAACGGGTGTTGGAAGCCCCATAAGATCGGGCCATTATCTTTTGTTGGGCTGTGAATCGGGGGAGCTCATTGTGTTTGACCATCTTGTCTTGGGACTGCAGTACATGTTCCTGGACTGTTTGAAAGCGGAGCATATCCAAAACAGTCCATGGCTGCCGACCCAGAAGGAGTTCTGCTGGAGTTTTCCCAGTGGTTGCATGTGGTGTGTTTCTGTTAGCAAAAAGGAAGGAGTCCAGCTGCTGGGGTGACAGGGACTGTTTACTTGCAGCCACTGTAGCTTTGAAATAGCGTTTGAAAGTCTGCACAAACCTCTCTGCTTGACCATTTGTAGCTGGGTGGTATGGTACGGTCAACTTGTGCTTGATGTTGTGGGCAGTCAGGAAATGCTGAAACTCCTGACTGGTAAATTGTGCACCGTTGTCCGTGACAATTTCTCTGGGGTATCCAAACATAGCAGCGAGATGTAACAGTATGGAAACGGTTTCCTTAGTCGTTGGCTGAGTAACAGGAATGACTTCAGGCCACTTTGAATGGGCGTCCACTATGATCAAAAAGGTGTGTCCTCTGATCGGGCCTGCAAAGTCCAAGTGTAGGCAAAACAAAGGAACCGTGGGCCAAGTCCAAGGCTGGACGCACCCACGAGGAGGGTCTCTCGTTTGTGCACATCCAGCACAAGCATTCACATATGTTGCGATATCTGAGTCTAGGTTTGGCCACCACACATAGCCTCTGGCCTTTTGTTTCATACGTGTGCCCCCGGAAAGACCAGTATAGCAAGTCCAGAATGTGTCCCTGGAGGGTCTGTGGAATGATCACTTGGTCTCCCCATAAAACACAGTTGTCAGCCACAGTTAATTCCATACACCTACGGAAATAAGGTTCATACACCTGTGTGACAGTTGCAGGCGAACCGGACCGTACCCAGGAGAGTATTGTTTTAAGAAAGATATCCTTGGTTGTATGGGCTGCTATCTCCCCAGAAGACAAGGACAGGCTGGTGTAACGGCAACTCTTGACCGGCGGAGAAGAGTCCATGGACTTCCCTGATCACGATACTGAATTTTGTAGCTGTATGCCCCCAAGAATAGGGCATAGCGTTGGAGGCGGGCCGCAGTAGTCTGGGAGATGCCTTTGTCAGGGCTAAAGATCTGAAGGAGTGGTTTATGGCCCGTCAGTATGGTGAATACCCTACCATACCTGTAAAGATGAAACTTCTTAATTGCCCATATCAGCGCAAGAGCCTCTTTGTCAATGTGTGAGTAATTGCTTTCTGCTTTTGTCAAAGACCTGGAGGCAAATGCCACTGGATTTTCTGACCCATCTGGTAAGATGTGGGATAGTACCGCCCCCAGACCATAGGGTGAGGAATCACAAGCCAAGGTGAGAAGCTTCTGTTGGCGGCACAAGCATGCGTGACGCCAACAGCTTCCGCTTAGAAACGTCAAAAGCACGTTGGCATGCAGCCGACCAGTCCCATCTGGAGTGTTTCTCCAAAAGCTTGTGCAACGGAAACAAGGTGTGTGCCAGATTTGGCAGGAATTTGTGGTAATAGTTCAGCAAACCAAGGTATAATCGCAGCTGCTGGACATTGGTTGGGGCTGGAGCTTTGACTAAAGCATCAACCTTGGCTTCACAAAACTCCAATTTAGGCACCATGAATTGGCATTTTGCCAAGTTCACTTTCAGACCCTGTTCTTGGAGTCTCGCCAACACAAGCTCCACATTCTGCTTGTGTTCCTGGTCAGTCCGTCCCGTAATGAGCATGTCATCTAGCAGGCACTGAGTGAAAGGAATGTCCACCAAAATCTCATCCATTTTTCATTGCCAAATGGCTGGGGCGGAGGCTACCCCAAACACCATCCGATTATATTCATACAGTCCCTTGTGGGTGTCGATGGTCAGAAACTTGCGGGAAGAAGGATGGACCTCAAACTGTAAATATGCTTGTTTGAGATCAAGCTTGGTGAACTTTTGACCCCCTGGCAGAGAGGCAAAAATGTAATCTACTCTGGGTAGGGGATACTGGTCTATTTCCAGTTGGGAGTTCAGTGCCATGCAGAAATCGCTACAAATGCGCAATTACCCATTCGCTTTCCTTACCGGTACAACTGGTGATGCCCACTCGCTGTGCTCTACCTTTGAGATGACACCTTGTTCCTCCAGCTGACTTAGTTCTGCTTCCACATCTGCTCGGAGTGTGAAAGGTACTGTCCGAGCTTTAAAGAACTTAGGCTGAGCGTTGGGTTTCAGCTTGAGTCTCACACAGTCATGCTTTATTTTTCCCAACTGGTCATCAAAAATCTTTGTGAATCGCTGCTTCAGGGAAACCAACCTTCCCTCATTATCTCATCTAATGGAATGCTAACGGTTTAACAGGGACTTATGACGATGTCTGGCATACCAAAGTGAGCAATCCAGTCTCTCCCAAAGAGAGAGGGTCCCCCATTTTCTAGGATATATAAAATGGCAGTTTTTTTGTCTGACCCTTGTACAATACCTTTACTTTAGCGTAACCCAGTGGGTGGAGTATCTGCTTTGAGTATGTCTGCAGTTTGATTGGTGTTGGATGGACAGTTTTTCGGGTCTGAAGTGGTCTCCATTGTTTCTGGGTGATAACTGAAACTGCTGCTCCTGTGTCTACATCCATCTTGAGTTTCTTTCCCTCAACGGTTACATCTACAGTCATTGCGGAGGGTGCTGAATGCATATGATGTATGTCTAACCTGTGGAGCACTTCCTGACAGGTCTGATCCTTAAACCGGCAGACTTTGTGATCATGGTCTGTATTCCCACAACGATTGCAAGCTGACTCCTGGCTTGGTGATGGTCTGTATTTTCAGTTTGCGGCAGTTGGCTTGACTGCTGTTCTGAAAACTTCCTGCTTCACCTCTTCCCTTCTGCTCCGGGGGTTCAATTCCTCTGTATCTTTCCCAGCCATTTCCATCACTGAAGCTATCTCAATTGCCCTTGTAAGAGTAAGGTCTTTCTCTGTTAACAGTCTCTTTTGGGTTGACTCACAATTCAGTCCCATAACAAACTAATCTCTCAGTGCAGTAGGTAGGTAGTCCCCAAAAGAACAGGTAGAGGCTAGTCTGGGAAGGGCGAGCACATAAACCTTAATCTCTTCACCTGTCTGCTCCTGCCTCTGATAGAAGCAAAATCTTTCTGCTATTTCTAGTGTTTTGGGCTGGAAGTGATCCTCTAGCAGTGTCAGCAGCTCTGCCAATGTCTTAGTTGCTGGTTTTACAGGGGAAAGCAGATCCCTAAGAGTGTCATATGTTTTGGCCCCAACCACTGTCACAAATGTTGCTACTTGCCTGTTTGTCTAGGATGTCATTTGCACTGAAAAACTGTTCCAGCCTCTCAACCCAGGAACTCCAGGATGTCTGTTCTCCATCAAACTCGTTTTTTAGGTCCGTTTTTTTTCATCAGTTGATCCGTTTTTCATCAGTTGTCATCCGTTTTTTCGTCCGTTCACATCCGTTTTTCATCCGTTTTTTGTTTTTTTGTTAGAACTTTTTTTTTATTACATATTTTGATGAAAAACGGATGTTAGCGGATCGGATGTTAAACGGATCGTCCGCTAACATCTGTTTTTCGTCCGTTCCATTTTTTTGACGGAAGAAAAATAGGCTTAGCGGAGACGGGCGTTAGCGGATGCGTGTGAAAGGACCCATAGGAAAGCATTGCCGTCAAAAAACGGACGTCTAAAAACGGACGAACGGTCCGCACGTGTCAGAGGACCCTTAAAGTGCCAGTACATGTGGAACACTTCAGGTATAACAGTCAGTAAGAACCATCTCCTTTAGAGCTCAAACCACTGCCAGCAAACCCTTATGGCTAAAACTAGGTAAAGGTATAAACAGACAAGCAAGAAACAGAGGCATGGTGATGAAAAGCCCTGGACACGCTCAGAGCCCTGGTAGAATGAGCAGCTATAGGTTCCAGAGGTTCCCAAACCAAGAGGACGTAAGCCTTAACTATGGTGTGACAAATCCATGAGAAATAGATGGCAAGGCTGCTTGTTCCTTCCCAAGACCATCTGTAGTAATAAATATATGCTGTAGAATTTAAAGTGTCGCTGACTGATACAGGGGAGCTGGACCATGTGACTGGAGTGGGCTGCAACTAAGGTAAGTTGTATATACAGTACATATACAGTCCACCTTTATTATACAGGTTAGTATATACAGTACATCTTTATTACACAGGTTAGCCTTAAGTATTAAGAGGGGGTAGTTGGGTTTCACCTGGAATTCTACTTGAAGTACACCTCAATGACCTGGGACCACATCCAAATAATGAATAGCCACTCCTTTGGGATAAGAGGGATTAGGATGTAGAGGAGGCAGGACAATGCTCTCATTCAATTTTTCAAATTAATTACCAAAATAACCTTCAGCATGAAAGTCAACCTAAAACGAAGCACCACCTTATCCCTATGAAATATCAAAAACAGTGGTTTACAGGAAAAAGCCACTAGTTCAGAAACTCTGTGTGTCAAGGTAATGTCTAACACAAAAGTCACCTTTTGTGAAAGCTTCAGTAAGGCAATTTCTCAAATGTTCTCACAATAAGGTTTTTGTAGGATTTCTAGTAGGGTTGTCCAGATACCGATACTAGTATCGGTATCGGGACCGATACCGAGTATTTGCGGGAGTACTTGTACTCACGCAAATGCTCCCGATACCTAAATAGAATACTTTTTTTGCATTTATCAACATGTTCTGTGAAAATTCTTTGAGTTTTTTACTACTGCGTGACAAGAAAATAAAACATATTTATTAATTTTTACTCATTTTTATTCTTTTATAATGTCTTGAGTTAGAGTTCTTCATAATTCTAAAGAAAATATCCTTAGTCTGTATTGTGGTTTGAAAACTGTCACATGACATTTAAAAAAAAGTATCGGTATTCGGTATCGGCAAGTACATGAAAAAAAGTATCGGTACTTGTACTCAGTCCTAAAAAAGTGGTATCGGGACAACCCTAATTTCTAGAACAAGTTTAGACATGGCATAAGCGGAAATCTTTTAGTGAGGGTGACCCGTGTAAGCCCCTGAAGGAAGGTACCCATGTCGGGTGTGCCCCAGCAGAGACAAATCTGACAAAAGTCCACTTCGCCTGATCCAGACATTGACAACCAAGATCATGAAGTTCCACCTATTCCAGGATTCGAGCCACCTCTAATACGGCAGTCAAGCTCTTAGTACATTCCTATTGATGTAGGCCATGGCATTGTCAGAATGTACCCGGATCGGTACATGGCAAAGATCACAGAGGATGCTTTGGTGATTTTTCACCAGAAGTGGGAGCCAATACCTGGATTAGACAGGCATCTGCTCCCTCTTGAAATGTGACAGCGGAGGGGGGGGGGGGTGTAACGGGATCAGCGAAACTTCAATTTCTGGGTGCTTTAAGAAGAGCCAACCATTGGGAGAGAGACACAAATAACCTTGAGGTCCAGAATGCAGAGCCTTGTCTCCTGGGTCCATAGGTCCTGATCCGATAGCCGATTTAGCACTCCCCCAGTCAAACAGACTGGCATCTGTTGTGAGGCTCTTCCAAAAGAGAGGGAGAAAGAACTTCCCAGACAGCAGTAATGGGAAGTGAAACCACGAGAACATGGACACCTTTGCCCAGTGAAGGAATCGAACAGGCGTGCCGATACTTATTTACAGATTTTACAAGATTTTCTCTGCGAGGTAGTACCAGTGGTCAATGATGATGAAGGCCGTCTCCTGACCTTGCACCTATACATCTCAACCAAGGATATCGCTTTAACCAACATCTATGCTCCCAACTCTCCCATCAAATCCTTTTTCCAGAAAGTGTCCACCCACTTGTCCCCTTACCGGCATAGTAGGCAGAGATTTCAACGTTCCCTCTTATGGTAGGCAGAGATTTCAACATTGCCAGGGATATACTTGAAGACAAGTCCTTGGGTGCTATAAGAAACCTGGACTGACTATGAAGCCCCAAACTCAGTACATAGCTAAAACCCCAATCTGATCTGGGAAGCGGGTAAAGCTGCTTTGCCTGGTAGAATAATTACCTTTGCAGCCACATGTAAAAAGAATGTTCTCAGAAGCTATCATGAGAGGAACGACCGCCTACGTTCTGCCCAAGCACAGTTGATGCAACACAATTCCCACACCCACCAACAGCTCTGGCTGGAAGTCAAGCAACAACGTGACCTGTGGGCTGATGCACAGGAATGTACCAATCTTATACCATAAATTTGGCAATAAGTCAGGGAAATTGCTTGTAAAACTATGCAAGGGCACTCATGCCGACACTCATATCTCTGTCCTTAAGGATGCCCAAGGCAAACTCACCACATCCGCAAAGGACATCGGCCTAATTTTGGAGCAGTTCTATGCCAAATTGTTTGGTCAGGACCCAACAGACTTAACTTCAACTTCGGCTTTGCGGCCTTGTAGGCCGCTGACTCAATTACCGGCGGACGCCAAGACACAATTTCTTGTCGCAATTGCAATCGGGCGCCTGGATATTGTCGAGCCCTGCTTGTAAGCAACAAGTGTCAGAAAAGATTTAGTCTTTAAATGGTTAAACTGAGAACTTCAGTTCATTGATAAGTAGCAACATTATATCTTTTCTCAAACTTGGCAGGCTGCCCAGGGACAAGTCGCTCCAGGGGAAACTTCAGGCAACTTGCAAATGACTTCTGTATCATAGAAGTCAATGCAAGTCGCGCTGAAGTAAATCTGCTTTTTTTTTTTTAAAACAATTGGCCGGTCCCGATTAATTAAAAATCGGCAGACCTCTATTTACTACCACTTTAAAGTCCCACCATGTCAAAAGAGCTTTGAGTCCTGCTAGCCTACCATTGCTTTCAATGGGGCTTCCACCCACAGCTAAGCCCCGGGAACCCTCACTAGGTCTCCTGTATGCAAACGCTCACAGCTTTATTCGAAAGCACAGATGGGGGTTAAAACAGAAAGACTGTGAATGTATCACTTTGTTTTATATAATAAAAAAAAAAAAGTATGCCAACTATTTAATACAATCAGATTTCTTTTTTAAGTAAAGGATAAGACACATTGTAAAGGCAGCATTAAAGATAAAATATAATAAGCTCTGCCTGAAGGAAAATGTTCAAGAACACTATTTAGTATGCTGCTGACAATAACAGGATTTTATGGTTAGCTTCCCAAGAAAGCAATAATTACTGTCCCAGTATTCCTGGTAGGATTTATGTTCTGGATCAGATTTTTTGAACTTCAATTCTTAACTATGTTCCATCATTAAAGTAGCTCTTCTACGGAAAGTTTAGGGTCACACAAATGATGTGTCTAAAAAACCTTTTTCAGTTTTGTTCTGCTCCGTCTTTAGATTTCGTATAACTACACTCATATAATACATTTATTATCTCTGCAAGAAGAAAGTCATTTTATGATGCATACTTACTTGCCTGTGATGCATAGGTTTTATTCCTTTTATATCTCACAACAGCATACAAATTACACTTATTTTTTTCCAAATGTTTATATAGAATTTGAAGAATAACTGCATTTTAATACAAGAAGAATTTCATTTGTATAAAGAGTAACTACAATTCTCCCCCAACACTGGTGTCAAAACCAATGGCTAACATTTTAAAGTAAGGCTCCTTTCACACAGAGCGGACCGTTTTTCGGTCCGCTCCGTGTGTCCGTCGGCTCAGCGGGGGATCCCCGCTGAGCTGTCAGGCGGACAGGGCGGTCCCCGCACACTGTGCAGGGACCGCCTTGTCTCTCCTCCGCTCTCCCCTATGGGGAATCGGATGGAAACGGACCGTCTGTCCGTTTGCATCCGATCCGTTTGGCCGGACGGAAGAAAAATAGGACATTCTTCCGTCCGAAAAAACGCATGCAGATCTTGCGGAAGTTTGCAATCTTCATTGAGAAGCGCTACTTACAGCTGATGTCAGATTGCAAAGAGATATACTTGGCCTCTGACTTTGCAGTAACAAAGCAAGAGTTTAAGGGGAACACCAGGGAATAAAATAATTTTCTTTTACTTGGTCAATGGAGGTTATCGGTAAAAAAAATAGTATTATTCATGCTGGAAACTTTACACAGCGCACTTGTTCTGGCACCAACAGTTCCACCTAGTGTACAGTGTTTCTCACTCTCCCCTTGTTCATTCACAAACAGCTTTGTATTCTTTAACGGTCGGCATTTGGGAATGCCTATACCGATATCAAGTGAGTTTAAGACCATGACTTAAATAACAGCATGTGCAAGCAGATACATAGCTCCCAGATACATCACATTGTAAAGCACCTAAGTTATACGCATATAATAGGCACATTCTAAACATCAGAATATTTTCTATACACAGTCCAACACTTGTCAAATGGTTTACTAATAAATAAGTCCTAATAACTGCCACAATTTTGCTTCTCCCAAAAACCCTACTAATTGTTACAAAATAATTGGTCAGAAAGCTTTTCAAAATGAGTTTTGGGTATTGCTGTCCAAGGCTAGGCTTGCCTGCAAGTTCATATGCCTATTCAGTAATTGCTTTCACCATACGTGACCGTCATTACCTGTCAGACTGTGGCCGTTACATTTTGTCTGGGTCTTTTAACCTGTGTGAATTTTGGCTTCTTAACCACTTGACCACTGGGCACTTAAACCCCCTTCCTAACCAGACCAATTTTCAGCTTTCGGTGCTCTCACAATTTGAATGACAATTACTCAGTCATACAACATTGTACCCATTTGAAATGTGTGTCCTTTTTTTCACACAAATAGAGCTTTCTTTTGGTGGTATTTGATCACCTCTGGGTTTTTTATTTTTTGCGCTATAAAAGAAAAACGACTGAAAATTCTGTAAAAAAAAAAATCTTGTTTCTGTCATATTAGCGGGTTATTTCTCACACACAGCATATGCATACCACAAATTACAATCCAAAACACATTCTGCTATTCCTCCCGAGTATGGCGATACCCCATGTGTGGGACTTTTACACAGTGTGGCCACATACAGAGGCCCAACATGCAGGGAACGCCATCAGGCGTTCTGGAACACCCAGACCAATTCTGACATTTCTCTCCTACATGGAAAAATTATCATTTATTTGCTAGAAAATTACATAGAACCCCCAAACATTATATATGCTTTTTTAGCAAAGACCCTAGAGAATACAATGGTGGCCGTTACAGCTTTTTATCTCGCACGGTATTTTCGTAGAAATTTTTTGAATGCGTGTTTTTTTTTTAAAACTGTTTTGTGCTAAAAAAAAAAAAACAGTAAAGTTAGCCCAATTTTGTCACACTTCAAAATTGCGCACGCTCATGGAATGGTGCCAAACTTCGCTACCTAAAAATCCCCATAGGCGATAGTATTTGGGTATTGCAGAGTATTTGGGTATTGCAGAGTATTTGGGTATCGCACAGGGTATTGCGGTATTGGGGTACTGCAGAGTATTGGGGTACTGGAGTACTGCAGAGTATTGGGGTACTGCAGAGTATTGGGGTACTGGAGTACTGCAGAGAATTGGGGGTACTGGAGTACTGCAGAGAATTGGGGGTACTGGGGTACTGCAGAGTATTGGGGGTACTGGGGTATTGCAGAGTATTGGGGTTTTGGGGTACTGCAGAGTATTGGGGTATTGCAGAGTATTGGGGTACTGGGGTATTGCAGAGTATTGGGGTACTGGGGTATTGCAGAGTATTGGGGTATTGCAGCGTATTGGGGTACTGGGGCATTGCAGAGTACTGGGGTATTGGGGTACTGGGGTATTGTGGGGTACTGGGGTATTGTGGGGTACTGGGGTAATGCAGGGTACTGGGGTAATGCAGGGTACTGGGGTAATGCAGGGTACTGGGGGATTGCAGAGCTGGGATGGATTGAGGGGTGGCTGGATCTGTGACTGCATTTGTCACAGATCCAGCCACAGCTCAGCTGCTGACACCCCCCTCCCTCCCCCTCTCCTCGCACACTGTACCGAACGGTACAGAGAGCAGAGGGAGGAGAGGGAGTAACCGGCGTCATCAAATGACGCCGGTTTGTTTACAAGTGATCAAATGACGGCGCGATCGCGTGGTAAACGGCCGCTATCAGCGGCAATTTACCATGATCCGTGATGCGCCGGGTCTTCTAGACCCGGCGATCACGGACACTTTCGCGAGCGCGTCCCAGGGGACGCGCAATCGCGAAAGTGAAGGACGACGTCCCAGGGACGTCGTGTCAAAACTACTCGACCGCGCTGTAGCAGTATTTTCGCTATAGCGCGGTCGGCAAGTGGTTAAAAAAGGAACATCCTCCTACCTGCTAAAGTCATTAAAGGGGTTGTAAAGGTTTGTTTTTTATTTTCTAAATGGGTTCCTTTAACCATTTCCTGATGGCCGTACGACTTTGTACGGCCGCAGTGTGGATCTTAAAGGGGTGTTCCAGCCAAATTTAGTGTTTATTAAAAGTCAGCAGCTATAATAAGTGTAGCTGCTGGCTTTTAATAAACACACACTCACCTGCTCCACGATCCAGCGACGCGCTGGCCGGGGCTCCGCTCCTCTCCCCCCCTCCCCGGCCGGCGTCTTCATCCTAAGTGTGGGCACCCGACCGCGACAGCCTTCGAGCAGCGCTGCACTCTCCAATTGGACAGGCGATCGCATGGGACCTGTCATGTGTCCCATGCGATCACCTACAGGGAGGGGCTGCTGTAGGCGATTAAGCTTAATCGCCTAACCAGCCCCTCGGCGGAAGTGGGACAGGAAGTCCCACTCCTCCTGAAGCCCCCACTCCCCCTCCCCAAAAAAATGACATGCCAAATGTGGCATGTAAGGGGGTGAGGAGTGGGATTAGCGGAAGTTCCAATTTTGGGTGGAACTCCGCTTTAATTGCCGGGAGGCCATCTATATACGGCCTCCAGCCACTGGGGGGGGGGCGTGTGAGCCTGCCGCATCAATGAGATGCCGATGCGCGTGCCTAGCGGCCGCGATGTCCGTCAGGCACCCGCGATTGGCGGTTACACAGACAAGGACATGGATCTGTGTGTGTAAACACACAGATCCACGCCCTGTCAGGGAGAGAGGAGATCGATCTGTGTCCCTTGTACATAGGGACACAGATCGGTCACCTCCCCCAGTCAGTCCCCTTCCCCCACAGTTAGAAACACTATGTGGGGGGGCTGGACTACCAGTGACACCAGTGGACATCGAGTCAGGTACAGTGATGTTGCTTTTCCCAGCCAAGCCATTCTGCCGATGTATATATGCATGAATCGGTCAACGAGTTAATAGATACAGCAGCAGGACTCGTGAGAGTGTCCGCACGGGTGCCCTCATGGACAGCAGCTCTCCCTGGGGGCACCCGATGAAGAGGAGGGGCCAAAAGCACCGCCGGGGTACCCCAGAAGAGGTAGATCAGGGTTGCTCTGTGCAAAACCCTTGCACAGAGCTGGCAAGTATAACATGTTTGTTATTTAAAAAACAAAACAAACCTTTACAAATCACTTTAATCTGGAAACTTTAATAGTACATCAACATACCAGTTTGAGAGACAAGATTATACTCACCAATTATACTTAGTTTTATTGCTTTTTCATTTTTTAACCTTTATAAGAGAAGAAAAAAAATGATGAATATGTAAATATAATTTTTGAAAAATATAAAATTGTTTAGTGTATTAGAAGCAACACATAAGGATTACAAATAAAAAATGCATGGCAATATTACAGTTTAACCACTTAAGACCCGGACCAAAATGCAGGTAAAGAACCAGGCCCCTTTTTGCGATTCGGCACTGCGTCGCTTTAACTGACAATTGCGTTGTCGTGCGACGTGGCTCCCAAACAAAATGTGCGTCCTTTTCTTCCCATAAATAGAGCTTTCTTTTGGTGGTATTTGATCGCCTCTGCGATTTATATTTTTTGTGCTATATACAAAAATAGAGCGACATTTTTGAAAAAAAAAAAAAACAATATTTTTTACTTTTTGTTATAAGAAAAATCAAATAAACTATATTTTAGTCAAACATTTAGGCCAACATTTATTTAGCCACATATCTTTAGTATAAAAAAAAAATAGCTCCCTAGCGGGAACAGCGACACTAATACAGCGATCAGAAAAATGATCACTTAGTGACGCTGGCAATAGGGAGTGAAAGGGTTAACTAGGACGGTGATCAAGCGGTTAAAACTTTATTTGGGGGAGTACGGGGGCTACCCTGAACCCAACACTGACTGCCTGTCACACTGACACTAAATACAGTAATCATACATATATGATTACTGTATTCAGTGACACTGTGACAGGGGGGGAGGGGGGGGGGGGGTGATCGCAGGGGTTTAAGTCTGCCTGTGTCTCCTGGTGTCAGTGTGTTGTGCAGACTTACTGTGAGATGCGATCTCTCCTCAGCGGCGGTTGAAAATACCGCCGAGGGGAGAGATCACATAACTTCCCACTTCCTGTGTTTACACCGGAGGAGGAAGTGACACGGCAGGAGCGCGCAGATTGGCTGGCTGGGAGCGATCCGGAGGGGGCGGGCAAAAACGAATAGCCGCCCCCTCATCCCGGATCGCTCGGCCAGCCACGGGGACCGCCGCATGAACCGGGGGGGGGGGCACGATCGGACCCCCGACAAGGCAGGCACGTATATATACGTTGATCTGCCTGCCTGTGCCATTCTGCTGACGTAAATGTACATGCGGCGGTCCGCAAGCAGTTAAAGGAGAAATATGGGCAAACCTTTTCAAGTACTTTCACACTGGGGCAGGGGGGCGTTCGTGCTAAAGCACTGCTAATTTTCAGCCGCTAGCGGGCCGCTTTTTACCACCACAAGGGGCCGAATAAAGGGTTAATAGCACCCACAAAGCACCGCTCCCGAAGCGATTTGGAGGCGCTTTGGCAGCGGTGCCCATTGACTCCAATGGCAGGTGTGGTGGAGAAGCAGTGAGTGCCCGAAAAGATGCTGCTTGCAGGACTTTTTCTAATGTCCTATAAGAGCACGGCTCCAGTGTAAAAGCACTCGGGCTCTCATACTGGGGCTGCAGGGGAGGCACTTTACAGGTGCTAAAAGCGCCTGAAAAACGCCCCAGTGTGAAAGGGGTCTTAAGGCCATACTTCTCCTATGGATCTCAGGAGTGCAGTTTGTTATGCACTCCTGTGACCCGTTTCCAGTTGACTATCGACTGACACCATTCAGCTGGTCCAGACTCTGGAAAGATCCTGACCATATGGTTGGAATTCACCCAGATGCTTGGAATGGCACTTGGCTCAACCACAGCGCAGTGCTGGAGGGGAGAGAAGAGAGCCAGATATGGACAGTCACGGCACTTTGCTCAGAGTGGAGGGAGAGAACGGAGTGATCAGCGGAGTTTGATTTCTCAGTTCTCACTGCAGAGCCGGCGGGGAAAAGATGAAGAATCTGATCGATGCTGCATCCACCTAGGTGAGTATAATGGTTTTGTTTTTTAAAACCCAATTTTTTTTTTTTTTTTTACAGTCAATCTCCAGGTAAACATTTTTCACTTACCCTCTAAAGTATGTTTTACTTTCCTAAGCCCTTTATCTCGACTCCTTTGGGCCAGCACCATTTCGGGATGCAGAGGTAGTAGTGTTTATGTGTTTCAAAACGACATTTCAGACCAACTTTGGGGGCGATTTGAGAGACATCTGTGCGGGTTCGTGCACAGATGTCTATTGAAATCACCCCTGAAGTCGCCAAATGTAGTGTAGGAACTACTTTTGGGAATCGGTGCGGCGCGGCAAAGTCAGTGGTGCACCGATTCGGTTAGTGCCGTTGCTGGAAATAGGCTTTGATTTGGCATGCGATTTGATATGTCAAAACGGCCTGGTGTGAATAAGAGCTTAGATGGATTTATTGTATTTAATACCATCAATTGGGAATGATGTGTCAGCTTTCTCATTTCCTTGCAGCCCAACATGAATTAGAAATTTCAATAGAATGAGGTCTCAGGTGTTTTCTAGTGGATGAAGGCTACACTTCCTAAGTTTGCAGGAACTCTTTTTTGTCCCTTTGCTCTATTTTAGGAACCTTCAATTATTTACAGCAGATCAGGCTGCACCGTAAACAAGGTAGAGATATGACCTATTTTGCCTGTCAAGTTTCCATGTTTCTCTCACAAGTTTCTTTGAACTGGGGTACATAGTAGCCATCAAAATGATGTATACAAAATTTAAAGTGCAATTAAAGGGGAGTTCCACCCAAAAGTGGAACTTCCACTTTAAGCACTCCTCGCCCCCTGACATGCCACATTTGGCATTTCATTATTTTTGGAGGTGGGGGTGTACCCTCTTTTTAGTGAGACTTCCTGTCCCACTTCCTCCTTCCTTTCTTCGGCCGCCTAGACGACTCCTCTCGCCCTAGGTGGCCCCTCCCTGCAAGCGATCTTCTGGGACACAACTAAGGTCCCAGAAGATCGGCTGGCCAATCCGCTTTAACATAGTCCAACCAAGTAACAAATCCAGTTACTGTGTGACCAGTCTATCCTCTCACCCTCCTACAATACCTTTATACAATACCTTTATATTATACCAATGGCACCGACAGGCACATCAACGTATATATACGTTGGTGCCTTGGGGGGGTTCGGGGGTCCGATTGGACCCCCCCCCCCCCTAACGTGCGGCGGTCCGCGTGGCTGTAGGAGCGATCCGACAAGAGGGGGCAGCTATTCGTTTTTGTCCGCCCCCTCACGATCGCTCCCAGCCAACGCGCGCGCCCGCCTGCCCTGTCACTTCCTCCTCCTGTGTAAACACAGGAAGAAGGAAGCGATGTGATCTCTCCCTCTGTGGTTTTTTCAACCACCGCTGAGGAGAGATCACAACACAAGTAAGTCTGCACTAACACTACACTGACACACACTACATATAGGCACCGATCGCCTCCCCCTGTCACAGTGTCACTGAATGCAGTAATCATACATGTATGATTACTGTATTTAGTGTCAGTGTGACAGGCAGTGTGATAGTTAGTGTTAGGTCCTGGGTAGCCCCCGTACCCTCCCCCCCCTAATAAAGTTTTAACCCCTTGATCACCGCCCTAGTTAACCCTTTCACTCCCTACTGCCAGCATCACTAAGCGATCATTTTTCTGATCGCTGTATTAGTGTCGCTGTTCCCACTAGGTAGCTAATTTTTTTTTTTTTGCGATTTTTTTTTACTAAAGACATGTAGCTAAATACATTTTGGCCTAAATGTTTGACTAAAATTTAGTTTATTGATTCTTCTTATAACAAAAAGTAAAAAATATTGATTTTTTGTCAAAAATGTCGCTCTATTTTTGTATATAGCGCAAAAAATAAAAATCGCAGAGGCGATCAAATACCACCAAATGAAAGCTCTATTTGTGGGAAGAAAAGGACGCAAATTTTGTTTGGGAGCCACGTCGCACGACCACGCAATTGTCTGTTAAAGCAGTGCCGAAACGCAAAAACCCCTTGGGTCATTTGGCAGCATGTTGGTCCGGGTCTTAAGTGGATAATGAGATTCACATTTAAAACGTTTTGTTTATGGACCTTCAAGTCTCCGTATTTAACAGTTACCTTTTTATTTTTATTTGCATGATATGTACTCTGTGTGTTAAAATGTGAATAAAAATTGTTTAAAAAAAGAGCAATAAAAGTCAGGTTAGTCTCTGCCCCTCTTACTCCCAAAACTCCCTACTGGTTAGTGAGGCTGCTCCTCACAATACAGGACCAATATTGAGGTCTGAGTGTCTGGGTGTCTGGAAGACTGGCCCAACCTGATTTCAAACATACAAGTAGTTACCTAAATCTCACATTCTGGCAGGTATTTCAAACTTAAATCGGGTACACTTTATTTATTTTTTAGAAGAAGTTCTTTGCATGTTTGCTAGCAGTCTTATTTTTACTGTACACATATTAGTGCAGTGTACACTCTCAATATCTGTAACATGGGAAGAATTCAGCGTGATGCAGTGTTAACACAAGTCCACCATGCATCTGCTGCCAGTTGTATCATTACTGGCCACTTAATGGCTGAAAAAGGAATAAACTGTGTTTGGAAGAGGAAATGAGGAAGAGGAGCAACAGAGAGCACAGAGCTGTCATGGCTATAGAAGAGCTAAGTTTGTATTGATGTGCAAGTACTCCATGCACACTTGCACATTATGGCAACAGCTCTCTGCCAGCCCTTCTCCTTTTCCAGCTCAGATAAGCAGAATTAGCCAGCAGAGTGGGTTATATCAAATGGATTCAAACTATTATTGTGTCACATTTACCCCTTTCAGCCGATCTATAAAATTCAATGCAGTAACATGTGAGAGGAACCTGGTGCAATGTGCTGTACAATATATTCAATGCGACTCAAGTTGCTATGTACTGCATTTCTATACACTGCTTCTCACTGCATATTCAACTATATATTCTGGCAAACACAACAACATTTTCTATGTCCACAATGGGCATGCATTTGCTACAGGGTTAATTAAAGATCACTTACTTTTCCTTTCTGTCCTGTTTATGGCCTTCTCGCGCTAACTGAGCAGCTTTTCTACTGTATGGATGGATGACTTTCTTTTCTTGTTTACCTTTATTCTGTGGAGCTTTAGGCTGCAAAACAAAGTACAGGATGATTAAGCATCTACAATAAGAAACAAACTGGGCATTGAAAGATACCGCTCTAAAAACTGGTGATCCCTTGGCTTTGCTTCCGTCCCACTAAACCAAAAAAGTGCTGGCTATGCACAGGTGCATTTTATAGAAGAAGATCCTGGACTGCCGCACTCCTTAACCACTTAAGGACCGCCTACTGCACATTTACGTCGGCAGAATGGCACGGCTGGGCACATCAACGTATATATACGTTGGTTTTAGTACCCAGCCGTGGGTCGCGGGCGCGCCCCCGCGACCCGGTCCGAAGCTCCAGGACAGGGACCGCGGGATTCGCGGACCCGATCGCCGCTGCAGTGCGGCGATCCGTCCCTGGAGCGGAAGAACGGGGAGAGCCGTGTGTACACACGGCTTCCCCGTGCTTCTCTGTGGCCGGAGCATCGATCGCGTCATCCCTGTAATAGGGGGACGCGATCGATGACGTCACACCTACAGCCACACCCCCCTACAGTTGTAAACAACACATTAGGGCACACATTCCCTACAGCGCCACCTGTGGTTAACTCCCAAACTGCAACTGTCATTTCCACAGTAAACAATGCAATTTAAATGCATTTTTTGCTGTGAAAATGACAATTGTCCCAAAAATGTGTCAAAATTGTCCGAAGTGTCCGCCATATTGTCGCAGTCACGAAAAAAATCGCTGATCGCCGCTATTAGTAGTAAAAAAAAAATAATTAATAAAAATGCAATAAAACTATCCCTTATTTTGTAAACGCTATAAATTTTGCGAAAACCAACCGATAAACGCTTATTGCGATTTTTTTTACCAAAAATATGTAGAAGAATACGTATCGGCCTAAACTGAGGAAAAAAAATGTTTTTTTATATATTTTTGGGGGATATTTATTATAGCAAAAAGTAAAAAATATTGCATTTTTTTTTAAATTGTCGCTCTATTTTTGTTTATAGCGCAAAAAATAAAAACCGCAGAGGTGATCAAATACCACCAAAAGAAAGCTCTATTTGTGGGAAAAAAAGGACGCAAATTTTGTTTGGGAGCCACGTCGCACGACCGCGCAATTGTCTGTTAAATCGACGCAGTGCCGAATCGCAAAAACCCCTTGGGTCATTTGCCAGCGTATTGGTCCGGGTCTTAAGTGGTTAAAGAGGAGTTCCACCCTAAAAATTAAGTTTCCCTTAATCCCCTCCCCCTTACATGCCACATTTGGCATGTCATTTTTTTGGGGGGGGGAGTGGGGGCTTCAGGAGGAGTGGGACTTCCTGTCCCACTTCCTGCTTCCGCCGAGGGGCTGGTTAGGAGATTAAGCCTTAAGGAGCGGAGCCCCGGTCGGCGTGTCGCTGGAACGCAGGAGCAGGTAAGTGAGTGTTTATTAAAAGCCAGCAGCTACAATTTTTGTAGCTGCTGACTTTTAATAAACACCATTTTTGGCTGGAACACCCCTTTAAAACGATGTCTTTATTGTACAAATGAAAACCAAAAAACAACCAAAGCGATGCAGTCAAAATGAAGTGAACAACAGGAAAAGGGTGACTGACATGTTTCACATCATGCAATTCTTACTCGTAGCTTGGGGCACACAGCCCTTTAAGCATGGTATTTACTTCACAATAGGGGTCCTGCAGGACACCACCTAATATAATTGTATACTTGCTGCTGCAAACCAGTACAAGGATTGGCAGGGTTGTGATGCCCAAAAATAACATGAAAATGTGGCGGTAAAACACTGAGAATATTGGATAGTAAGGGGAGAATGTTGGGCATACAGAAGAAAAATTCTGTGGACAGAACTTTTGAATTTTGGAAATGTATATGTAAATAATTAGTTATTTTGCTGTCCATTAGATGTGTTCAGAGAATGTTCAAATAAAGTAATTGTTAGCATTATCATTTTAAGGAAGGAACGAACGAAAAAGATTTTGTTGAAACTTGGCCAAACAACCAGATCACTAATTCATAATGAAGTCTATTATTCCAATTTGTCTGACCTGCAGAAGAAGGTTCTGAAATCCTGTTGTTTTAAATTGGTTGTGTGCCCTTCAGGCAGCAAAGTTGCTTATGTGAGTAATGTATATTGCAAATGTGCCTTTCTTTGATTTAACTTACTTGTTAGCTGCTAAATTTAGACCATAGACACATCTCCATAGCAACAGCTTATGATAGATCCTAATGGATATTTTTTATCTATACAGCAACATGTAAACTTTAGGACAGCTGTTGGAAATTGTCCACGAGTGGTTTCTATGACCACAAATTGTGGTCATAGAAACAATATTTAAAGCAATATTCTGCAGGAAAATTCAAAATGTATAACATTTATATAATGTAAGAAATAGTCAACCTTGACCTCATAATAAGGGCTTGTTTACTGTGCAATTCCCACACTCCGTGTGCGGTTTCTACATGCACATTTACATTCACTTGAAATGCGTCTGCTGTGCATTTTATATCATTTATTATATTTTTTGCAAAGTTGCATTTACATGCGCTTGCAGTGCATTAGCATGTGTTCCAGTGCATATATAAAAAAATGCAGCATGACATTTTTTGGTTTGTTGAACGTGGCACAAATAAGGCTTATAGAAATATATAATTTTTTCTTGCATATGATGTAAACGAGCCACAAGCCTACATTCACACCCGAGCGTAGCATCTTTGAGAGCTTTTTTTGCATGTTTTTATGCACAATTTTGAAGCGTTTTTATGCGCGACTGAGCGTTGGCTTTTTTTATCAGCCAATAGAGAAAACTCATCTGTTGCTAGTCATTTCAGCTTTTTCCATTAGCTTTTCTTTCTTTATTATAATTTTTTTTGTTCGGATAAGAGGTTAGGCCGCATATACACGATCAGACATGTCCGATGAAACTGGTCTGCAAACCAGTTTAATCGGACCAGTTCGATGGTGTGTACAGCGCATCAGACCATTGTCCGTCGGACCAAAGTTTTAAAACATGCTTTAAAACCTGTCTGATGGACACCTGTCCGTCGGACAGGTTCGATGGTTAGTACATAAAAGCATCGGACCAAAAACCTGCGCATGCTCGGATTTTTGTCTGATGAAAACGGTCCGTCAGACCAGTCTCATCAGACCTGTCTGATCGTGTGTACGTGGCCTTAGTGTTAGGATTAGAGGGTTAGGGTATTTATTTTTTGTTAGGCTGTTAATACTACTAAATGAATAAATACATGTGAAATTAATACACAATAAATAAAAAATATTTAATAAATTCAATAAATGTATTCTAGGTAGTAATTAACCCCTAAAAAATAAATAACTTAAGATAATAACTTTAACACAAAATAAAAATACATACATTATGATCTTTTTCAGGGTTTGGGTGTTATTAATAATTGACTTAATATTTTTTAGGTGTTAATATTTTATGTATTACTACACTATATTTATTTTATGATGATTTTTAGTTATTTGTGTATTTATGTCTCTTTATTCATATATTAACATTTTATTTTTGAATTTTTTCCATTTGAGCAGAAAATCGCAACAAAACGCACAGCTGTGCACAGAAACTTTCAAATTACCGTTCATTTGGTAATAGAAAATGTCAAATCTACCGGATTCGTGCCACAAGAAAAGCTCCAGAACTTTTTTTGAGCTTTAGGTGGAGTGGAGATGTGAACCATCTCCATAGAGAATACTTTTTTTTTCTCCAGCATTTTGGAGCGCTGAGCGTAAAACGTTGAGCGTTTGGAGGGTTGAATGGGGCCTGTCACCAAGCAAAATGCTTATCTATCCTGAGATGGCTATATGTTTTCGGTTGGGATGCTCCATAACATGTGAAGAGCATAACTAATGAATGATGCGTCCTAGAAAATAACTGTATTGTCACTTAGTACTAAGCAGACTGCTTGCAGTTATATAGCTGAACTATCAAGATTATCAGAGTTTGTGCGCAGCACGTAGCGTGTCTGTCATGGGCCAAGGAATGTGTCAGAAAGTTTAACTGTTAATTGGTTTACCCTTTAAAGAATTTAGACACTTCTATGATAAATCTCATGCATTAAGCTTTGCTCACTCGGTGTAGCCAGCCAGGCAACAAACTTATTTCCTAGTTCACCAATTCAGCTTTCTATGTCACCCATCTGCTTCAAGCCTATTCATTAAACCAAGAATTGGAATTATCACCTCTGACAACTTAGCAGGAAGGTGAAACAAGAAATCTGAATTTAGGAAAGTTAGGCTTCATGTACACTACTGCTGGTAAACAAACATTTGGGAGCAGTTGGGCATTTTTTCTAACTGCTTATAGCGTCAAGCACTCACGTCACTGCGCAAAGCCACGCCCCCTCCTCTCCTGTTCTGACCAGGCATGGGGAAAGCAAGGAAGGGCTAGAGGGGGATGGAGGAGAAGAAGCGCCAGGTTCCCCAAGGTGACGGGACGCCAGACAATGAAGCACACCGCCACCAGGGAGGGGGGAGCCAGACAACACATGGAGCTGTTCCACCAGCAACCCTCTCCTGACATCTCACCATGGCTGGACTGTACCCTAGAGGAAGCCTGCATGGAAGCTTGCTGAACCCAGCAACACATTGAAGGTATGGGACAGGTATGTTACTTGGACACCTTCTAGTGGTGAAAAACAGGAATGACACATTACTTAAAGAAGAGGCCCATAAGTGAACTTTAAAAGTTCCTTAGGAATCCTTACTCACCTCTCCCCCCGCAGGATTCTGCTGGTAAAAACAGTCAGACCCAATCCTCACCCATCACGGCAGGTTTTTGTTAAAGACCTTCAGGGATCCGGGTCCATTTGGGATTTCCACTCCCCTAGACCTGTATTGCACTCGGCCAGAAAACAGCTGTGGTATCAGGTGCATAACCAAAGTACTGGTTTCCCGAGTTCAGCTCTTCTAAGAGAAGTGTTACAGGCAAAACCTTGTTCTCCTCCACCGAGGCCCCGGTGCCATACACTTTGGCCTAAACGGCACTTTGGATGGATCTGGTTGCATAGTTCGCTTGATCACAGAGGATCCTCCAGCGGAGCTTACAAAAGCACTTCTTTATTCGTGACCAACACCTTAGACACTGGCAAAAAAACGTAGGTACTCCCGGCATGGGAGGGGTTATATAGGGGAGGGGACTTCGTGTTTTTGGGTTTGCCAGTGTCCATCACCTAAAGGTAGGCCTATAACCCACATAGTAATTACTATGCACCTCTGTGTCCCGTGATGTACGAAAAAATAAAAAATAAATTGCTATCCAAAGTTAAAACAAGTGCTGAAAATTTAATAGACAAAAAGTTGAAAAAATTACTGAAGGTCCGCTTTAAAGGGGTTGTAAAAGGTAAAACATTTTTTCCCTAAATAGCTTCCTTTACCTTAGTGCAGTCCGCCTTCACTTACCTCATCCTTCGATTTTGCTTTTAAATGTCCTTATTTCTTCTGAGAAATCCTCACTTCCTGTTCTTCTCTCTGTAACTACACACAGTAATGCAACACTTTCTCCCTGGTGTGGAGAAAGCCTCTTGACGGGGGCGAGCAGGAGTGTCAGGACGCACACTGACACACAGCTCCTGTATCTGCAAAGTAGAGAGTTTCCTGACCCTCCTGCTTGTCCCCTCAATACGCTTTCTCCACACCAGGGAGAAAGTCTTGCATTACTGTGTGTAGCTACAGACAGAAGAACAGGAAGTGAGGATTTCTCAGAAGAAATAAGGACATTTAAAAGCAAAATCGAATGATGAGGTAAGTGAAGGAGGACTGCACTAAGGTAAAGGAAGCTATTTAGGATTTTTTTTTTTACCTTTACAACCCCTTTAAGGTCATTATTGTGCTGGAAAGTCCAAGTGCATCCCATATGCAACTTCCATGCAGAAAAAATACAAATTGTCTTCCAGTATTTTCAGATAACATGCTGCATTCAGCTTGCTATCAATTATCACAAGATTCCCCGTGCCATTAGAGCTCACACACCCCAAAACATCAATGAATCAATAAGCCACCATCATGCTTCACCGTGGGGTTGGTATTCTTGTCGCTATGGGCTTTGTTGACCTCTCTCCAAAAATAGTGGCCTATGGTTGTGACCATAAAGCTCTATTTTTATCTCATCACTTCAGATAAGAGTATGCCAGAAGCTGTGAGGCGTGTCAATGTTTTGTCGGCCATATTGTAACTGGGCTTTTTGTGACACTGGCACAGTTTAGACTTTTTTCAGGCAACTCAACCATATAGCAAATTTTTGTTCAAGTTTTATCGTATTGTGTATCCTTGAAACAACCACACCGTGTGGTTGATTTACTAAAACTGGAGAGTGCAAAATCTGGTGTGGCTCTGCATAGAATGCAATCAGCTTCCAGGCTTTTTTTGAACAAGCTGAATTTAGAAGCCGATTGGCGACCATGCACAGCTGTACCAGGTTTTGCACTTTCCAGTTTAAGTAACTCAACCTGTCTTTTTCCAGAGCTGCCTACATTTCTCCTAAGATTAGTTGTGGGTTTTTCTTATATCCCAAACAATTCTAGCAGTTTTGCCTCCAATCTTTCTTGGTCTACCTGACCTTGGCTTGGTATCAAGCGATCCCTGCATTTTACCTTTCTTATTAAGCGATTGAACAGTACTGACTGGCATATTCAAGGCTTTGAATATTTTTATTATAATTTTCCATCTTTATAAAGTTATATTACCTAGTTACTCAGGTCTTCTGGCAGTTCTTTTCTGCTCCCTATGGCTCAGTATCTAGCCTGCAAGTGGATCCTTGTGAGCGCTAACAAAGTCATTGACACTAATTGCAATTTAACAGATGTGGGAAATTAACCTTTAATTCACATTTTAACCTGTGTGTGTCACCTGTGTCTGTACCAGGGCCAAACATTCCATGGTATGTAAACTTTTGATCAGGGCCATTTGGGTGATTTCTGTTATTATGATTTAAAAAGGAGCTAAAACAACTATGTTATAATTAGGGTTGTCCCGATAATGATACCGGTATCGGGACCGATACCGAGTATTTGCGGGAGTACAAGTACTCCCGCAAATACCCCCGATACCCAAATAGTATACTCCCCCCCCGCCACCGCCGTATATGCAGAGCCGACCCCGCCGCCGAATATACAAAGCCGCCGCAAACATTATAGGCACCTTTAGTTTGAATAGCTGTTTTTCCCGCGGCGCATGTATAGACACTCCCCCTTGCTCGGGATTGGACGGATCTGTCCAATCCCGAGCAAGAGGGAGTGTCCTTTACATGGCGCCCGGCAGGGAAAACAGCTATTGAAACTAAAGGTGCCTATAATGTTCGCGGAGGCTGCGGCTTTGTACATACGGCGGTGTCATCATCGTCAGGTACGGGGGAGATGGCTGCATCTATGGGGGGGACATGGCTGCATCTATGGGGGGGACGTGGCTGCGTATATGGGGGGGGACGTGGCTGCGTATATGGGGGGGGACGTGGCTGCGTATATGGGGGGGGGACGTGGCTGCGTATATGGGGGGGGACGTGGCTGCGTATATGGGGGGGGACGTGGCTGCGTATATGGGGGGGACGTGGCTGCGTATATGGGGGGGACGTGGCTGCGTATATGGGGGGGACGTGGCTGCGTATATGGGGGGGACGTGGCTGCGTATATGGGGGGGACGTGGCTGCTGCATGTGGGGGACGTGGCTGCTGCATGTGGGGGACGTGGCTGCTGCATGTGGGGGACGTGGCTGCTGCATGTGGGGGACGTGGCTGCTGCATGTGGGGGACGTGGCTGCTGCATGTGGGGGACGTGGCTGCTGCATGTGGGGGACGTGGCTGCTGCATGTGGGGGACGTGGCTGCTGCATGTGGGGGACGTGGCTGCTGCATGTGGGGGGGGACGTGGCTGCTGCATGTGGGGGGGGACGTGGCTGCTGCATGTGGGGGGGGACGTGGCTGCTGCATGTGGGGGGCGACGTGGCTGATGTATGGGGGGGGGGGGCATGGCTGCAATATGGGGCGGGGGACATGGCTGCAATATGGGGCGGGGACATGGCTGCAATATGGGGCGGGGGACATGGCTGCAATATGGGGCGGGGGACATGGCTGCAATATGGGGCGGGGGACATGGCTGCAATATGGGGCGGGGGACATGGCTGCAATATGGGGCGGGGGACATGGCTGCAATATGGGGCGGGGGACATGGCTGCAATATGGGGCGGGGGACATGGCTGCAATATGGGGGGGGGGGACATGGCTGCAATATGGGGGGGGGGGTCATGGCTACAATATGGGGGGGGACATGGCTGCAATATGGGGGGGGGACATGGCTGCAATATGGGGGGGGGACATGGCTACAATATGGGGGGGGGACATGGCTGCAATATGGGGGGGGGGGCATGGCTACAATATGGGGGGGGGACATGGCTGCAATATGGGGGGGACATGGCCGCAATATGGGGGGGACATGGCCGCAATATGGGGGGGACATGGCCGCAATATGGGGGGGACATGGCCGCAATATGGGGGGGGACATGGCCGCAATATGGGGGGGGACATGGCCGCAATATGGGGGGGGACATGGCCGCAATATGGGGGGGGGGGACATGGCCGCAATATGGGGGGGGGGGACATGGCCGCAATATGGGGGGGGGGACATGGCCGCAATATGGGGGGGGGGACATGGCCGCAATATGGGGGGGGGGGACATGGCCGCAATATGGGGGGGGGGACATGGCTGCAATATGGGGGGGGGGGGACATGGCTGCAATATGGGGGGGGGGACATGGCTGCAATATGGGGGGGGGGACATGGCTGCAATATGGGGGGGGGGGACATGGCTGCAATATGGGGGGGGGGACATGGCTGCAATATGGGGGGGGGACATGGCCGCAATATGGGGGGGGGGACATGGCCGCAATATGGGGGGGGGGACATGGCCGCAATATGGGGGGGGGACATGGCCGCAATATGGGGGGGGGACATGGCCGCAATATGGGGGGGGGGACATGGCCGCAATATGGGGGGGGGACATGGCCGCAATATGGGGGGGGGGACATGGCCGCAATATGGGGGGGGACATGGCCGCAATATGGGGGGGGGGACATGGCTGCAATATGGGGAGGGGGACATGGCTGCAATATGGGGGGGGGACATGGCTGCAATATGGGGGGGACATGGCTGCAATATGGGGGGGACATGGCTGCAATATGGGGGGGACATGGCTGCAATATGGGGGGGACATGGCCGCAATATGGGGGGGGACATGGCCGCAATATGGGGGGGGACATGGCCGCAATATGGGGGGGGACATGGCCGCAATATGGGGGGGGACATGGCCGCAATATGGGGGGGACATGGCCGCAATATGTGGGGGACATTTAAAAAAAGTATAGGTATTCGATATTGGCGACTACTTGAAAAAAAGTATCGGTACTTGTACTCGGTCCTTAAAAAGTGGTATCGGGACGACCCTAGTTATAATAAATGGCTTCATATAATCACTACTCCTAAAAAAGACAGTTTCATGGCAGTTTTTTGCATTACCATTTCCATTACCATCATCCATTCGCATCTGCGCATTTCTGAACAAACAGCAACCCGCACAGAAAACGTGTGCTTTGCATTTAGAAAAAGCATGGCAATGCATGTCGTGCCTGGATTACTATTCGTTCACATCTGCGCATTTCCAAACACAGAACAACCTGCAAAAAAAAAAAGCACACGTTTTCTGTGCCGGTTACCGCCCATTCTAAAACATGCAGTCTAGTTATTAATGACACCCTGATCACAGTTAGCAAATGTGAGTTTTGCCACGTGACAAAACGCACTATAAACGTTCACTGAAAAACCATGTGACACGCCACAACTGAAAACATTGTTGTGCTACTTTGGGGCATTTGTTGCACGCAAAGCAGCCCATGTAAATGCATGATTATGTTTGAAAAACGGGCAAGAAACCACGAGAGGAAACATGCATTTGCACTATGCTGAGGTATGAATGGAATGTGCTTGGGAGGAAGTTTTTAGGCAGCAAGAATGACCAGGGAGGAGAGGTGAGGGTTTAAAAAAAAAAAACTCATCCTAAGTCACAAGGGAATGATAAACAGTTTCATATCATGCTAGTGTGAACCAGGACTATCTATTCAATCCCTCCAGAATCAGCACAGCTAGCTTTAAAGGGGTTGTAAAGGTAAAAGTTTTTGTTACCTTAATGCATCCTATGCATTAAGATAAAAAAAAAATCTGACAGCACCGCCTCCCCCCGAGCCCCTGTTTTACTTACCTGACCGTTCGAAATTCCCGGGCACGTGCTTGTCATACTGTTCGATTTCCAGCCCGGCCGTTGATTGGCTAGGCGGATTGATAGCAGCGCAGCCATTGGCTGGCGCTGCTGTCAATCACAGCGGATGACGTGGCGTGCCGGGAGGCGGGGCCGAGTGATACAGTCGGCGGCTATGGCCGCCGCTGTTTAACGGGAGCGCGCTACCAAAAGCTTTTCACCGTGCGAGCTTGCATGAAGGTAGAAAGCTTTTGCGAGGAGGAGCCGAGACAGCCTTCGAGGGACCCCAGAAGACAGCGTTCGTTGACACTCTGTGCAAAACAAACTGCACAGTGGAAGCAAGTATGACGTTTGTTATTTATTTGTATTTTTTATTATTATGACTTTAGTATTCCTTTAACAGCAGGCTGTGTATGTGTGTGTGTATATATGAAGGGTTTTCCTCCTTGAATAATGCTGTGATCTGTGAGGGACTTGGGAGGTTTGGACTTTTCCTGTAGGTGTGACTGTCAATTAGGATGTATTCAATCCCACCTACCGTCAGAGCTGTAAAGAAAGTCACATCATTTGCAGAGCCTAAATAACTACAGAGGGGAGTGTTACAGACTCTAGCTGTTGCAGGAAGTGCCTGTGGGAGGGACAATCTATCAGCAGGAGACAGAGTGCCACATGACACAAAGACCCCACTAAACCCAGAATATTAGGGCATCTGCAGATAACAGAGCAACATGGTATAGAGGTTTATGCTCGAATTGATCATTCCATTCAGTTCTAGTGAAAAAGATGGAGTTCAGCTTTAACTAATGAGTTGTGTTCCTGGTGGCTATTTACAGTCACATCATTGTAGCTTTTATAACCATGCTGTGTCCTTCCTGATATATACAGTACATCAAGGTTGTATCCATCAAGGATTATTAAAGCCAGAGTTTTTAACTATATTATAATATATTAATATATTAAGCCCCTGTTCACACCAAATCCAACATTGAACTCACACAATTTCAAAGCCGCATGTCAGTGCGACTTCAGGTGCGACTTGGCTGACATTTGTGCAACTTCATGCACAGATGTGTTTGCAAGTCGCACCTGAAAACCGCCAAAAATAGTGCAGGAACTTCTTTTTCAAACCAGTGTGGCACTGCAAAGTCAGGGTTGCACCAATTTGAACAGTTCCATTGCCAACCATACAGTGTGACTTGTCACAGGATTTGGACCTGTCATATTGCATGACAAATTGCAACGGGGGCGAAAGCGGACTTTCCCGTTATCCAGTATGATTGAATTTTAGGTTTTATTTCTGGACACAGGTTTGCTTTATGGCAGGGGCGTCCAAACTTTTTTCAAAGAGGGCCAGATTTTATAAAGTGAACATGCGTGAGGGCCGAACATTTTGCCTGACATTCTTTGAACCATTAAAATGAAATGCAAATTAACTAATACGCTGCCCAACAATAATTCTCTTGCCTTTTTGGCTCTGTGGGGTGAATAGTCTAAGGATTAGCTTGGGCGTGTTATTTGGGCATACCGTATTTATCAGCGTATAATGCGTACCTTCACTTTAAGAGGGAAGTTTCAGGATTTTTTTTTTTAAATTTAAATAAAAAACTGTGAAGCAATATGAGGGGAAGTGCCCATGAATGCAGCCTAAGCAGTGCCCATGAATGCAGCCTAAGCAGTGCCCATGAATGCAGCCTAAGCAGTGCCATGAATGCAGCCTAAGCAGTGCCATGAATGCAGCCCCACCATTGCCATGAATGCAGCCCCACCATTGCCATGAATGCAGCCCCACCATTGCCATGAATGCAGCCCCACCATTGCCATGAATGCAGCCCCACCATTGCCATGAATGCAGCCCCACCATTGCCATGAATGCAGCCCCACCATTGCCATGAATGCAGCCCCACCATTGCCATGAATGCAGTCTCTGAATGCGCGGGTATTTTTTGGGGGCTACAAAAGAGATATGTATCCAAATTACCAAGTGGGGCCATAATAAACCCTAAGGGGGGCCGCAATGGACATGCCTGCTTTATGGTGAACAAATATGTTTGCTCTCTCAATGTTGCTACCTCCTATAGTTTTTATATATTTTTTTTTGTAGTTAAAATTGTCAGGACACTCTCTTAAAACATACCGGTCTTCCATAAAACACAGCAACAGCTAGTCTGTTGGCATTCACTTCCAGTCTAAACCAAAATATAAAGCTGAGGCGCTTGAAAACTGCCCACAAAATGCCGGTAGCTTTTGCGATGCTCTTCAAGCACTTTTAAGGCGTCAGCGGTGCGCTCTTTTGAAGGTCACATGACGCAAAAGAACGAATTTTCACGTGCATTTGAGGCGCTTCCCATTCATTTAAATTTTTTAGCTCTTCAAACATGATTCAAAGATGCTGCTTGCTGGAGTTTTTTCACTGCCCCAGCGTGAAAGCAAAGCATTAATTGATTTGATTGAAAATTGGTTTTCGTGAGCTTTTCAGGCCCTTTTTTTAGCGTGAAAGCTCCTGAAAAGCGCCTCAGTGTGAAAGGGGTTTTATTCTGACACATCATATACTCCAAATCCCTTGGGTGAAAAAAATAAACCTTAAAACCATAAACAGTAAGGAAACATTCTTCCTTTTCATAGCAGAACATACAAAAGGTAGAACACTGTTTTAAAAGGAACTGACTGACCAGGGCCTAAAAGTTTCTCTAAAATGTACAACCTGACTACAGCCTGGAGACAGAAGGGCCAAGAAACACAAAAGGAAATAAAAAGAATAGGCAGTATAAAAGAAAACAGGCTTACCAATTGTTACACATGAAAAGAAAAAAAAATGTAGCCGCTGATTTTTAACCACTTAAGACCTGGACCATTATGCAGGTTAAGGACCTTGCCCCTTATTGCGATTTGGCACTGTGTCGCTTTAACTGACAATTGCGACGTGGCTCCCAAACAAAATTGGCGTCCTCTTTTTCCCCACAAATACAGCCTTCTTTTGATGGTATTTGATCACCTGATTATTTTTTGCGCTATAAACAAAAAAAAGAGTGACACTTTTGAAAAAAAACAATATTTATTTGCTGTAATAAATATCCCCAAAAAATATCAAAAAAAATTGTTTTCCTCAGTCTAGGCCGATACATATTCTTCTACCTATTTTTGGTATAAAAAAAAATATAAAATCGCAATAAGCGTTTATTGATTGGTTTGCACAAAAGTTATAGCGTTTACAAAATAAGGGATAGTTTTATGGCATTTTTATTAATAATTTATTTTTTACTAGTAATGGCGGCGATCAGCGATTTATTTTGTGACTGCGACATTATGGTGGACACATCAGACACTTGACACATTTTTTTGGACCATTGTCATTTTCACAGCGAAAAGTGCTATAAAAATGCACCAAATACTGTGAAAATGACAATGGCAGAGAAGGGGTTAACCACTAGGGGGCGTTAAAGTGTTAAGTGTGCCCTAAGGGAGCGATTCTTATTGTAGGGGGGACAGACGATCAGTAACAAGCCACAGAGAAGAACGGGGAAGGTTTGTTTACACTTACCTCTCCCCGTTCTTCAGCTCCTGTGACCCGATTGCGGGACAACAGCGGTTATCGTGTTCGCAGGGTCCCGTGGTCAGGGAGCTTAGGACCGGGTCACGAGCGCGCTGCCGGCGACGCGCGCGCAAACCACGGCTGAGTAGTTAAAGGGCAACGTGCCTGTGCCCATCCGTGCCATTCTGCCGACGTATATCGGCGTTAGGCGGTCCTTAAGTGGTTAACACACACTCACCTGCCCACCCCACACACAACAAACTACCAGTGATAATCAACAAAGACGAAAGTTGATGTAAACCCTCCATTACACCCAGTGAAGTGAACAGCCTCAGATGATACATAGAAATGAAACAAATCTCCCTACCCCACATAGGCAAAGGAATGTGCAGAGCTGTGCTATGAATAGACCAGCTCTCTGCTAATATATTTATAGCACCCACCCCGACACAAATTTCAGGCTGGTTTAATCTCGGTTGTCAGAGAACTTGTCAGAAGTTATGTTATGAAGACACGTGACTTAGGGCATTGAAGAGAGAAAAAAAAAAACACTACATATACAGTCTATGTGCTTAGGTCAAATTTCATGAATCCACTTTAAATCTGTGCTAAAATCATAAAGATCTTAAAGCGTAGCTCAACCCAAAAATGGAAGCTCCGCTTGATCGCACCCTCCTCCCCTCCACTGCCATATTTGCCATATTTTTTTTTTGGGGGGGGGTACCCGCTTCCACTTCAGAGTAAGATCACCGTATAGTGATCTACGACATTTCTGGCCCCTCCTCCTTCCGCCCCACTGCCTTCTCAAGCACACCGAGGTCCCAAAAAATGTCTGGACCATTCAAAATGCGCAGCTTTGAGGGACTTGTAGTTCTCAAACTGCAAAGGGGCTGGCGAGTGCTCTCATAGTCCATTAATTCTTTATGCCATTCAGTAACTGCTTGCCCGTACAAGGTACATGCAGAGTGTCTGCAGGATCAAGGCATTACAACCGTGATCACTTTACAGACTGCAGTGAAAAAAAAAAAGATAACAAAAGCACATTTATTACCTACAAAAAGATATGCATTTTTTTTTTAATAAATTAGGATTTACAATCACTTTAAAAGGGGAGTTCCACCCACAATTTCACTTTTTAAATATAAATACCCCTGTAATACACAAGCTTAATGTATTCTGGTAGTCTGTAAACTAAGGTCCGTTTTGTAGGTTGTTACAGCATTTAGATAATAGAAATAGACCGAGGCCATCTTAAGTGTGGGCATCATGAAGCCAGACTGTATGTCTTCCTGGATTTCAGCTTTACATATCTCGCACATGCTCAGTGATTTCCAAGTGTCAGAGGAAGCTGCCGCCCCTTATCTATGCAAATCTCTCCTCCCTCCAGGAACCAGTATATATACAAAATCATTTGTTTATATGCAGATATATCTACATAACAAGATATCGTTTCGCATTGGCCGTTATTTCGCATTTCGTGCCTGAAACTCAATTTTCGCTAGATTCGTTCACTTTTCATAAAAAGTTACCAACACTCGTTATGATAAAATTTAAAAAGCTGGACGCTTAAAAAGAACTAATAGTATCTGCTGTGCTCATTATGAGGGGGTTCCCACCATCCCTGTGCTGTGCTTAATTCCTGGGGCTGTACTTCTGCTGTGCTCATTATGAGGGGTTCCCACCATCCCTGTGCTCCCGGGTTTGTACCCCTGCTGTGCTCATTATGAGGGGGTTCCCACCATTCCTGTGCTGACTTACCAGGTTTGTACCCCTGCAATGCTCATTATGAGGGGTTCCCACCATCCCTGTGCCGAGTTCCCGGGTTTGTACCCCTGCTGTGCTCATTAAGAGGGGTTCCCACCATCCCTGTACTGTGCCGATTTCATGGGTTTGTACCCCTGCTGTGCTCATGAGGGGTTCCCACCATCCCTGTGCTGTGCAGATTTCCTGGGTTTGTACCCCTGCTGTGCATATTATGAGGGGTTCCCACCATCCCTGTGTTGTGCTTACTTCCTGGGTTTGTACCCCTGCTGTGCTCATTATGAGGGGTTCCCACCATCCCTGGGCTGTGCTGAGTTCCTGGGTTTCTACCCCTGCTGTGCTCATTATGAGCGGTTCCCACCTTTCTGTGCTGTGCTGACTTCCCAGGTTTGTACCCATGCTATGCATATTATGAAGGGCTCCCACCATCCCTGTGCTGACTTCCTGGGTTTGTACCCCTGCTGTGCTCATTATGAGGGGTTCCCACCATCCCTGTGCTGACTTCCTGGGTTTGTACCCCTACTGTGCTCATTATGAGGGGTTCCCACCATCCCTGTGCTGACTTCCTGGGTTTGTACCCCTACTGTGCTCATTATGAGGGGTTCCCACAATCCCTGTGCTGTGCTGAGTTCCTGGGTTTGTACCCCTGCTGTGCCCATTATGAGGGGTTCCCACCATCCCTGTGCTGACTTCCTGGGTTTTTACCCCTGCTCTGCTCATGAGGGGTTCCCACCATTGCTGTGCTGACTTCCTGGGTTTGTACCCCTACTGTGCTCATTATGAGGGGTTCTCACCATCCCTGTGCTGAGTTCCCGGGTTTGTACCCCTGCTATGCCCATTATCCCTGTGCTGTACATCTGATGTGCTCATTATGAGGGGTTCCCACCACCCCTGTGCTGTGTTCCTGGGTTTGTACCCCTGCTGTGCTCATTATGAGGGGTTCCTACCATCCCTGTGCTGTGTTCCTGTGTTTTTACACCCTGCTGTGCTCATTATGAGGGGTTCCCACCATCCCTGTGCTGTGCAGAGCAGTGTGAGAGGCAGAGATGGATGGGTCCGTGTGAGGATGAAAGGCAAACAAGATAAGATAGTGGCTGAGAGAGGGAGGGAGATGCTGGGAGGAAAAGACATTAGGAAGCTGGACACAAGTTAGTTACATGGCAGAACTGGCCTGTATGAAAAGAGCCAGTGAGGGGAACTTCTTAGGACCGTGCAGCAGTCTAATAAGAGTGGGGACAGCAGTATGTGCTGCCCCCCTCCTCCCCCAGCTCACAGAGCCTTACATCCACATGTCACTCAGCCACAGACAGAGCGGCTGTACTCCATTCGGGCTGCTCTGTCTGTCGGTGGGTGAGTGACATGCCCAGCTGGGAGATCTCTCTGTACTTGCAGGTGTCTAGGACCCAGCCAAACGTGAGAGACTTGATACGTCTGCTTCAGTGTCTCCAGGGAGGAGGGGGGCAGCAGGAGAGATTACACCATGCCTGCAGTTCTGCTTCCTCCCACCTGATGCACTAACTCCTCCTCCCATTGTCATCTCCTATCTTCAAAATAATGCAAGATTTCGGCAATAGGCAAGGACTACTGGGAAACATGATGCCTATCCCAGAAACCCTTGCAAATAGCCTTGTGACTTAATAGCCTAGGCCAGTGATGGCGAACCTTGGCACCCCAGATGTTTTGGAACTATATTTCCCATGATGCTCATGCACTCTGCAGGGTAGTGGAGCATCATGGGAAAAGTAGTTCCAAAACATCTGGGGTGCCAAGGTTCGCCATCACTGGCCTAGGCTAATAAGGAGGAGGAAATAATGAAGGACTACAAAATAAAGGTATTTACAAGCAAGAAAATAAAATTTGTCCATTCTGAACACTATGATATTAGGGAATGCAGCACAGACAAACATAAAAAAAATGGGTGGAACTCCACTTTAAAGAAATGTTAAATTGTTTGCTATTGGTTACCTCATATCATCACTCACTAGTGCCATATGTAGCCCTTGGACATGTTTTTTTGCGGCCCCTGCAGCCACAAATTTGTATTTACAGTCTAGGACTAATAAAGCATGTCCCTCATCTCCCACAACTCCTATAGCATTTTTTCAGTCTGACCATCTCTTGTATCCAGTCTGCAGTCTCTGACAATATCCTGTAGTACGTCTGCAACCTCTGACAATATTTTGTATCGCGCCCATGACCATATACTGTTGTGTATCTGCTGTCCTACACTGAACATTCACCAAATATCATGTTCTGCCCTTTGGTACTATAGGAGGCCACACTTGAGGCCACCTTTATCAAGAAAGTTGACCTCTACTGGTCTAGTGTCTTATTAAGCCTAACTTATTAGGCCTTATTAAGCCTAACTGTGTATTGCCAAGTGGTATGGAATACAGGGCAGAACCTCCATGGGTCTAACCTCTCTCAGATGTTAACAAAAAGTGAAAAAGCATTGTCACTGTCAGCTTCTGTTCATACTCTGTTATATTCCAAAATATATGAATGGAATCAAGAAAATAAAGCAGAATGTAAAACCCAATCCTACAAAATTATGCCTGTGATGGGATCCTGGAGTCATTAGTGAACAGAAGGAAAAAGCAGCTGCTACATGCAAGTCAGAGTTAAAAAAAAAAAAAAAACAACAACCATATTCATACTTAGCTCCACTGTGCAGTTAGCTTTGCACAAAGTGCCTCCAAACCTCATCTTCTGGGGTCCCTCGGCGGCCCTCGCAGCTCCTCCTCTCATCATATATCCCCCAAGGAAAAGCGTGCTCCCGTGTCCATCAACGACGAATGTAAGACTTGGCCCTAAGAAGAGGAAGAGCGTGTCTCCACCGAGTGAAATTCCAGGATTTAGGTAAGTAAAACGAGGGGGCTGATACACACTATAGAGGGATATGCTTTGTTCATATTTCAGGTCTGAGTTTACAACCACTTTATGCTACAGGTAAGCCTATAATAAGGATTACCTGTAGCTACCCAGGATCTCTCCTAAACTTGCACGGTTTAGAAGATATCCCCTGTCCCCTGCATGTGCCAACCACAGCGCTGGAGTCGCGATACCCGAAAGTAACCCCTGGGAGAGATGTCGCCGGCCAGAGGGGGGTACGAAGACTGCTGTGTGGGCTTCGATGTGAGGCAATTCATAATGAGCTAGTATTTTAATAGACCACCCCCCATGTATTCCAGCATCCCCAGCATATTACTCTTCTGCTATTTAAATAATTACTTCTATTAACCTATATAAATAATGGCTGCATTTGGTGTGCTCAAAAAATAATCCTTATAGCTCATCTATCTCTTTCTGCCTTCAAAGGCAGCTTGAAGAAGCTTGTCCTCAGCAGCTGCTCTGACACACCCCATGTGCGGTGCGTTTTCTGAGTCACTTCTGCTTCAGGAGTGCACTGAGCCAGAGCAACAGCTGGGGACGCACTTCTAACATTCAGCCAATCCTGCTAGTCCTGGTGTGGGGGAAAACTACTTAAAGGGGTGTTCCAGCCGCAATTTTTTTTTTTTAAAGTCAGCAGCTACTAACAGTGTAGCTGCTGACTTTAAATAAGGACACTTACCTTGTCCTACTTGCCCACGCTGATGGCCCCCCCGATGCCGGTCCCACGATCGCTCCGGGTCCCGCGCCGCCATTCACACTATGGGAAACAGGTGGTGAAGCCGTACGGCTTCACTGCCCATTTCCTACTGCGCCTGCGTGAGTCTCACGCTGGCTTGTGAATGGGCGCGCTGCTCTCTGAGAACACACACAGTTCCCAGAAAGCAGCGCGCCCCATTCACAAGCAGAAGAAGCAGAAGAAAAGACACCGCGGTGTGGAAGAGGCAGATTACGGACTTCCGCATAGCAACAGGTATTTCGGGTGAGTATTTTTTTTTTTTTCCCCGTTTTTTTTTATTTAATTTTTTTAAGCAATATGGGCAAATGTTGTTTTCCTGGGTGGAACTCCGCTTTAAGAAGAGTATTTAATGACAGGCTGCACATGGCCTACATCAGGGGTGCTCAACCTTTTGAAGCACGAGTGGCACTTAAATGACTTGCTAACCAGTCGCGGGCCACAATGAGCGGAGCAGGTGGACGGCAGGTCCGCATCCGCTCTGCATATGCAGAGCGGACAAGGACACAGCCCACTAAACTCTTTTTTTTGCGGATCGGATTAAATAGGTAGGACACAAGTTGGTTTACATCTGCAACTCCAGGTGAATGGAGGGTCCAATTGTGTCGGACTGATCTTGTGAAGGGGGCCCAAGGCTGCTTTCACACTTATGCACTGTGGTTTACCCACACCAGGGGTGCAACGCAATGTATATTTAGCCTTCCTGCACTTTACAATAGACTTCTATTATATTGGTGCACTTTCAGAAAGCTCACCAAACTCGCAGGTAATAACAGAAATCTATGCTGGTATAAATAGGGTATTTTTTGTAAAATGGCCATCAACGATTATCTAACCCATTATGAAGGGGGGGGGGGGGGGAAAACACAGCAGAAAATCTGATCTTTGCTTTCTCTACAATAATGTATTACTTGTCACATAATGCTCAACCAAATAAAAGATTCTGGAAAAAAGAAGAGAAATGACTCTATAAACCAATGACCAAGAGAGCCACTCCATACCCAAGGTCACCACACTAAAGCACATGTATGCATTTAAAACTGACACAGCTGCATTTATCTTATTTTTTCATTACTTAAACACCATCAGATGCAATTTAGTCAACATAGTTCGCTGACAGGTTGATGTTCTGTTCGATTTCAATTTGTACCTACACATGTAAATAAACTGAAATTGACACTCTGATTAATTGCCAAACAGGAACAAACTCATTACCAACTCAGAAATTTATTACAAGACCAATATGTTGTCAACCAACTGCAAGTGGTTTCTTAGTGCTGAAAACGATGCCAAACACAATCCAGTAATGGCTGGGCAAAGTGCATAAAACCGAGTAGTGTTAAAATATTGTGATAAATATTCTACAAATATAATCTAAGTACATAAGCTATATTTCATTTTTCACATAAAAGAAATAATCAGTTATTTAACTGAAGGGAGACACACACAATGATCTATATCAGCGTTTCCCAACCTCGTTCTTCAAATGCCCCCAACAGGCCATGCTTACCTTAGATAAAACTGCTGTCATAAAATACCAAACCATTGACATTCGGAGAACTACAGGAAATACCAAAATGTATAAAACATGCTGGTGTTCTGTCAAAAGAGCCAACTAGTCAAAATCTCCAACCATGTAAGTTCCAGTAACGCTCCAGGAGCTGTAATTGGAGATTGATGAATTACCCATTTTTACAGCGGCAGCCTTTACACTACGGTACAGGACAAGCTGGCTCTGTTCCGGATGCCTTATCTTCAGCCTTGGACGAGAGGACATCCGTGATAGGCAGAACACTGAACACTCTGGCTCTGCGGGGGAAATTAGTGTTCCGCCTATCACGGAACAGCATGAGGAGGCGGCGCAGCTTTTGAATAATGAACGCCCGCAGTCTGACTGACTCTGCATACAGGATAAGGTAGGGAGATCGTCGAGGTATGCAATGGCACAGTGAGGCATGTAATGGCACAGTGAGGCATGCAATGTAAAGTAATGGCACAGTGAAATTTGAAAAAGTCTGAAAAAAGCCTGTTGCTGTCAGCGGTTGTTCTGCATACCCCTCAGCTTCCAGACAGACTAGTAGGAAGGGGGTCGTCTTATATGGCGATAATATCCCGAAACCAACATTTTTGCTGGAAAATTAGGGGGTCACCTTATACGCCGGCAAATACGGTAGCCCAGTTGACTAGACACATTGCCATTGATTACAAAGCTAGATGTAAGGGGGAGGGGACTCGGCTGATGTAAAGGGGGGGAGGGGACTCGGCTGATGTAAAGGGGGGGGGGGACTCGGCTGATGTAAAGGGGGGGAGGGGACTCGGCTGATGTAAAGGGGGGGAGGGGACTCGGCTGATGTAAAGGGGGGGAGGGGACTCGGCTGATGTAAAGGGGGGGAGGGGACTCGGGAGGGGACTCGGCTGATGTAAAGGGGGGGAGGGGACTCGGCTGATGTAAAGGGGGGGAGGGGACTCGGCTGATGTAAAGGGGGGGAGGGGACTCGGCTGATGTAAAGGGGGGGAGGGGACTCGGCTGATGTAAAGGGGGGAGGGGACTCGGCTGATGTAAAGGGGGGGAGGGGACTCGGCTGATGTAAAGGGGGGGAGGGGACTCGGCTGATGTAAAGGGGGGGAGGGGACTCGGCTGATGTAAAGGGGGGGAGGGGACTCGGCTGATGTAAAGGGGGGGAGGGGACTCGGCTGATGTAAAGGGGGGGAGGGGACTCGGCTGATGTAAAGGGGGGGAGGGGACTCGGCTGATGTAAAGGGGGGGAGGGGACTCGGCTGATGTAAAGGGGGGGAGGGGACTCGGCTGATGTAAAGGGGGGGAGGGGACTCGGCTGATGTAAAGGGGGGGAGGGGACTCGGCTGATGTAAAGGGGGGGAGGGGACTCGGCTGATGTAAAGGGGGGGAGGGGACTCGGCTGATGTAAAGGGGGGGAGGGGACTCGGCTGATGTAAAGGGGGGGAGGGGACTCGGCTGATGTAAAGGGGGGGAGGGGACTCGGCTGATGTAAAGGGGGGGAGGGGACTCGGCTGATGTAAAGGGGGGGAGGGGACTCGGCTGATGTAAAGGGGGGGAGGGGACTCGGCTGATGTAAAGGGGGGGAGGGGACTCGGCTGATGTAAAGGGGGGGAGGGGACTCGGCTGATGTAAAGGGGGGGAGGGGACTCGGCTGATGTAAAGGGGGGGAGGGGACTCGGCTGATGTAAAGGGGGGGAGGGGACTCGGCTGATGTAAAGGGGGGGAGGGGACTCGGCTGATGTAAAGGGGGGGAGGGGACTCGGCTGATGTAAAGGGGGGGAGGGGACTCGGCTGATGTAAAGGGGGGGAGGGGACTCGGCTGATGTAAAGGGGGGGAGGGGACTCGGCTGATGTAAAGGGGGGGAGGGGACTCGGCTGATGTAAAGGGGGGGAGGGGACTCGGCTGATGTAAAGGGGGGGAGGGGACTCGGCTGATGTAAAGGGGGGGAGGGGACTCGGCTGATGTAAAGGGGGGGAGGGGACTCGGCTGATGTAAAGGGGGGGAGGGGACTCGGCTGATGTAAAGGGGGGGAGGGGACTCGGCTGATGTAAAGGGGGGGAGGGGACTCGGCTGATGTAAAGGGGGGGAGGGGACTCGGCTGATGTAAAGGGGGGGAGGGGACTCGGCTGATGTAAAGGGGGGGAGGGGACTCGGCTGATGTAAAGGGGGGGAGGGGACTCGGCTGATGTAAAGGGGGGGAGGGGACTCGGCTGATGTAAAGGGGGGGAGGGGACTCGGCTGATGTAAAGGGGGGGAGGGGACTCGGCTGATGTAAAGGGGGGGAGGGGACTCGGCTGATGTAAAGGGGGGGAGGGGACTCGGCTGATGTAAAGGGGGGGAGGGGACTCGGCTGATGTAAAGGGGGGGAGGGGACTCGGCTGATGTAAAGGGGGGGAGGGGACTCGGCTGATGTAAAGGGGGGGAGGGGACTCGGCTGATGTAAAGGGGGGGAGGGGACTCGGCTGATGTAAAGGGGGGGAGGGGACTCGGCTGATGTAAAGGGGGGGAGGGGACTCGGCTGATGTAAAGGGGGGGAGGGGACTCGGCTGATGTAAAGGGGGGGAGGGGACTCGGCTGATGTAAAGGGGGGGAGGGGACTCGGCTGATGTAAAGGGGGGGAGGGGACTCGGCTGATGTAAAGGGGGGGAGGGGACTCGGCTGATGTAAAGGGGGGGACTCGGCTGATGTAAAGGGGGGGGGACTCGGCTGATGTAAAGGGGGGGAGGGGACTCGGCTGATGTAAAGGGGGGGAGGGGACTCGGCTGATGTAAAGGGGGGGGGGGACTCGGCTGATGTAAAGGGGGGGGGGGACTCGGCTGATGTAAAGGGGGGGGGGACTCGGCTGATGTAAAGGGGGGGGGACTCGGCTGATGTAAAGGGGGGGGGACTCGGCTGATGTAAAGGGGGGGGGGGACTCGGCTGATGTAAAGGGGGGGGGACTCGGCTGATGTAAAGGGGGGGGGGGACTCGGCTGATGTAAAGGGGGGGGGGGACTCGGCTGATGTAAAGGGGGGGGGACTCGGCTGATGTAAAGGGGGGGGGACTCGGCTGATGTAAAGGGGGGGGGGGACTCGGCTGATGTAAAGGGGGGGGGGGACTCGGCTGATGTAAAGGGGGGGGGACTCGGCTGATGTAAAGGGGGGGGGGGACTCGGCTGATGTAAAGGGGGGGGGACTCGGCTGATGTAAAGGGGGGGGGACTCGGCTGATGTAAAGGGGGGGGGACTCGGCTGATGTAAAGGGGGGGGACTCGGCTGATGTAAAGGGGGGGGGACTCGGCTGATGTAAACTCGGCTGATGTAAAGGGGGGGGGGGGACTCGGCTGATGTAAAGGGGGGGGGGGACTCGGCTGATGTAAAGGCTGATGGGGGGGGGACTCGGCTGATGTAAAGGGGGGGGGGACTCGGCTGATGTAAAGGGGGGGGGGACTCGGCTGATGTAAAGGGGGGGGACTCGGCTGATGTAAAGGGGGGGGACTCGGCTGATGTAAAGGGGGGGGGACTCGGCTGATGTAAAGGGGGGGGACTCGGCTGATGTAAAGGGGGGACGCTGATGTAAAGGGGGGACGCCTGATGTAAAGGGGGGACGCCTGATGTAAAGGGGGGACGCCTGATGTAAAGGGGGGACGCCTGATGTAAAGGGGGGACGCCTGATGTAAAGGGGGGACGCCTGATGTAAAGGGGGGACGCCTGATGTAAAGGGGGGACTCGGCTGGTGGGGACGCCTGATTCAAGGAGAGACTCCGGGCTTCCACTGATTCGGCATTATGGTGAGTTGAATGATTTCATTTTATATCACAATGTAATATTAGAAATAATGTGCTTCGCACTCCTGAACCCTGCGATGCGTCCATATACAGCGCGAGAAAACTTGGAGACTGCTCAGACCGAACACTATGGTGGAGTGCAGATACAACCGGCCCTTTGAGGGCAACCAAACTGCTGATGCGGCCCTCGATGAATTTGAGTTTGCCGCCCCTGACTTAGACTATCAGCTGGAGGCCATGGAAAATAATTGGAGAGAAGTTCCAGAATTTCCAGAGATTCAAGACATTTAGGCTTCATTTAGACCTACAGTCGGGTGGTGGCAAAAATGCAGTTGAGCCACGTTTTCACCATCCACCAACCGCCCCTCCTTAACCACTTAAGGACCCCTCACTGTATATATACATAATTTTTTTTAAAGATGGATATCTCGGTAACGGCAGCAGCTGCTGCCACAACCGAGATATCTATCTTTTAAGTGAGTGGTCCTGTAAACGATAACGGTGGTCTCCGCGGCGGATTCGGGAGAGGGCCTCCCCCCTCCGCTCTCCCGTGCCCTCCGCTGCTTACCGGAGCCGACGGCAGTGGCGGAGGCAATTGGGTCCTGTCCCCTGCTCGGCTGGGATACTAGTGAGGGGCAGATGGCCGCCACCCGTCTCCATAGCATAGCAGGGCGGAAGCGACGTGAAAACGTCACTACCGCCCATGCTTCTTAAAAGGGACATTTTCTTGTTGTAATTTTTTCAAAAGACAAATTTTTTTTATTTTTTTTGCATTTTAGTCTAAATAAGGTATCTGAGGTCTTTTTAAGAGTTTACATTCCTTGTAAAAGGAATAAAAAGTGACCCATTTTTTCTCTCTTTTTTTTTAGTGTAAAAATGAATAAAATAAAAATAAATAAGAAAAAAAAATTTTATTTTAAAAGCGCCCTGTCCTGACGAGCTTGCGCACAGAAGCGAACGCATACGTAAACGGTGTTCAAACCACACAAGTGAGGTATCACCACGATCGTTAGAGCGAGAGCAATAATTCTAGCCCTATGGAGATTTTTATGGGTAAAAGTTTGACGCCATTCCACGAGCATGTGCAATTTTGAAGCGTGACATGTTGGGTATCATTTTACACAGCGTAACATTACCTTTCACAATATAAAAAAAATTGGGCTAACTTTACTGTTGTCTTATTTTTTAATTAAAAAAGGTGAATATTTAAAAAAAAAGTGCGCTTGTAAGACCGCTGCGCAAATACGGTGTGGCAAAAAGTATTGCAATGACCGCCATTTTTTTCTCTAGGGTGTTAGAAAAAAATATATAATGTTTGGGGGTTTTAAGTAATTTTCTAGCAAAGAAAACGTTTTAATCTTGTAAACACCAAATCTGAAAAACAGGCAAGGTCCTTAAGTGGTTAAGCTGCAATAGGCAGCAGGTGGGGATGTGTACATGTTTGCGGCAAAGCTCTTTAGACATATATCGATTGGCAAGTGGCAACGGCAGCGAAAGGGAAGCACTGCAAATGCCCGGCAATAGCTTGCAATGCACACGGTTGTGGCTAGGGTTGTCCCGATACCACTTTTTTAGGACCGAGTACAAGAACAGATACTTTTTTTTCATGTACTCGCCGATACCGAATACCAATACTTTTTTTAAAAGTCATGTGACAGTTTTCAAACCACAATACAGACTAAGGATATTTTCTTTAGAATTATGAAGAACTCTAACTCAAGACATTATAAAAAATAAAAATGAGTAAAAATGTATAAAAAAAAATGTATTTGTTTGTCACGCAGTAGTAAAACACTCAAAGAATTTTCACAGAACATGTTGATTAATACAAAAAAAAGTATCGGCAGAAGCATCGGGAGCATTTGCGCGAGTACAAGTACTCCCGCAAATACTCGGTATCGGTCCAGATACCGATACTAGTATCGGTATCGGGACAACCCTAGTTGTGACCAATTGGTCAGCAAAAATGGAGTTAAAACAAGTGGAGAGAGTCGATCACTTCGGAGCACATGTTAATATCTATCCTTGTGGCTAAATTTTACTTTGTTCTGCATTGAAAGCATTACTAGACTGATACAGAAATGTAACAAAGTAATTTCCCTCATGCAACAAAGACTCTTTAACATTTCGCACAGTGCCACAGGGGAAAAAAACGAATGAAAGCACTGCCATAATATTATCCGCTGTGGAATGAACACTAGGTTAACAAGAAAGTCCTTGAAATGTATTTCTCCATAAATGCCTATTTATTTTTCTCTTGGAAAATCATTAGTATGCTGTAGCCATCACTAAAATGATTACAAATAAAAACTTGACTTACTACAATTTATGAACATTTATGATTTGTTTTAACCTATGAGCAAGAAGGCCTTTTTAACCACTTCAGCCCCGGAGGATTTGGCTGCCCAATGACCGGGCCACTTTTTGCAATTCGGCACTGCGTCGCTTTAAATGACAATCATGCGACATGGCTCCCAAACAAAATTGACATTCTTTTTTCCCACAAATAGAGCTTTCCTTTTATTTTTTGTGCTTTAACCAAAAATAGAGCGACAATTTTAAAGAAAAAATTGGGGTTACTTACCGGTAACATCCCTTTTCCAGGAGTCTTTCAGGACAGGTACTGTAGAGAGACACAGGTTCCTCCCCTCTTAGGAAACACCGCCTTCCAATTAAGGATTTATACCTCATCCTCCCTCCAGCTCCTCAGTTTTTCCAGAGTACCTCCGGCCAGCTGGGGAGACACAAGAATACGTCATAAAAAACAATATTTCATCTTGACGGCCTCGTATGATGAGTTTCCAGAACCATCCCCTGAAATGATAAGGGTGGGTAACAGTGCTGTCCTGAAAGACTCCTGGAAAAGGGATGTTACCGGTAAGTAACCCCAATTTTCCCTGTTCATCTTTCAGGACAGGTACTGTAGAGAGGATAAGCGAGAACCTTACCCTAGGGTGGGACTACTGCCTGTAGTACTTTGCGCCCAAAGGCCTGATCCTTGGCTGAAATCAGATCCAGTCTGTAATGTTTCACGAACGTCGAGAAACTGGACCACGTTGCAGCTTTGCAGATCTGCTCCGGGGAAGCACCAGCACACTCTGCCTGTGAAGTTGCAACTGCCCTGGTGGAATGGGCCCTGATGCCCTGTGGCGGCTCCACCCCCCTGGATACATAGGCCTGAACAATGGCTGATCTTAACCACCTAGCTATTGTGTGTTTAGAGGCTCTAGATCCCATCTTGGCCCCCGAAAACAAAACCAAAAGAGAATCAGATTTTCTGATTTGACTTGTACTATCTAAGTATTGGAGGACACACCTTCTAACGTCTAAGTTTTGAAAATTTCTTTCCTGTTCCTTCACAGGATTTGGGCAAAAAGAAGGCAATATAATTTCTTGGCTTCTGTGAAAATTAGAAGATACCTTCGGTAAGAAGGCCGGATCCACTTTAAAAATAACGCAATCCGAAAAAACCTGAAAAAAAGGAGCCCTAATAGATAGGGCCTCGAGTTCACTCACTCTTCTAGCTGTGGTGATCGCCACTAAGAACACTGTCTTAAGTGTGATCACTTTTAGTGTACAGTTTTCCAATGGCTCAAACGGTTCCTCCGTGAAAGCCTGAAGAACCAATGAGAGATCCCATACTGGAAAAATGGGAGCTCTAACTGGTCTCCTCCTACTCAAGGCTTTAAAAAACCTAGAGACCCATGGGTCAGATGCCAGTTGTTTTTCCAAAAATACACTTAAAGCTGAAACCTGCGCCTTCAGGGTGCTAATGGCCAGCCCCTTGTCTGCACCCGCCTGCAGAAACTCCAAGACCGCTACAGAGCTATGAATATTGAAAGAGCTTTCTAAGCACCAGTTGTTAAAACGCTTCCATGTTTTTAGGTAGATAGCTTGCGTCTCCTCCTTTCTGCAGCTCAGGAGCGTTGTAATTAAACGTTCTGATAAGCCCTTGCCTCTGAGCAGCTCCTCCTCAGAAGCCACGCTGCCAGATTCCACCTCTTCAACTGTGGACAACAGACTGGACCCTGAAAAAGAAGATCTTCCCGGATTGGCAGAATCCAGGGAGGCTCCAGCGACAACCCCTTCAGGATGGAAAACCATGGCCTTCTGGGCCAATGGGGTGCAATCAGGATGAGCGTTGTATTCTCTCCCTGTAGCTTTCTTAAGACTGCTGGGATCAGGACCGGAGGGGGGAAAGCATAACACTTGGAGAACTGCCAGGTCTGAGCCAGAGCATCCACCCCTAGAGCTCCGTCCCCCCTGTTCAGGGAAAAAAAAGAGCTGTGTTTTGGCATTTTCCCCTGAGGCGAACAGATCCACCTGCGGCATCCCCCATCTTTGGGTGATCATTTCGAAAACTTTTTGGTTCAGAACCCAATTGCCCTCCCTCAGTTTTTTCCTGCTGAGGAAATCCGCAACTTGATTCAGTTCCCCCTTCAGGTGAACTGAGGGAAGAGATAGAACATTGGCTTCCGCCCACTTGAGGATAGACTCTGTCAGATCCCACAAGGATTTGCTCCTGGTGCCCCCCTGCCTGTTGATGTAGGCCACTGCGGTGGAATTGTCTGTACGAATCCGTACATGTTGACCCTGAAGCTGTCTTTGAAAGGCCCTGAGAGCCAGATCTATCGCTCTCAGTTCCCTCCAATTCGATGACTTCCTTGAATCCTCCTTCCTCCAAGTACCCTGTACCAGATGGGAGTCTAGGTGTGCTCCCCACCCTGTGCCACTGGCGTCTGTTGTCACTGTTCTGGATATTGGAAAACTCCATTCCAGCCCCTGTAATAGGTTCGGCCCCTTCCTCCACCACCAGAGGGTCCTCTTGACCTGGACAGGTACCGATATTAGGGCATCCAGGGAACTTGTGTTGTGGTCCCAGGCATTTAGAATAAACAGTTGTAGTGGACGAAAGTGCAGCCCTGCCCAGTGTACCGCCGGCAAGGTGGCCGTCAGCAGACCCAGGGCTGACATGGCTTTCCTTATTGGGAGATGAGCGCTGCCCTGCAGGAGTAACATTGCCCTGTCCACCTTTTGGACTTTTTCTGCCGGGAGAAAGACCCTCTGCCTTACTGAGTCCAGTACGTAACCCAGGAAGGTGACTCATTGTGAAGGCACCAGACTGGACTTCTCCAGGTTCAGAAGCCATCCCAGGCTCTCCAGGACCTCTCTTGTTACCTGGAGGTCCTGGGATAGCTGTTCCGGGGAAGGTGCGAACAGTAACAGGTCGTCCAGGTACGCCACCACTGAGATGCCCCTGAGACGAAGGAAAGCCATAACCTCCACCATTACTTTGGTGAAGATACGGGGGGGAAGAGGAGAGCCCAAAGGGGAGAGCTTTGAATTGTAGGTGGAAAGTCCCCTCCTTGGACCTTAATGCCAACCTCAGAAACTTCTGATAGCCTTCCGCTATGGGAATGTGTAAGTAGGCATCTTTCAGATCTATTGATGCCATAAAACAGTTTGGAGGGAGACGTGTCCTCACAGAGTATACTGAGTCCATCCGGAATTTTTTGTAAGTGATCGAGACATTCAGGGGCTTCAGGTTCAGAATGAGTCTGAATTTCCCGGAGGGTTTGCGAACCACAAAGACGTGGGAGTAGAAGCCCCTGCCCGTCTCCTCTGTTGGGACCCGAACCACCACCTCTTGATCCTCCAACTCCTGAAGGGAGGATAGAAGAGCTGATGACTTCTCCTTGCACCTTGGCAGATCGGTGATCAGAAGTCTCAAAGGGGGAGGACTTGAGAATTCTAACCTGTATTCTCGCCTTATGATCCCCAGCACAAATTGATTGCTGGTGATCATTTCCCATTGGGGAAGGAAGGCCCCCAACGTTCCTCCCACCTTGACTTCGTCATTGCGGCTTTTGGGGCTTCTCAGGAGCATGTAAAATTGCTCCTCCACGCCCTTTGCCTTTCCCCCAAAACTTCTTCTTCTCCTCTGGTTTAGTGGCTTCCCCCTTTTTTTGGGACCAGAACTTTTTCTTTGCTTGTCCTCCAAATTTTTTCTTAATGGGAAAGGACTTTTTCTTGTCCGCTGTTCGGTCTAGGACAGCCTCCAGGCCTGGCCCAAACAGCAGGTCTCCTGTGAGGGGAATACCGCATAATTTGACCTTTGAAGCGCTATCCCTTTGCCACGTCTTGAGCCATAAGGCTCTCCTTGCCGAATTGGACAAGGCTGCGGAACGTGCCGACATGCGTACAGACTCTGCCGAAGCATCCGCCAAATATGCCACTCCATTCAGAAGTGTTGTGAAAGAAGCCAAAATAATTTCTTTTGGTGTTCCCTCCTCAATGTGAGCTTTAATTTGCGTGAGCCAATGCTCCATGTTGCGAGCCACTACTGTAGCTGCCATGGCAGGCTTCAGGTTCCCCTGGGCAGACTCCCAGGATTTCTTCAGAAGGGAATCAATTCTTCTATCCATGGGGTCTGAAAGTTCCCCCATGTCCTCGAATGCCAAATCGGTTTGCCGGGACACCTGCGAGAAAGCAGCATCAAGTTTGGGAGTTTTATTCCAAACCAGAGCTTCCTCCTCTGAAAAAGGAAACCTTCTCTTTAACGCATTTGAGGAAAAGGGTTTCCTCTCTGGGTCTTGCCATTCTTTTTTAATGGTACTGACCAGGATTTCATGGACAGGGAAAACTTTCCTTTTTTGTTCCCCTAAGCCCATGTACATCCGATCATGAAGCGACAGTGTCTTTCTTTCTTCAGAAATCCCCAAAGTAGTGTGGATTGCATTTAAAAACCTGTCCACCTCTTCGAGTGAAAGTTTACAACGTGAAGATCTGGAGGGTTCCCCCTCAGTCTCTTCTCCCCCTGCCTCCCCTTGGGAGTCAGAAGATGCACTGTCTGGCTCTTCCAGAGCATCTTCCCTGAAGTCCACTGGCTTCCCCCCGCTCCCGGAGGGAAGTACAACCGGACTAGGTGGAATAACCTATGGCGCTGGAGAGGGGCTGCTCTGGGGCAACTGAAAACCAGCAAACATATCTTTAAAAAAATGATAAGGTGCTAGAAAGCTCTCTCATAGATGCTGCTAGCTCAGAACCCTGCTCTGCCTCCCTCTCCCTGACTAGCCCCTCAATGCAATGTCTACAAAGTGCCTTCTTCCAATTGTCTCCCAAAGAGGTTTTACAGGAAGGACATCTCTTCTTGGAACTATGGCCAGTTTTCTATGTGGACTTCTGCGGAAAAACACAGAAAAAGCAGAGGACAAAACATGAGGGGGCCATTAACGCTGTCACAGTTATCCACCAGGAGTGTACACCCCAGGACCAACACCACCAAGGGAAACACTTCCTAATCCCCCCAACCACCAGGAGATGAATCACCCGTGAAGCTGACATATACAGTGAGGAACACCACCCTAGGGTTCCTACCTTAGAGTGGCTGGTGCTGCTCTCCTCCGGAGATGCGCGTGAAGTCTCTACCTCCGACATCTCCGTTTCGGAATGTGGCCGCAAGTAACGCTCAACGTGCCGTCCCCACGGCTGCAAGCGTAGGCCGCACCAGCCTAAGCGTTCGGTTCTTATCCCCTGCCGCGTCTGGGACCAGAGAGACGCGTAATAGTGCCCGCCCCATCCGGAACTGACGTCACCCGCCATCCGGCCCGGCCTCAGCTTCCTGGCCTGACTGTGTAATACACAGAGGGCTGACCCGCCGCCTGCAGCGCCCCCCTGGGCGAAAGGAAAAGGACCTCCTCGGACGATTTTTTCCCCAAAAACGCAGAGGGAACGATGAACAACAGGACCCCCGGTATGTAGCTCCCTAGCCGACCGAGCCTGTTGTGAAAAAAGGTCTGAGGGAACGGAGAGACCAGGCCCCCCCCTTCCCCGCAGCCTCCCCAGCTGTCTGGCTCTTGGCCCCAGCGGTGTCTCCCTGCCGGAGGAAACACCATAAACTGAGGAGCTGGAGGGAGGATGAGGTATAAATCCTTAATTGGAAGGCAGTGTTTCCTAAGAGGGGAGGAGCCTGTGTCTCTCTACAGTACCTGTCCTGAAAGACGAACAGGGAAAAAATTATATATTTACTTTTTGCTATAATAAATATCCCCAAAAAATGGGGGTCGTTTTATGGCTGATCAGTGTCCTGTCACAGTAAGCCCAGCCCCCACTAGACGGCTAGGAAGGGGTTAAGTGTGTCCTAGAGAGTAATTCTAACTGTGTGGGGGCTGGGCTTACTGTGACAAGACAGACGATCAGTGTCCTGTCACTAGGCAGAACAGGGAGATGCCTGGATTAAACTGGCATCTCCCCCTTCTGCAGCTCTGTGACACGATCACGGGACACCTACGGACATCGAGTTTGCAGGTGTCCTGTCACTAGGCAGAACAGGGAGATGCCTGGATTAAACTGGCGTCTCCCACTTCTGCAGCTCCGTGACACGATCACGGGACACCTACGGACATCGAGTTTGCAGGTCCCGCTGGTACGGTAACAAAGCTTGAGGCAGGGGCGCACCCACATGGCAGCAAATTTAAAGAGACGTACCTGTATGCCCATTTGCCTGTCCGTGCCATTATGCTGATGTAAAAGTGTGTGTGCTGGTCGGCAAGAGGTTAATGTGTTTACTAATGAAACTATGGGTAGAGTCAGATCATTCAAAAGAGTGTATAACTGAAAAATGTTAACCACTTGCCTACTGGCCACTTTTACCCCCCTTCCTGCACAGACCAATTTTCAGCTTTCAGCATTGTCACACTTTGAATGACAATTGCGCGATCACACAACACTGTACCCAAATGACATTTTGAAAGTTTCTTTCACACAAATAGAGCTTTCTTTTGGTGGTACTTAATCCCCGCTGGGGTTTTTCAAATTTTTGGCAACATTTTCGAACAATTGTGCAAACGGTACCTGGATATGATGCCGAGCATGTGCACTCAACTTCTTTGGTCGACCATGGCGAGGCCTGTTCTGAGTGGAACCTGTCCTGTTGAACCACTGTATGGTCTTGGGTACCGTGCTGCAGGTCAGTTTCAGGTTCTTGGCAATCTTCTTATAGCCTAGGACATCTTTATGTAGAGCAACAATTCTTTTTTTTCCAGATCCTCAGAAAGTTTTTTGCCATGAGGTGCCACGTTGAATTTCCAGTGACCAGTATGAGAGTGAGAGCGATAACACCAAATGTAACACACTTGCTCCCCATTCACACCTGAGACCTTGTAACACCGAGTCACATGACACCGGGGAGGGAAAATGGCTAATTTGGCCCAATTTGGATATTTTCACTTAGGGGTGTACTCACTTTTGTTGCAAGTGGTTTAGATATTAATGGCTGTGTGCTGAGTTATATTAACGGGACATCAATTTTACACTGTTACACAAGCTGTACACTCACTACTTTACATTGTATTATTAGATTGTAAGCTCTTCTGAGCAGGGCCCTCTTAATCTTTGTGTATTTTATTGTATTGTCACCCTTTTATATTGTAAAGCGATGCGTAAACTGTTGGCGCTATATAAATTCTGTATAATAATAATAATTGTAGCAAACATAATTTCTTCAGTGTTGTCACTAGAGGTCGACCGATATGGGTTTTTCTCTGGCCCTGGCCGATGCCGATATTTAGAAATCGGAGCAGCCAATCGGCCTTTTTTTTTAGATAATAATCGGCCGATGCCGATTTCTCTAAAAAGGCTAAATATCGGTCGACCTCTAGTTGTCACATAAAATGATAGAATAAAATATTTACAAAAATGTGAGGTGCGTACTCACTTTTGTCAAATACTGTATGTGTCCATGTACACTCTTTTACCAGAGTTTAGGAGCTGCTGTAATTAGGGGAGCTTCAACCTCATTCAACTGAACACAGAAAAATCGCATTCAGAATATAATTTTTTGACCACCGGACGCAAAATGTGATTTTGCTGCATTTTCCTGCAGCCGACAGTCAAAGTAAGCTATGTGTACATGAAGCCTAATGCCTCGTACACACGATCACTTTTTGTGATGAAAAAAAATGTCATTTTTCATCATGAAAAAAAATGTCATTTTTCAAACTTCATTTTAAAAAATGAAGTTGCGTACACACCATAATTTTTGGAAAATGATGAACAAAGTGATGGCACTCTAAAGGGGAAGTTCTATTCGCCTTGAGGGTGCTTTTAGCTGGCTACTTGTTAGTAAAAGACGATTCCTGCTTTTTTGTCTGTTACAGCGTGATGAATGTGCTTACTCCATTATGAATGGTAGTTTTACCTTGCTTCTGGGCATGTGCGGGTTTAAAACGTCATTTTTTACGTCGTTTTGCCCACACACGATCATTTTTTATGACACAAAAAATGAAATTTTGAAAAATGACATAAAAAATTCGAGCATGTTCAAATTTTTTTTTGGTCATTTTTCAGAAGACATAAAATTACATTTTGCCCACACACGATCATTTTAAATTACATTTTTAAAAATGTCATTTTTTTTCATCACAAAAAGTGATCGTGTGTACGCAGCATAACTGTGTGGAAGAAAAGTGAGGGCACCAACTAGAGGTCAGGCCGATATATATTGGCAGGCTGATATATCGGCCGATATTTGGCCGTTTTGGATAAATCGGCATAGGCCGATTTTTATCCAAATTAGGCCGATAGTTAACATAGCCGCTAGCAGTGCCACAGATCCGGAGCTAGGCCGAAACCGTGGCCTTCCCTGAAGCTGTGACCGCGGCTTGGGCCTAGCTCCGGAGCCGCGGCCATCTTGGTACACCCAGCGTGGCAGCCCTCCTCTCTGTTTACACCCACAGAGGAGGAGGGGCCCGCTCGCTATCTGCTGACTTTTTTTTTTTAGTTCAAGGAAGTCGGCAGCCAACCAGCGGGAATGTAATAGCCAATCGGCGGCCGCCGCTGCCGACATCCTACACTGTAAAAAAAAAAAAAAAGGCCTAGTTAGACTTACCGGTGACGGTATTTCTAAGAGCCTTTCAGGACAACCTTGGAGAGAGCGCAGCTCCGCCCATTTCTCAGGAAACACACGTGATCCTTTAAGATCCCTCCTCTTCCACCATGGCCTCAGTTATTGTGGTCTCCGCCCACTGGAAAATAAAGCACAGAACAACCACAACAAAACCATGATAGACATTTCAAACAATCTTTTTATTCAAAATACCTAGGGAGGGAAATTAGCGGTTGTCCTGAAAGGCTCTTAGAAATACCGTCACCGGTAAGTCTAACTAGGCCTTTCTCCAATCGCCTTTCAGGACAACCTTGGAGAGGATAACCGAGTAACTTACCCTAGGGTGGGACCACTGCTTGCAGCACCTTTCTGCCGAAGGCCTGATCTGCAGCGGACAGTAAGTCTAGCCTGTAGTGCCTTAGAAAAGTTGAATAGCTGGACCATGTAGCTGCCTTGCAGATCTGGTCAGGCGTGGCACCGGCTCTTTCGGCCCAGGAAACTGCCGTAGATCTTGTTGAATGGGCCGTCACTCCTGAAGGAGGCACCTCTCCTTTGGCTTGGTAACCCTCGGCAATGGCTTGTTTGAGCCATCTGGCCAATGTACTTTTGGAGGCCTTCTCCCCTTTCCGGGATCCTGAGAATATCACGAACAAGGCGTTGGTTTTCCTGAAATCCTTGGTGACCGCGAGGTATTGAAGCACACACCTTCTTACATCCAAAGTATGAAAATTCTCTTCCCCTGCGTTAGAGGGAGTTGAGGAGAAGGTAGGAAGGACTATTTCCTGAGACCTGTGAAAGGTTGACGAGACCTTAGGGAGAAAAGCTGGATCAGTCTGGAGAACTATTCTGTCCGGCAAAATTCTTAAGAAAGGGTCTGTAACTGCCAAAGCCTGGATTTCGCTGACCCTTCTTGCGGTCGTTATGGCCACCAAAAAAATTGTTTTTAGAACCAAATTCTTCAAAGAAATCTCCCTTAAGGGTTCAAACGGGGTCCCCGTGAGACCCTGCAACACAATTGATAAATCCCAATTGGGAAAAGTTCTAAAGGCTATCGGTCTACTCCGACCTAGTGCCTTGAAAAATCTTGAAATTAAATGTTCTTTAGATAAAGTCCTTTCTAAATAAACCGATAGGGCTGCCACTTGAGTTTTTAGGGTGCTAATTGCTAACCCTTTCTCCATTCCTGCATGAAGAAACTCTACAACGGAAATTATACTGTTAATCTGGAAGTTCTTGGAGGTACACCAGGAGTTGAATTTTCGCCAAACTTTGAGATAAATTGCTCTGGTCACCGGCTTCCTGCTGTCTAGCAAAGTTCTTATCACTTTATTAGAGAGCCCCTTAGCTCTTAAGAGGTCCTCTTCAGAAACCAGGCCGTCAACTGCAAGCGTTCTACCTCTGGATGGTTCACAGAACCCTGACACAGTAGGTCATTCCTGAGTGGAAGTTTCCACGGTGGTTTCGTGGCTAAACTCTGAAGAGATGCAAACCACGGTCTTTTTGGCCAATACGGAGTGATTAAGATCAGATTGGTTTTCTCTTCCCTGAATTTCCTTAGGACTAGAGGTATCAGAGTGAAGGGGGGGAAGGCGTAAGACAGCTGGTAGTGCCACTGTTGAGCTAGTGCGTCTAAGGCTACCGCCTGGTCCTCTCTGTGGAGAGAGAAGAACCTTTGCACTTTCGCATTCTGCTGGTTGGCAAACAGGTCTATCTGTGGCTGGCCCCACTCCTGAGCGATTGCCCTGAAGACCTCCGGGTTTAAGCTCCATTCTGCCTCCAGTATGCTTCTCCTGCTTAGCAGGTCTGCTAATAGGTTTTGAGACCCCTTTAGGTGCACCGCTGATAGGGATGCTACGTTCCGCTCTGCCCATGAGAGGAGATGGTTGGCCAGTTGCATAAGGCCTCTGCTTCTTGTACCCCCCTGCTTTAGGACATACGCCACTGCCGTGGTGTTGTCCGACAGGACCTGCACATGTTGACCCTTCACCAACTGATGGAAAGCTTGAAGCCCTAGAAATATTGCTTTTAACTCCCTCCAGTTTGAGGATCTTCTGGACTCTGTTCTGGACCAGACGCCCTGGGCAGTCTGTCCCTCTAGATGGGCCCCCCAACCCCAGGAACTCGCGTCTGTTGTTAAACGCTTTCCTACTGGGAATACCCATGGAAGACCCTTGTTCAAATTTACCGGGTTTCTCCACCACCAGAGTGCTCGTTTTACGTTTGAAGTTAACCTGAAACGTTTCTCTAGTGACTCTTGGTGTGACCAAGACTGAAGGATATTCATTTGGAGAGGACGAGAGTGTAACCTCGCCCATGGGACCGCCGGAATTGAGGCTGTAAGCAGCCCCAGGACGGCCATTGCTGTCCTGACTGACACCCCTTGGTTTGTCTGTACTTGAGCCACCGCCACCATGACCTTCTCCATCTTTTCCTGAGGTAAAAAGACCTTCTGAAGGATCGACTCTATGTTGTACCCCAGAAACCTTGTTTCTTGAGAAGGTATCAAGTTCGATTTCTCGCGGTTTAGTAACCAGCCGAGACTTCCAAGATGAACCTGCGACGACTGTAGATTCGTCGCAAGTTGATCCCGGGAGTCCGCAAAAAACAGTAGGTCGTCCAAGTATGGGATGACCGAGATCGCTTTGAGCTTCAGTGGTTCTAGGGCCTCTGCCATGATCTTGGTAAAGATCCTGGGTGAGGACGACAACCCGAAAGGGAGGGCTCTGAACTGAAGATGCCATATCCTGTTCCCCAGGTCTACTGCCAGTCTGAGGAACTGTTGAGATGCTTGGGCAATCGGGACGTGCAAGTAGGCATCCCTGAGGTCCAGAGATGCCATGAAGCAACCGGGTGTCAACAGCTTTGTTATTGAATAAATCGTATCCATCCGAAACCGTTTGTACTTTATTGACTTAACACTTTTAGGTTCAAGATCAGGCGGAATTTGCCTGAGGGTTTTTTGACCAAAAAAATGTGGGAATAAAAACCCTGACCCTCTTGATGTTTTGGGACCTGTATTATCACTCTCTGACTCATCAGATCCTGTAACAGGTTCGTCATTGCAGTAGCTTTTTCTTTGTCCCGGGGAAGGTTTGTGACATAGAACCTCGTTGGGGGACACTCTGAAAATTCCAGACTGTACCCCTCCGTAATGATTCTTTCCACAAAGGGGCTCGTGGTCATCTGTTTCCACTGTGGGAGAAAAGCAGCCAGTCTTCCTCCCACCGGAAGCAGATCGTCACTTGCTCTTGGTAGCTGGTTCTGAGGGGTTTTTAAATAAGATACCTCCTCTACCTCTTCCTCTTTGGGACCCCATCTCTTTTTATTTTCTTCCTTACTCTTATGGGACTGTTGAAAAGGACGAAAATTTTTCTTAGGGTTCTGACCCTTTTTAGGGGGGAAAGCCTTCTTCTTATCTGCCGTTCTGTCAAGAACTTTTTCTAGGTCCTGACCGAACAAAAGGTCCCCTGAGAAAGGCAGACCACAAAGCTTGACCTTAGAGGGGATATCACCCTACCAGGTCTTTAACCAAACTGCTCGCCTGACTGAGTTCACCAGGGCTGCTGACCTTGCAGCCATTTTAATGGACTCAGCAGAAGCATCTGCCATATATTTGATGGCTTTTAAGATTAAGGGGAAGGAATCTATTAGATCCTTTCTTGAGGTGCCTGCCTCGACATGACTCCTTAATTTCTCAACCCAGCACTCTAGATTGCGGGCGACTATTGTGGCGGCCATGGCTGGTTTCAGACTGGTTGCAGTAGAATCCCAGGCCTTCTTTAGGAGGGAATCTGCCCTCTTGTCCATCGGATCTTTCAGGACCCCCATGTCCTCAAAAGCCAGGTCTGTATGACGAGACACCTGTGAGAAAGCTGCGTCTACTTTAGGCTTTTTGTTCCACATGTCTCACCGCTTTCAAATGGAAACCTTCTTCTAAGGGTCTTTGAAAAAAAGGGGGCCCTTTCAGGGTCCTTCCATTCCTTCTTGACGGTGTCCGAGAGGACTTTGTGGACCGGGAAAACCCGGCTTTTAGACTCATCCAGCCCCTGATACATCTTATCGTGTATGGATAACTGAACCTTCTCTTCCTGGATACCCAGGGTAACATAAATTGCCTTGAGTAAGTCCTCCACTTCGTCTAATGACAATTTAAACTTTGAGCTTTTGCTACTATCATCTTTCTCCTCCTCCTCATCTGAATCCCTGAGAGAGGGGAGAGTACTAGTCCCTTCATCTGCCGAATCCCCCTCTGTTTGACCCGAAACTGGGATTTTCGGACTGGGTGGTGGCTGCTGTGGCTCCCCCAAACTTGAGGAGCCTTGTGTGATCATATCCTTCACTGAGCCTAAAGAGCTTGCCAGCTCCTGGACTGAGGAAAAAAGGTCCTTATACTGTTGTGAAGTTTCCTCTTCCACCAGATTTTTAATGCAGGATCTGCACATTGGTTTTTGCCAAGAATCCCTTAAAGGATTTTTGCAAGACGGGCATTTCCTGGGTGTATCCAAGTGCCTAGCTTTGGTTGTAGATTTTTCCTGTAACGAGATGAAACCAAAGTTACCATCTCCAAAAATTTTTTTTTTTTTTTTTTTTAAAAACACCCAAGTGCCGCCACCAGAATAAAACCAAAGGCCTGGACTAAGTGCCACCACCACTAACGGTTATACAGACCAAGAGCGTTTTAACCTGGACTGGTAACCACAGGCTCCCTCAGGGAGGAACAACAAAACACAAAATTAAGCCCAATATAGTAAGAATAAAAGGCACCGCTGTACCCCTCTTACCTGGGCCTGACCGGTGCTTGCAGCGCCTGTATCCGCCGGTGTTGTCTGTCTCTCCTCCATTGTAGAGCGCAGTCACACAAGTAGCTGGAGATTGACTCCATTTTTAAATTTTCCCGGCCGCCCGCGTCATCATCGAGGGCCGGAAACGGAAGCACCGGTCACCTGACCTGCCCCACAGATGCTGCGTTCCAGGCGCTGGAACCAGCAGCGCCACGCCCCCCCCCGGAAACGGCGTCACCGTGCGTGACGCGGTCGCCAGCCGGGACCCGGAACTGAGAATGCGGACCACCGCCGACCTGCGCCGGCTACCGCTCGGTCACCTGGACCTCTACCGCAGTTCCTGGGCACAACGACACCGTTCCCTGGGAGGCCGAAAGTTCCGCCGAACCGGAGCGTCTGGGGACTCCTGAACGCCCCCTCCCCGTGAAGAGGGGTCAGGATGGTCGCCGCCAACAATCTACAGACAAAGGTAAGCTCAAAAAAAAAACTCTCCGCCTTGAGAGAGACAGCTCCCTGGTTCCCTGTGATGCTTCCACCATGGCGGAGGAAACACAATAACTGAGGCCATGGTGGAAGAGGAGGGATCTTAAAGGATCACGTGTGTTTCCTGAGAAATGGGCGGAGCTGCGCTCTCTCCAAGGTTGTCCTGAAAGGCGATTGGAGAAAAAGTCCCCTGCCTACAAACCCCAGAATGCAGCATGGGCCGGTGCCGTAGGATGTCGGCAGCGACGGCCACCGATTGGCTGTTACAGGCCAGCAGATAGCAGCGAGTGGGCCCCCTCCTCCTCTGTGGGTGTAAACAGAAAGGAGGGCCACCGCACTGTAAGGCACGTCAGGGCCAGGGACGAATGGCGCTTGTGCTAGGCTAAAAGATGGAACGGAGCCTGGAGCGCTCTGCTGGTGGGCACTGATGAGGTGATGCACTGGTTGGCACTAATGTGATGCACTGGTGATATGCGCTGGTGAGATGCACTGGTGGGCAATGATGGGATGCACTGGTGCATTGGTGGGCATTGATGAGGTGGCACTGGTGGGCACTGATAGACACCAATGAGGTGACACTGATAGGCTACACTGGTGGGCACCAATGAGGTGACACCGATAGGCTTCACTGGTGGGCACTGATGAGGTGGCACTGGTGGGCACTGATAGACACCAATGAGGTGGCACTGATAGGCTACACTGGTGGGCACTGATAGACACCAATGAGGTGACACTGATGAGGTGGCACTGGTGGGCACTGATGAGGTGGCACTGGTGGGCACTGATAGACACCAATGAGGTGACACTGATGGGCTGCACCCCCACCTCTCCTCCCTAAACAATTATCTCCTCTCCACCCTAGGTTTTTTTAAATGAGGGAAAAAATAAAAATAAAATCGGCCTAAAATATCGGCCGCAAAAATCGGCAACACATATCGGCCGCAAAAATCGGCAACACATATCGGCTATCTGCCACCCCGATTTCCAAATATCGGCATTGGCCAGAGAAAAATCCATATCGGTCGACCTCTAGCACCAACCTACCTACCTAAGCATGACTAAACAGAATAGCTTGTTTGTCTGGTAGAATAGTTCTTCCACATATGTTTATAAAGTGTAGCCTTAACTGATACAAAACCAACCAATGCACAAAGGAGCCGAGGAACATCATTTTTAAACAGGTTTGTTATTTAAAAACAAAATGAAAGAAAAAAGATCCTTAATAATCACGTTAACAATAAAAAAGAAAAAAAAATAGTTTCCAAAAATAACTTGATATTCATCATTAGCAATATTGTATACGGCTATAGAAATGGTCAGGCATAATAGAAATGGTCAGGCACGAGAAAAGAGCCATTCTTGTTGCCCAGTGTTTCTTACACAGTATTTTCCAATTACATACTAGAAATTGGATTTATTACTGTGCAACAAAAACTGCTTTTTCCTGGAGATACTTTTGATCATGGGGCTCATCGATTCTTAACATGTGTTCCCAGCACTACAGAAATGCCTCTATTATGGCAAAATCATTATTGAACACTAGCAGATAAAAAAAAAAAAAAAAAGGGATGAACAAAAGAAAATATATTGTTAAAAAATCTGTTATTTTGAAGAATATTTTACTATGTAGGTGCAACATTTGCTCAGGACACATAAGACGACAGAAAAAAAGTGATAATATATGAAGCACATTTTATATATTAAACCACTTTTCTATCAAACATGTAACAATTGCAATCCAATTTTTTTTTAAAATTAAAGAGGAGTTCTCCACCCTAAAAATGCACTTTTCTTTAATCCCCTCCCCTCCCCCTTACATGCCACATTTGGCATGTAATTTTTTTGGGGGGGCAGTGGGGGCTTCAGTAGGAGTGGGACTTCCTGTCCCGCTTCCGCCGAGGGGCTGGTTAGGCGATTAAGCCTTAATCGCCTACACCAGCCCCTCCCTGTAGGCAATCACATGGGACACATGACAGGTCCCATGCGATCGCCTCTCCAATCGGCGGCGAGCCGCGCCGCGCGCGCATGCGCAGTGGGTGCCCGGCCGTGAAGCCGAAGGCTGTCACAGCTGGGTGCCCACAGTCGGGATGGAGACGCCGGCTGGGGAGGGGGGGGGAGAGGAGCGGCGCCCCGGTCGGCGTGTCGCTGGAACGCAGGAGCAGGTAAGTGAGTGTTTATTAAAAGCCAGCAGCTACACTTTTTGTAGCTGCTGACTTTTAATAAACACAATTTTGGGCTGGAACACCCCTTTAATTCCTAAGGGTTTTTCATTTCTGACATTTAGATGTGAGATTCCTGAGGGAACCCTCACCACAAACTTGCATATTTTAATAATTACTAAAAAAATATGGTTTGTAGCAAGCAATTCAAAAGTAATACATATTAAATATATGCATTACATATTTTTGATTACACTTTCTATTGCATGCATAAACATTTGGTAAACTGGCTCGAATCCTAACCCATGAGAATGTTGTATTCCAATGAACTGGCATTACGTTCTAGAAGCCAAATTGGATTGCTGTCAAGATCACACCAAGATTACCATGATACACCTTAAACAGTATCTAAAGAACAAAACGTTAAAGTGGAACTAAACTCTTACAATCAACATTAAAATAGAAGTTCACCCTAAAACTCAAATCTGTAAATCTACAGGCATCTACTATCTAAAAGGCCCGTACACCAGCCGGATATTCTGACAACAACTGTCCGATAGACGTGTTTTGTCAGATAATTTGACCGTCTGTATGCATTGCTCCATCAGATAATTGTTGTCGGAATTTCCCAGAACAATTGTTGGATGGTCATGCTCTCAAATTGTCTGACAACAAATGTGTTCCATTGGATTATCCAATCATGTGTACACAAATCCAAAGTGCTCTGAACCAATGCTAACCATAAGAAAACATTAGCAGAAGTTGCCCAATGGGTGGCGCTAAAGAGCAGAAAAAACATGTAGTTTTGTTAAAGTTGGCTGAAAAAGTTTGGGCGTCTCTATGCAGAATAAGTTCACGGCCAACAACCTTTGGACAAAAATCCACAGATTTGTCTGATGGAAATCCGATGCGTACGAGGCTTTAGACTAACATACCCAATTATGTAAAGAAGAAGAATTCGCTATACATACTATTTTTGAGGCCGGTCCGGTCCCCAGAAGCAGAACGCAGCCGACAATGGCTGGGAAGTGACATCATCCATAAACTTACTATGGGGCTTTCGTTGTCGCTGCCTCCTCTGCACTCGCCGATGACAGCTTAGTGCAAGACCGTGCAGTGGCTGCAGAAAAGGTATTATAGCGATTTCTTCTTCACAGGACTAGATAGGTTAGTCTTAGATTGTGGATGCCCGTAGATCTAGAGATTTTAGTGTTAGGGTGAACTGCTACTTTGAATATTTTCAATCACTTCACTTCTAGCATTAGTAAATAGATAGGCATATTATATTTCCACAAGTTTTCCAACAGAAGTTTTAGTGGCTGTGCCAATTGGTAATATTGTTGACAAAAATATTTGTCATAATTTTCGTCAGCAGCATGTCTCCAGTGACAAAGACTGAAACAAAAAAATCTATTTGAATTTTTGTCAATTTACAAAAACTATGACGAAAATAAAGTAAAATTTCTGGCAAACGAACGAAAATGCAACTAAATTTGTGAGGGAGGGATTTTTTTATTTTAAAGTTGCACTTCTGTCAACTTTTAAAGTTGCACTTCTGTGTCTGTAGTTTGTTCAACCCTTAATACTATAAATAATATGTTATTAGATTTTTACTCCAGGAGTATATAATTAGTTTGAAAATTCTAGAGAAAAGCTTAAATAATGCATTACAGTTTAACTAAGCCCATTAGATTTTAGTTGACTAAAATGTACTGGAGATTTTAGTCAATTAAAATAGGACAAAAACGAAAAACAATTCAAATGACGAAGGCTCCTTTCACATGGAGCGGACCGTTTTTCGGTACGGTCCGTGTGTCCGTCAGCTCAGCGGGGGGGTCTCCGCTCAGCTGTCGGCGGACAGGGCGGTCCCCGCACACTGTGCAGGGACTGCCCTGTCTCTCTTCCGCTCTCCCCTATGGGGAGTCAGATGGAAACGGACCGTCTGTCCGCTTGCATCCGATCCGTTTGGGCGGACGGAAGAAAAATAGGGCATTCTTCCGTCCGCAAAAACGGATGCGGATCTAGCGGACGTTAGCGGATGCATCATCCGCTAACGGATCCGCTCCCATAGGGAAGCATTGAGGTCCGTTACCGGACGTCCAAAAAACGGACGAACGGAACGGACCTGTGAAAGGACCCTAAAACTACAATGGCATTTTAGTCAAAAGACTGACTAAAACAAAATTGAAATTTGACGGAAAAAATTAACACTGGCTGTGTCAACATGTAAAAGCACAAAGAAAATGCTCATTGATAAACTTGTGGGAAGAACCAGGATGAATAATGTCAGGAATATATGTATTGTAGAAGTTATGGGAGTTGGAGTCCCAGTAGATTGGTGCACAAGACTGCAATATACGTGAACTGCTCTTTCTATGCAGTAAGGTAAAAAACCTTGTGCATGCAGGTTGCCTTCCATAAATACATATCTCGATCCAGCATTATGCACAAGAATAGTGCTCTCTTACTCCTCAATGGCTCAGATACAGCATCAGGAGCCATTGGCTCACACTGCTGTCAATCAGAGCCAGAGACGAGGGAGTGTGGCTGAGCATCGCTCTGTGTGTCTTATGGACACACAGAGTGGTAGCGAACGCGCAAAAGTGTCCCCATAGCAAGCAGTTTGCTATGGGGGTGGAGCCAAGAGCACCGGCGGGGGAACTCAAAAAGTGGAGGATCGGGACTGCTTTGTGCAAAACCATTGCATAGAGCAGGTAAATGTAACATGTTTATTTTAATTATAAAAAGCTTTACAATCACTTTAGGGTAAAAACACATTTAGACTTTAGAACCACTGTAAATTAGTTTAGAATAGTCAGAATTTGTAATTTTGGATTTTATTTTAAAAAATGAAGAAAAAAAGCTTTGCAAACAGTGTGACGGGGTTGTAAACCCTTTTTTTTAATTAACAACATATAATTACCACCACTGTGCAGTTCATTTTACACAAAGTGGCCCTGAACTTTGTTTGCTGGGGTCCCCTGGTGGCTCTCACAGCTCCTCCTCGCATCGGTAAACCCCCCGGGAGAAGCGCTCTTCCTGGGGGTGACCTTGTGTGCATGCTCCCGAGTCCAGCATTTGCCTGCCTAGACACAGAATGCCGGACTTGGCCCCGACGCCCACGTCACTGGATTTAAATTGAAAGCAGCTGGAGCCAATGGCTGCGCTGCCATCAATCTATCCAATCAAGAGCCGAGAACCCCGGGCAGAGAGGTAGAGTGCGTCCCCGACGAGGGAACAAAGGGCTCATGTGAGTAAAACAGGGTGGGGGGGGGGGGGGGGGGGGCGCCGGTCAGTGTCAGAGGTTTTTTCTCTATTGAACTGAATGCATTCATGGTTGCGTTTTTGGTGCATTTGTGAGTTCTGTCATTTTTTCAGAGGTGTAAATGCAAAAATGTGGCAAAACCACAGCAAAAAATCATATGTGTTTTTACTGCATTTTTGCATCTGAACGTGGCTTAAAAATTTGAGTGTTTCTGACCCTTGCCCACACTATCCAAAACTTCCTATTTGCAAGACATGAAAGAAACAGAGTAAATCTCCCCAAGGAGAGACAGTACAGGCGTTAGCTTTGAAAAATTCCACATCAGGCTCTTTTCACATGGGCATCATTCGTTCACTAAGTTTTCAAAGAAAAAACGGGTTCAGTTTACATAAGCTTTTAGTTCTGTTCACATCATTTTTTTCTATCCGCCCGCTGGCATCCTTAACAACCATGACTCACTACAATTGTCAGCTGGGGATCCACGACTATTTTATCTGCAATTGACTGCAGTATCCTGACATTTAAGGCTCTTTCACACGGGCGGACTCCACCAAAGGATCTGTCAGCACAGGGGGGCTAAGCAGACAGAGAACATGTCCGCTCCGCTTATACAGAGTAGACATGGACACGGCCCGCTCTCCTCTATGGGCAGACAGAAGTAAACAGACCACCAGTCTGTTTACATCGGACTGCCAGACAGATCGGGAACGGATCACCCATCTGTCTGTTTAATGGATCAGATCAGATGACAGTTGGATATAAACAGCTGCTCCTTGAAAGGTAATGGATGGTCTGATCAGGTCTGCCTGAAAAACGGACAAGTGGACCCAATCGGTTCGCCCGGGGGAAAGAGCTCTTATTGAGAACAAGGTTTAAAGGATAAGTTCCTTTGGGAAAACGTTAAATGTTCCACCAGATTTTAGGGTGGAATGGAATATGTAACATGCTCCCAGTGCAGCAGCCGTCGCTACCCCCACTCCCCCCCCCTGTAAAACTTCTCCCCGTACTAGAGGTCAGTTTTTGAAAGCAGCACGGCTGTGCGGGGGCTCTGCCCACACGGCCGAATCATTCAGACACACAGCTCTGTATGTCTGAATGAACTGCAAGTCCTGACATCCTTAGTGGCTGTTGGCATGTAGTTCTCAATGAACTACCATGGCGTCGTGATAGTTCATTGAGTGTTTTTGTCAGGGAGTATCGGCTTTCCCGTATGGTCTCCACTGACAGGTCTGCAGGAGACTGGCATGGAATCGGTGAGCTTCTGATCACTGGTGCAATGCTTTTCAGGCTCCTGCAACAAAAAATAAAAAATGCACATTTTTTTACCTGCAAACAAAATGTGCATTTATTATTTATTTGTTTTTAAAAGTTAATTTATCCCTTAACAGTGATGTCACCTCTAACAACCTATCATGCCAGTCTGGGCAGGACAGGTAGCCCATAAGCAGAATGGGATCCCACTAGGAGCTGTACATGACTTCCTCCAGGTATAGGACACAATCTTCAGTTGCTCCTTCTGGCTCTAGTGGAATGATACTTAGGTGTTCCCTGTTTTTCTGTCACATGGTCTAAGAAAAGGATAAAAAAAAACATTTTGTGGGAGTTCCCCAGAATCAGAGGCTACTGGAACAGAATTTTCAACCTAATTCTCAAAACCACTGGAATTGCGATCAAGCAAGTCCCTGCAATTGCTCTCCTCAACCACCAGATCCCAAAAACTCCCAAACCGACCCAGGTGTTAATTCGCTTCATCCTTTTGGGAGCCAAAATTACTATTGCCCAGCTTTGGAAATCTAGTTTCCTACCGCTTGATCAAACAAAAAATTTCTGACACCATACTTGACACGGTAGATAAATTTAAACTCACCTGGGAGCCTTGGGCCACGCATGTCGGGGTCTCTCTCTGACTACGGTATGGAGACTCCAGGTCACCTACCTGATGCCATGGCCGAACCCCCCCTTTTTTTTCTTTTATGCCTTAGCCTTCTGTGAAATTCCTTCTCTCTTATTAGTCTTTTTAACAACGCCCCCTTCCCCACCCCCTCTCTTGTCTCCAAGACCCCTTATCCTTCTCCTCCCCTTTTCTATCTCACCCTGCACCTGGTGCAGGTATGAACCGCCAAGGGCCTTCACTATGTATTCTCTTGACTAGCATTCTCTTTGTTATTTTTACAAATTTGCCTATATGAGCCAAGGTGGGATAGTGTTCCTTTTTCTTACCCTGGCCTACAGTCTATATGGTTTATAAGCTCCTAGTTATCCAGAGCTTCGAGTTATAAGTGCTCGATTCTCTGACTGCATTTTTTATTATTTTAGACACACTGAATGTTGCAGTTACCTCAGGCAGGCCAACCTGGCTACTTCCAGCACAGTAAGATCCCATGAGGGGTGCGGGAGGCGAAGGGGATGGAAGACATTAGACAAACCCTTTAAGATGTGTGTAATGTATCGTTGCCTTAGATCGGTCATGTTCTTCTGAATACAAACTTATGCTGGACTCTGATATTCATCCAATCTCGTATTCTTTTAAATATTTTCAATAAAAACTATTAAAAAAATAAAATAAAATATATGAAAAAACATGCACACACACCACAATGCATCTACCAGGGAAGGGGGCCAGATAAATAAATACATTGGCTAAAAAGGGCCTGCAAAGCACTGCGATCAATGCTCTGGCTCTTGAAAACTCTTTTTCCAGCTCAGGTCTGAAAAAAGACCTCGAAGAAGCATTAATAGACTACAAGAGCAATGACATCACTGCACTTATGCTCTACTGAGAACTACAGTCACTCTGCCACAGTGTTTTTTTTTTTATTATTCACAGATCTCTCTTAATAAATAGAGCCATGCAAACCACACCAAATATGACAGCAGATGGTTGAGAGAACTGCCAGATTTTAGAAAATTTGTGTTCCTTGTCTGCAATTAATGCTTTACTTTTCAATTTTGACCAGACTGTCCCTTTAAGGTATAAGATATCAGACTTCTAGGAGTAGCACACTGAAAGGGAGATAAAAGAAGAAAGCCTAAAGGGCTAAGATAAATATGATTCTGTCCATCATTTCCCTAGCCAAACTATACCATTTGGATTATTATTACTTTTGACAATTTAGCCTTTTAGAAGGAAGCTGCCAGACATGAGCTGTATAGCATACATACCATTAGTGATATTCCTTTACCACTGTTATCTCATGTTTTTTTTAGCATTTCCCTCTAAAATGTATAAATAGCCACAAATAAGGAAATCAACAACAGCCATCACGTGTATGTACACATGTATCTATGGGATTAGTGGAGAAAACAAATGTTACGGATTTCGGTCAGCCATACATTTACGCTCTTAAATCCAGTTAAACAGAATAATTTCACCTTTGGCAAGGACTAAATGTCACGCAGAAAGCATAATGATTTTCAAGTCACCAGCAGAGAGCAAAAAGCACAGACAAAGGGTTAAATCAATTCATCATATGTACTCTGTGCGGACGTCTTACAGGATAAATGGCAGACGATGACCTTGTAACTAGACATCCTTAGTTTCCATACCTAGTGCTTGTTTTAGTACAGCCGGCAACATCCAGAGATTCCCGACAAATAGTACACAGAGATTTACATCTTTACAATTGATGGGCATGTCGTTGCCTTGGGCAAATGTAACGTATTGATCTTACATATTCAATTTAAACAGGACACATACATGCCACATCCTTTACCCTGTCTGCAGTGTTTTGACTAAATGAATACAGATGTCCAATGTCAATTTTGCATTTTTGTATATGCAGCTATTGTTTCATCACCAGCTACTTTAGATTAACATAAATCTACACTCAAAGTTCAGGAATAAATTCTGCCTGTATAGATCAGAGTTCACTGAACGTAAGCAACCAGCCTGTGTTACCGCAGAGGACTATGCCTCCTTGAGCAACAAAATGAATATTGAAGTCCTATTCCAAGCAAAAAATGAATACCCGTGCAGTGAAGACTCCTCACACTGTGGGGGTTAAAGTTTTTTGTATGTAAATAACAAACATGTCATACTTACCTCCACTGCGCAGTTTGTTTTGCACAGAGTGGCCCTGATCCTCCTGTTCTGGTGTCCTTTGGCAGCTCTCTTGGCTCCTCCCCGCAAGAGCTAACCCCCCTTTGGGAAGCTCTCTCCCACGGGGGTTAGCTTGTGGGCAGGCTCCCGTGTGATACAGTCGGCAGCCATAACCACCGAGTGTATCACTCGGCCCCGGCACGCCGCATCATTGATTTGATTGAAAGCAGCAGGACCCAATGGTTGCGCTGCCATCAATCATCCAAGGAAGAGCCGCCTCAAGCTGGGGGAAACCATCGCACCCACAGAGATTCAGAGCTCAGGTAAGTAAAACGGGGGTCTGGGGGTCTGGAGAGTGCAAGCATTAAAGCGGAGCTCCACCGCAAAGTGAAGTCGCGCTGATCGGCACCCCCCCCCCCCTCCGGTGACACATTTGACACTTTTCAGGGGGAGGGGGGGTGCAGATACCTGTCTAAAGACATCCCGTCCATCCCCCGTTGTGTGCTGGGAACACTCAGCTCCCAGCACACAGCGGGAGCCAATCGGCGGGCGCAGCGCGACTCGCGCATGCGCCGTAAGGAACCGGGCAGTGAAGCCGGAGCGCTTCACTTCCTGGTTCCCTCACCGTGGATGGGGGGGAGCAGCAGAGTGACGAGCGATCTCTCGTCCTCTGCTGCAGACGGCGCTGGACTCCAGGACAGGTAAGTGTCCTAATATTAAAAGTCAGCAGCTGCAGTATTTGTAGCTGCTGGTTTTTAATAAAAAAAATTTGAGCGGACATCCGCTTTAAGGTGAAAAAACACAAAAGCTTTACAACCCCTTTAATGCTTTTTAAAGTGGAACTCTGATCACAGACATCTATATAAAATCTTACAGACGTATTAAACCCGAAAGCAAAAATGTTATTTAATTCACTTCATGCCCTCCCATGAGCCCCCTAAGGTGCGACCTGAGTGCGCTCTCTGTGACCCGTGTGCTTTAGACACAGCTGATCACAGATCGGAGTAAAGGTCCAATGACAACATGCCTTTACCATGCAGCTGTGTCCATGCACAGCTGTCACATGTAAACAGACTTGCCGATTATTGGCTCTCCATTCCTTACAGATAGCGTGTGAGGGAAAAGGAGAGGTGATCCGACAAGGCACAATGAGTACAGCATATGATCAGCACCACCTATCAACTCAGCCTGTCAGCATAGCCCCTTCAGAGCACATCAGTGAAGACGAATTACTAATTTGCAACATTTTAATCAGTACCAGTGACGCGTCATATTCTGCTCCCCCATCACAGACTGCTCCGGAAGTGCTGCGGCGGCCAACTGGGCATGCGCGATGCCTTCCAATGCATTTACGAAACTGCACACCAGCGAAGCCGTCATTCAGAGCGACGTGGACTTAGGGGAAAGTGGCCAGTCGGCCTCACGTCCTCGCTTCGCTCGGACGGCTCGCTCTGCTCGCTCGGCCTCCTGGCTCTTTTTTTAACATCCTCCAATCCACGGGGATGTTAAGGAAAGAGCCTGGATGCCGAATGAGGTTTCGCTGGTGTGCACTGTCGTAAATGCATTGGAACGCATCGCAGATGCGTTTGGAACGCATCGCGCATGCGCAGTTGGCCGCCGGGGCAGTCTGTGATGGGGAGCGGAGTATGACGGTACACCAGCCGTCTGCACAGCCATACCAACGCACATCAGTGAACAATTACTTATATTTGTTTAGCACAAACTAAAAACCTCAATGGTGATTAAATATCACCAAAAGAAAGCTCCGTCTCAAAAACAATGATAAAAATGTAATTTGAATAGTGTTGCATGACTGCACAATTGTCATTCAGCCCTGGTTCGCATGCAATTTGACATGTCGAATTGCATGCCAAATTGGCAGCTATTGCAGGTGTTCTGCCGATGAGTGTCCCCCCGGCGGAAAATGTCCCCCCTGTACTGTGCAGGCGCATCGCTTGCTCAGTACGAACCACAATAGGGCCGACGGAAATAGCCGAAGCTAAATAGCTCAGCCTGCGCAATGACAAGGATATTGTGGCAGACGCTGGTGCACGCTCCCGATGCGCGTGCTACTCTGCAAGGGGGCTGGTGCATTACTTTTATATCATCTAAGGGGCAGATAGCTACAGAAGAGGCAGAGTTTTCTATTGATGTGAAGAGCTGATAACTTGGCCGTGATTTTTCCAATATACTACACAACCTTGTGGGGGCGTTTTTAGATCTGACCCCTCATTTGTTTAAACACGCCCCGCAAAGACGTGTAGTATATTGATAAAATCACAGTCAGGTTATCAGCTCTGCACATCAATAGAAGCCTCTTCTGTAGCTATCCGCTCCTTAGACGATATAAAAGTAATGCACCCGCCCCCTTACAGAGTACCACGAGCATCGGGAGCATGCGCCAGTGTCTGCCACAATATCCTCGTCATTTCGCAGGCACCGTGTTCAGCTGACTGTAAGCTATTTCCGTCTGCCCCATTGTGGTTCGTACTGCGCCTGCGCAGTACAGGTGGGACATTATCCGTCGGGGACTTTTTTCAGCAGGACACCGGCAATAGCACCATCTAAATCGGTGAGATGGCAACTTTCCTAGCTGCACCGATTCCCAAAAGTAGTTTCTGTACTACTTTTGGAGTCTTCGGGTGGGATTTTAATGGACATCTGTGCAACAACTTGCACAGATGTCTCTGAAGTTGGACTGACATGCAGGTATATCATCATGCAAGATTTAAATCCCGCAGCAGTGTGAACCTGTGTGAAAGTGATGAAAATTGGACTGGGCAGAAAGGGGGTAAGAATGGCCAGTTTTGAGGTGGTTAAAATGCAAAGTGTATCCTTGTGCAGCCTTCTGTGAAAATCTGCGAGCCAATCACACAAGCCAGTAATGACATTTTGAGTGGCACGACAACATGGTAGCCTTTCACTACAGCATTCACCTGTAAGTATTTGATGACAAACTATGGGAATTTAATATTTCAGGATCACAGGAAATGGGGTTAAGTGACACTGGGGATCATTTGGAAATGGGGCAGCAACTTATCACAGAGCAGTGAGCACTGTTTTTTTTTTTTTTTTTTTAATGCCTACATCTCATAAACTGGAGTTGGGCTTGAAGTTTTGAGATCCCCTGTCGCCAATCTGTATGGACTGGAAGTGTCAGGGGTCTAATAGATCATGATGTCTTCATAAACAGAACCTGTTTTTGTGCCATGCCATCACATACAGGGTTGGCATCATTAGACTAGATCACCTTGGGGGAGAACATTTTCACATCACTAATGGGCATGTTTGATCTAGCAGGAAAAGGGTTAAATTAGTCAGAATGGAACTCCAATATGAGTACTTTCGGCATCTTAACTATAAGTGTGTGTGTGTGTGCGTGTGCGTGTGTGTGTGTTCACTAAACACTGCATAATAAGAACCTATTCTAGTTATCTGCTGCGAGCGAATTCTCCTAAAAACGCACTCCACAACAAAGCATCATTACGCTTTTTCTAATTAGACGCCGCTAATATAATGCAACCTTATCATACACACCATTCTGACGGCTAATTGACTGATCTGCAACTCCAAATGTCCAGCAGTACCCTGTATTACACACGTGCAATCAACTTCCGGAAAAAGCACTGTGCGTTCTATAGTACTGTCCCTACAGCAACATGACTCTGACACAAAGGTTCCGTTTCCAAGCAGTAACTGCCGCGCACACATGTATGAACAGATACAGACGGCTGGGGAGAATAGACAGGCTAAACCCACTTCTAAATTCTCTTGCAATATACAAGGCTAGATTCCTATAAGATACAGATACTCTTTTTTCTCAATATACACGTAAAGACTCTTCTAAGATACAGCTACACTATTTTCTCAATATAGAAGTCTCACAAGCCCCATAAGGTGACCAGATTTTTTAAATTAAATCCGGGGACATATTTTTTCTTTACTAGTAATGGCGGCAATCAGCGACTCTCTGCCCGTCGCCACCCGCCTTACAGCCTCTCAAGTCTTACTCTCCGGGCCCCCCGCTACTACTGGATGGGGGGCGGAGGAATATCACTCTACCAGGGAAGGCAAGGAGATAGGCAGGTGGCTGGCCAGGATTTGAGCCAAGGCAAAAGAACATGCGAGCGAAGCTGAATGGGCATGCGCCCGAAAATGAAGAAATATTCCCTCCGCTCCGACCAGCACATGATCATCAGAAAGGGGCACAGATAATGGGAAAAATACAACTCCCCTATGCTAGCAGGCACGGCGGAGAGGGGGTGTGTAATTAATTTTTTTTTACTTTAATTCTGCACTGATTGTCTTTGAAATTGCCCCTGCCCCCTATTAAATCCAATCTGGGGACAAAACCAGGGACAGACTTGGTCCGGGGACAGTGTCTTCAATCAGGGGACTGTCCCCTGAAACAGGGGATGTCTGGTCACCCTACCCCATACACACGGCCGGGTTTCCCGACGGGAAAAGGCCAGGGCTTTTTTTTAGGGGGAACTTGGGGGAACTCAGTTCCACCACCTCTGGCTCAGACCCTTTGGTGCCTGCTTACCACAATCACTTGTAAACACAGAAGTATTGTTTCTGTGTTTACAAGTGACAGCTCTGCACTCTGTGTGTAACCCCCTGAAACAACGTACAATACGACGCTGTCCCGACGTCCATACTTAACATTGGCTGCGCCTCATATAGCAGGGGTAACTTTACACTATGGGCTAGATTCATGTAGGAGATACGACTGCGTATCTCCAGATACACCGTCGTATCTCTGCGTCGGAGGCGTCCTATCTATGTGACTGATTCATAGAATCAGTTACGCATAGATTTGCATTAGATCCAACTGGCGTAAGTCACTTACGTCGTCGTATCTAAGTTGCATATTTACGCTAGCCGCTAGGTGGCGTTCCCGTCGAATCACGTTTTGAATATGCAAATGAGATAGATACGCCGATTTACGTAGCGTAGCGTATTTTTTTACATCGTTTGCATAGGCGTAAGTCCGGCGTAAAGTTACCCCTGCTATATGAGGCGCAGCCAATGTTAAGTATGGACGTCGGGACAGCGTCGTATTGTACGTCAATTACGTAAGTTGATTCAGAATGGGGCTGGGCGTAAGTTACTTTTACGTCGTTTTCATTGACTATTTGCGACGTGATTTGGAGCATGCGCATTGGGCTACGTTCACGGCCGGCGCATGCGCAGTTCGTTCGGTGTGTCAATTACGTCGGGTCACACTTAGTTTACATAAAACACGCCCCCCTACATTGCCAATTTGAATTATGCGGGAATACGCCAGCCCATTTACGCTACGCCGCCGCAACTTACAGAGCAAGTGCTTTGTGAATACAGCACTTGCCCGTAAAAGTTGCGGCGGCGTAACGTAAATCTGATACGCTATGCCCGCACAAACTTACGCTCTCCATCCTGAATCTAGCCCTATGTATGTAATGCAATCCTGGTATTTAATGCCCCTCTAAGACCCCTCTACTATTTGTGAAATTTGAATGGGGTCGTGGTTGAGTTCCTGCACCTATTTTTTGAGAAAAAAAGCTCTGGAAAAGACCCATCGGAAATCCGGGCAGGGATCGAAAACCTGCTCAGTAACTTTTTCCCTGTACATATGAGAGGCAGCACTTATAGGCGGTACTGATGGGCACTGATGGGCACTGATGAGACAGCACTGATGGGGACTAATAGCCTGCACTGACGAGGTGGCACTTATAGGCGGGACTCATGGGGACTGATAACCTGCACTGACCAGGCTGTACTGATGGGTACAGATAACCTGCATTGACAAGGCGGCACTTATAGGCGGTACTGGTGGGCACTGATAAGCGGCAGTGGTGACACAGCACTGATGAGGCGGCACTGATGTGCACTGATGAGGTGACACTGATGGGGATTGATAATTTACACTGATGAGGCAGCACTTATGGACACTGATAAGTGGCATTGATGAGCACTAAAAGGCGGCACTGATAAGCTGCATCGATGGGGCTGTATTGGTGATCGGTGTCCTGATTAGCAGTGTAAATTCTGTACTCACTGTGCCCTGTCAGATCGCCTTTCCTTTCCTCACACACTGTCTCTGTGGGAGGAAAGGAGGGCTGATAACTGGTAAGACTGTTTACATGTGAGTAGCTGTGATTGGACACAGCTGATCACTAGTTAAAAGGCCGCTGTGATTGGCTCTTTACCTCGATCTGAGATCCGCAGTGTCCAAGGGACACAGCAATTGCAGACACTTTACAATTACATAGTAAATAGATACAACATTCTCCCATGTATAAAATGGCTAAATGTAGCTGTACAGAGAAACCTGTTCAGATGGTCCATAGGTATTCTAAACTCAAAGTGGCTGTAAACCCCTCTGAGACATTTTTACATATAGGAAAGCCTTTAATTCGGCTTACGTATATGTACTAAAAATGTTTCCTAAATGTGCACTGTTTAGGAGATATTTACCTTATAATGCACCTATGAGGTCATTGTTGGAGATACAACAAAACCTTTAGCTTAGCCTATTATATGGAATGCAGTTTACAAAAAGGACACAAGATATCGCTAATGCTTAATGATATGCTATGCTATGTATGCTCTATTATATGTTGTATTTTCCTGTCCACAGTGATGCACTTGTTGGTTTATTTTTCCTGCCTGTAAGCTCTGTGTGTGTGTTCTATCTTACCATGTGCAGAGAGACATCTTTGTCTGTGTGATGATGTTCCAATAAAGAAGCCAGTTCCTGTTACTACACAATGTCTGATCTCAACTGACTCCACTGCACCTATCAATCGTACTTTGCAACAGGTTATGGGCCCAGTGTCCGGATAAAGTCTTATGACCAGGTGCAGCCTAAGCAGAACAAAGCCTCGAAGGGAAGACCGCGTGGCTGATGCGGAGATCAACATAAGGAAACTTTCCAGTGACATCTCCTATAGACAAGTAAGACTGTTTATATGTAAAGGAGGGATAAAATGGCCAGAAACTCAGAGCTTAAACTCTCAGTGGCCAAGCTGAACAATGACAATTATCAGCTATGGAAGTTTAAAGTGGAAATGCTATTATCCAGAGTTGACTTGTGGGAGGTTACCACTACAGAGAGGCCACAGGATAATAATCAGGACTGGGACAAGAAAAACAGACAAGCACGTGCCACAATAAGCTTACTAGTAGAAGATGATCAGCTCATTCATAAACATAATGAGGACACAGCGAAAGGCATGTGGGATGTACTGAAAAGACTGCATGAAAGATCCAGTTTAAACAACAAGCTGTTTATGCTGCGGAAACTTTACAAAATGAGACTTGGCAGAGAACAGGACATGCAGGAGCATATAAGCGCAATGCTGGAAGTGATTGCACAATTTAGATCAAGCGGGGAGAATAAAACAGACAGTCACATTGCAGCCATTTTGTTATGCAGTTTGCCCGATACATACACTGCACTAATCAATGCACTGGAGACACGACCTGAAACACATCTGACGGTAGCATTTGTAAAAACCAGGCTCATAGATGAGTATCAGAGAAGAAAGGAATTAATGCGTGACTCTACAGAATCCGACACCAGCACCGCTTTTAAAGCTACAGACGCAAGATTACACAGGAAAGAAACCAGAGTGTGTTTCAGATGCAACAAACAGGGACACATAAATAAAGACTGTATGGGGGCGTGGCCTGGCAGGGCAAAGTGATGGCTGCTTAGTCCGTCAGCTCCTGAAGATAGAGGAGAATTCTCTGCCTTTCTGGGGAACTACTGAGCTAATCTGTCATGGGCAAATTTCACCGGAGTGCCTCGGCGTCCCGGGCACCGAGGGAGACTGGACTGCAACCTGGCCGCAATATCCCCGAGCTGTTTCGCTCCCTCCGCTCCGACTCCCACATGGCCTCACAGGCTGCAGGGCCTACATCTCCGAGCGCAGCATCTGACTCCCAGTCGGAGGACCGGGAGCCCCTAGACGGCCATGCTGGATCATCTGTAAGGCCATCGGTCAGCCTTTCCAACCTCAACAGGGTGGCCTCTGACACCGATGGTGGATCTCCCGGATTGGTGCTCTTTCCACTTCCCCTCGGAGCCCTGGTGCCAAGTCACCCACCATCCTTCTCCAAAAGTTCAAAGACAGCGATCCCGCCGGCGGAGGGCGACCCCTTCCTCATCTGGAGCTCCGGTGCCTCGTTGAGACCAAGATCGCCACAGTCCGGATCCTCTTGCTACTCCCCGGAGAGATCGTATGGACTCCTGACTTCCCTCCCTCTATTGATTTCTGCTACCCGTAAGTGACCCCTTGCTTTGTTCATTTTTGTTCAGTCCACGGTCCTGTGTGATCCCCCCTCCAGCCAATTTTGCTGCTGCTCGCCCGTCACGGAACTCACGAGCCATCTCCGCCCCTGCACACTGGTCCTTTGGTCGGGTCCCTCCTGCTCTACAGTTCCCATGTCCCACGATCTGGACTTTGCCCTCTACCTCAGGACTGAAACGCCGCTGCGCTGCCATGTTCCGGTTGAGGCAGTGTCGCACAGCATACCTCTTGCTATTCCGCCCCTCCCCCGTGTCCTCCTACCCGGAGTCCTGTTCCTCAGGTGTGCCTGCTGGGGGGAAGAACCTGGAGGCGCAAACAGTCGAACTGCTCCCGTTGCCTCACCGGGGCTGTACTCCCATAGGTGTTGACCTCCTGATCATTGCGCTCCCTGTAAGAATACCTGAGCCTTGTCTGTTATTGATCCTCCCTCATCCACCGCACTGCCTACCTCTGCCCACGGTGAAGGATGACCCGGACTGATGTGGCTTCCGTCCCTATTTCGCTCCTGCAAGGTGCTCTCAGGCTCTTAGTCTCCCACTCCGGCCCATTCCACCTGTTGCCCCCCTGATCTCCGAGATTCTGGGCAGGTAGCTACGAACCGCCCCTGGACTGCATTGATCCCCTTGGTCTGATTTACACGTTGTGCTTCAAGATTGCACCATAGGTTTGGTTGGGTATTTTTTCTTGTTATTGAAAGCCAGTTCACTGCAGTCCCCCTTCTCCTCTCTCTCCCTCCCCCTCCTCGTCTCCTTTTCCCCCCTTCCTTTCCTTTCCCTCCCTCCCTGTTCCTCCCCCCACTCCTCCACCACCCCCTCCCTACTCCTCCCCCCTGCTCCCCCCCACTTCCCTCCCTATTTCCCGCCTCCCTCCCTATCCCCCCGCCTCCTCCCTCCTACTTCTCCCCCTCCCTCCTTACTTCTCCCCTTCCCCACCTTTCCCCTTCCTTCTCCCCCCTCCCCCCCCTCCTCCCTACCCCCTCTTCTTCTCCCCTCCCCCTCTCCCTGGCCCTTTTTCCTTTTTCCCCTCTGTATAAGCTCCTACCCCCTTCCTTTTCTACCTTTTCACTTCTGCTGGGTCAAGCTGCGGTGGTCTCCCAACAGGAGTAGGGAGCGATTGCGGCTCCCTCACCGTCTGGGACATCTGCCGTGGGCAGTTGGCTTACCTATACGATATGCCACTCGGGGTCTTGGACTAATTCTGGCCTCTATGCTTTTTATATATTCCCTCCTCTACACACTAGTGGTGACGGGTCTCTAAGATGAAGTGTTCTACTTTTTGTAGCAAGCTAATTCTAGTTAACTGGTGGAGGGTCCCTGCTCATGTAAGCTTTCCGGACTGTTTAATGTTAAACGCTTACGGGTGGGCTCTGATGTTTCTGTTTTTGCACTTATTGTTATGTACATGTTTTCATGCTCTCACTCAGGGTTTGATGTCTGCCCATCATCCATTTCTTTTTACTTTTTGGTGTGATTGTGGGATTTTCGTTTCCGTGCTTCTCTTCCTGGGCTGCCAAACAGACGGCTTGGGTCCTCTCTCCCTTTACCTTGCTTAAGCTCTGCTTCTCGCACGCTCTCTGCCCCTGCCCTCCTCTCTCTTTCACCGCCTCTTGGAGTTCCCCACTACGATACCATATGCTCTCTCCTCCATCTTGTTACGGCCTTTGCTCCTGATTAGACTTACTGTCCCCCAGCAGCAGAACCTTATAGGGCCTGCTGATACTCCAGCCTTCTTTTTTTTTTCTTTTTGTCTTTTTACCACCTCAGCCTTGACCAAGTTCAAGAGACCAGCTCATTGTACGATCCTTAATAGTGTCTCTGTTAAAGGTTTGCATCATTTGTGGTATATGTATATAGGGTAAAAGTTTTTTTCCTTTTTTTTTTATTTTTTTATATTTTGCGTAAATAACGTCTAGTCAATAGTAAGCCCATTGAAACCGTAGTTATGGGCGGTCGGAAGAAAAAAAAAAAAAAAGAAAGAGATACAATGACTAAACCCAATAGACCCTCCCACCCCACCCTACCCATTCCCGTCCCTCTCGTGGCCCCCACCGACTCTAAACTTTTCTCGTCACTGGAATCGCATCATGAGTATCTGCGGTCACAGTGACGGGAGTGTTGGTATCTACTCCAATTAAAGCTGGAATAGTCTACTTTGTTTCAGGGATAAGGAGCAAAGGAAAAAACAAACTAAAGTTGAAATTCGGGTCCAGGTACAGTACCCCGGTCAGTAAATAGCTAAGACACCCTCAATCTCTCTGCGTAGCTCCACGTTTTTTTAAATTCTTTCCATTTCTTCCATTTTTCACGAAAGTCCCCCTTTGTTTCAAAAAGGTTCCCTTTTAGCTCCTCCATCTTATATGTGACCTCCACTGCATTGATCCAATCCCATACGGTAGGGCTTTCCTCATCCTGCCACTTCCGTGGTATAAGTCTTTTTGCCGCATTCAGTAGATGGGGTAGGAGAGATTGTTTATATTTTTTACGACCCTCATGCCCACAATGGAAAAGGACTCCCCAGGGGTCTTTCTTAATCTCCTTGCCCGTTATTTCTTTTATTAGGTTTAATATAGTGTCCCAATACTTCTGGATGATCGGGCATGTCCACCACAGATGGGCCATTGTTCCTACTTCAAGACACCCCCTCCAACATTTTGCAGACTGGCCTACTTTGAATTTGCTGGCTTTGTCTGGAGTGATGTACCAGCCCGAAATACATTTGAAATTAGTCTCCGCGGTTCGTGTGTCTATGGCTGAAAAATGTGTCCAGTGCATAATCCTTTGTGACGTATGTTCCCCTCTTGGTATTCCCAACTCCCTTTCCCATTTCTCTACAAAGGGGGCTTCTTCCCCTGCTCCTATTTTAATAAGTATACTATAAAGTTTTGTGATCGTGCCCTTAGAATTAATTGATGTGCATATTTTTTCCAATGGAGTCAATTCCTCATCCGTAATGGGCGGGGAAGGTGACATACAAAGTGATGCAACTGAGAATAATGCCACCTATCAAGATTCCAACAATCAACTTTGGTCTTCAACTCTTCATAGGTCATCATCTCGCCATCTTTAATTAAATCACCCAAGTAAACATCGTCTTTCTTAATCCAGTTCCCCCCTATTTTTTTTTCCCCTGGTGCAAAAAAAGGATTTTCTTTTAGTTTCATAAGTGGAGAATTAAATTTCCTATCTAGGAGTGTCTGAACCCTATCCCACATTTTTAAAGTATCTCGAGTCATTTCAAAAGTGTTGTGATCTAGTGCCCTATATTGGGAGGGAATCCAGCTGATATTACTCAATGGGGCGTGAGCTTGTGCTTTCTCTATTTGTACCCATCTTTTGTTTTGTCTATCTCTAGCCCATTCTACCACCCGTGAAAGAACCGCTGCTTTATAATAATTTTTAGTATCGGGTACAGCTAGACCGCCATATTGCTTTTTTTGTTTTAGAATGGACAGAGATATTCTATGCTTCTTTGTTTTCCAAACATAATTCATAAGTAGGGAATTCAGTATCTTTAAAAATTGTTGGGGGACTGCTATTGGCAATAGCAGGAATTTATATAGGATCTTTGGGACCACTGTCATCTTTAACATGTTAATGCGTCCCACCCATGAGATGGGTTTATTTATTAACTTTTTTAATTCAGTTTTAATCTCGTTTAACAGGGGTATATAGTTGATTTTATATATCTTCTGGATCTTATTTGCTAATTTAATACCCAGATACTTTCATTCTCTGCTCCAAGGGAAGCTACAGATCGCTTTTACTTGGCCTTCTTCGGTCTTATTCAAGTTTATGTTCAATATCTCTAATTTCGTGACATTAACTTTGAAATTGGAAATAGTGCCGAACTGTTGTAGTGTCCGAACGAGCTTAGGAATGGAGACTATCGGTTTAGTCAGGAAGAACAAAATATCGTCGGCAAAAGCCGCTAGCTTGTGTTCTTCCTCTTTTACCCTGATACCCTTAATGGCAGGGTCTTTCCGGATAGTAGACAAAAGAGGTTCCAGTGAGAGGATGAAGAGTAGGGGGGACAGGGGGCACCCCTGTCTTGTCCGGTTCTTCATCTCGAAGGATTCTGAGAATGTTCCATTTATTTTAATTTTAGCGGAGGGGTGGTGATAGAGTGTCTTAATCCAGTTGGACAATCTTCTACCTATTCCCATTACACTAAGAGTTTGCATTATGAGTCCCCAGTCTACCCTGTCAAAGGCTTTCTCGACATCAACTGACAGGAATAGACCCGGGGACCCACCCTGCCTCAACTTCTGAAGCAAGAGAAGGGTTCTTATACTGTTGTCCTTACCCTCTCTATTGGGGACGAACCCCACCTGGTCCGGATGGACCAGATGGTGTATAACACTTTTCAAACGTTCGGCTAATATTTTCGTGAACAATTTAATGTCCGTATTCAGTAGGGAGATCGGTCTATACGAGGAACAGAGTGCTCTATCTTTCCCTTCCCTTATAATTGCCACAGATGCAGCAAGTGCTTCCTTACTGGTCTCGTATTCAGACCCTAGTCCATTAAAATATTTGCATAATTTCGGTATAAGAATGTCACTACATTTTTTATAATAAAATACTGAGAACCCATCAGGCCCAGGGCTCTTCCCACCGGCTGTATTTTCTAAGGCTTTCTTAATTTCTACTTCAGTAATAGCCTGGTCGAGGTGTGTTCTTTCAGTTGCATCTATGCAGGATAATCCTGCTTTTTCTAGGAAAGCTTGAATTTTGACTTCCTTTTCTCCTACCTGCCACTTGGCCTGGTCTATTGTATAGAGTTCTTCATAATGATTTTTAAAAGTTTTTGCGATGTCTGCTGTTGAGTAAGCCAAGTCGCCATTTTTTTTCTTAATTTTCTCGACATAGTTCCTAGCTTTCTTTTTTTGGGACATTTTGGGAAGGAGTTTGCTAGGTTTATTACCCCATAGGTATCTCTCTCTTGCGATATTTGAGAGCCTTTTATTTGCTTCTTGATCCATCATCCCCTTTAGCTCATCTCTTTTGATAGTTAAGCTAAGAAACGTCTCATTTGATCTTTGATTTTTATGTTCACGTTCTAGAATCATTATTTCTTTAGACAAGGTATCTAACTTCTTATTTTTCTCTCTTTTTTTTCCTAGCCCCCTCCGAGATTACAATTCCTGGAATGTATGCTTTATGCGACTCCCAAAGGGTAGCGCTTGAAGTCCCCTCTATGTCGTTAAATAAGAAGAAGGTTTTAAGTTCCTCTTCTACCCTTCTTGCCCCTTCTTCATCTCGAATTAACTCATTATTCAAATGCCAGGCCATTTGCTGATTCTTTTGCATAAATGATTTAATCTTCATAGTCACTGGGGCATGGTCCGACAGAGTGATAATTCCAATGTCAGTCTCAGTGACCCGTTCTAGTAACCTATGATCCACCAGAATATAGTCTATTCTGGTGTACGTGCCGTGGGGGGGAGAGAAGAACGTATAATTCCGGATGTAGGGATGAAAGCCCTCCATGCGTCTACCAATTGGGTATCATGTAACTTGTGCTTTATTTTTTGCAATTGTACGTTGGTTGTCTCCACCACATGGGACGTACTGTCAACCTTTGGGTTTATAGCAAAATTTAGGTCCCCCATCAGGACTACATAACCTTCCGCAAAGTTGTGTAATTTGCCGAGGATTCGGCTTAGGTACTGAATTGGGTGTACATTAGGAGAGTATATATTTGCCAAGGTATATTCCATGTTTCCTATCAGACCTTTCAAAAATAAAAAACGCCCTTCTGGATCTGTCAGCCTTGCCTTGGAGAGAAAACTCAATTCCTCTTGCAAACCCGATTGCCACTCCCCTGGCACGGCTGGAGATGGAATCACCATAGTATCAAGTTGGGTGTGCTGTTGAAAAGAGCTTTATATTTGAATCCAAGGATAGGTGGGATTCTTGTATAAAAACTATGTCTTCTCTATGTTGTTTAATCTCCTCCAATACCTTAATTATTTTGCTAGCAGAATTCAGACCCTTCACATTATATGTTAGAAATTTTAATTCCACCATATCTTCCTACCATTTCCCTGCCTTCCTGATCCTACCATGTCCCTGGGAGCCACGATCATCCCCCCCATTACCCCTTTACCCCCCTCCCACCCTACCCTCCCACTCCCCCCTTTAGGCCTAATCGTTGCCTCTGAACCAAAAGGCCTCCTTATGCCTTTTTGCCTTCCTCGGTTCCCCTTAAGTGAGGTGAGGCTTCCCAACGCTCCATCCTCTCCTATGCCCCCATGATGTATTGAGGTCGGGGGTCAGATCTACCAGGAGAGGAGGTTGTTAACCAACCCCTGGATTGCCCCCTACTACTCCCCCTCCCCCCCCCCAGCCCCCCGTACACAGCCCCCCCTCCCCCCCAGCCCCCGTACACTCCCCCCCCGCCTAAGAAAAAATAAACATTTTTTAATCAACCCATTCAGGTAGGTCTGGGACCTGCATATCAAACTTATGGCAGAACCCGGCTAAATCCTCCGGGAATGTCAATTTTGCAGACACCCATCCTTTTTGTTCCATGAGGCATGCCAGGAACCCCCACTGATAGATAATATTCTGCTGTCTCATGCACTCCAATAGGGGTTTCAGACATCTCCTTCTGGCCAGATCTGGGAATATCTGCAACTCAGTGCCCCCAAAACGCAGAGGTGGTTTCTTTCTTAGTTTTAGCCATATATCAGCCTTGTCTTCGTAGTAACGGAACCTGACAATTATATCTCTAGGCTTCTCGCTCCCTCGTCCATTTTTCCTTCCAATTCGGTGTATCCTCTCAATTTTTAAGGGTTCTTCCATACCTTTGTCTCAAATCTTCACCCCTCTCTTCTTTGATAGAGCGTATTCTCAAATTTTGCCTTCTGTTGCGGTTCTCTTGGTCTTCCAATCGATATTGCAAAAGCCTCTGGTTACGTTTCATGGTTAAATGTTGATTCTGTAATTGGAATATTTCAGCATCTTGTTTTTTAATTGTTGTTTCCATCTCTTCCACCCGTGTTAGGATGTTATTAATATCAGATCTTAATATACTTAATTCGTCTTTGATCGCGTTTTTGGAGTCTTTTCAGCATATCTTCCAGTTCAGCCTTTGTTGGAATATGCGTATCTGATCTAAGCTCCTCAAGCATGCTAAGGTCTGGGTCACCCTCTGTTGTCATATCTGTAGTTACAAGTCCTACCCCACCCGCACCTTTTTTTGAGACCCCTGTTTTTTCTGTTTTTTTCGCGTTGGCGGGGCTTTTAGATTTCCCATCCGGGGTCATGTATTGCCTGATGGTACTCGAAGCGGGAGTGTCCTTCGGGGTTTTCAGGGCAGACCCCCTTGTTGTCTTACTCATGTTGTACTTTTTCCTGGTTCTTATACGCTTCCCCAGTTTCAGACAGTGGGTGTTATCCTGTTATTATATGGTTTGTTGGTACACAGATTTAGGTCTTGTTCTGCGACCTTAGCCTTATGCCGGTGGTCTGTATGCAATACCGTTATGGTTGTTAATGTATGGCTGCGCCCCGTCACTTCCTTAGAGTTAGATCCTATTTATCGGCTACTCAGTGAGGCAATAACTTGACACAGGCTGTGTAATAACCCCTCACACTGGGTCTCAAAGGCTACCTGCTTCTTAAAAGGTCACTCTCAGTGTGTACCCCCAAGTGCCCCCGGACCCGCCCCATCAGCTCTCCTACCCTAATGCTGGGACCCCCGGAGGCCTGGGGTGCTGATTTGGCCCCCTTAACGCGCTCCCCAGCTTCCATCGGCCAGCCTAGCAAGTTGCCCCCTTTTCTATTAAGGACCACTCTGGAGACTATGTGGGAGGTGTCACGACTCTTCACTTATCATTGGATTTTGATTCTCTCAGTGACATCCTGATCTGATGTGACCACCTCATGCACAACCCCAACATCCCGCATCAGAGGTGCGGTCACAAGTATCTCTACCTCTTTTTTGTGAGTAGTAGACACTCCGTATAGCAAAAAAGCCTGGTTCAATTCTGATGACAGTCTTTTTGCACTGTGTTCACTGGGAGGTGAGCTCAGGTATAAAGAAAAAACCAAGGGATATTCAGCCAAAGAATTATAGACAAAAAAGAAAAAAAAAGCTCAGAGTGCCTTATAGATGAATGAACATACGTGAATAAAAAAGTTCTTACCAGTCTCTCTGTGAGTATGTTCATGTATTGCTAAGTGCAATGATACAGTACATCCTCCCTTGCACAAGGCTCTATGGCCACAATATTACCTGGGTTAACGAAGGAGGGGTAGCTTCCCAGCCGTGACATCCGGCAGCGTAGGAGAGGCGGGCGGGCGGAGGGTCCTCCTAAGAAGTCCGGTGGGACCTATGCATCACCTTGTTACGGCCCCGTACAACCACCAAGGAGAGGGGGGGAGGAGGGGCGGCAGCTCCGGGGGGGGGGGGAGGTTGAGCGAGAGCGGAAGGTTGTGCCTCGTTATTTGTGACGTGCGCTTTTAGCGGATGGTCGTTCGGGGAGGTGATCTTCTGCTCTCGCTAATCTGCCCAGCGTCCCCAGTCCCGTCCTGATCCCCGGTTCCTGTCTAGCTCCTCACATGACGTTGTACGTATCTTCCCATGCATGCTTGGGTGGCTCCGTAGAGTACTTGTTGCATCTTGCTTTGTGGGTATACTGGTTAAGTGGCCCGATGGTGGATAGTGGTTGTGACTGGTTAGAGGTGAGCGTCTTCTATCTCGCTTCCAGTGTGAGACAGCGGAGGTAAAAAAAAAGTAGAGTGCGTGTATCAATGTACCCAGTCTTGTATTTCTCCAGTTAGCCAAGGAGAAGGAGGGGAGGGGGAGCGAGAGCGGTCCGGCGGCGGGGTAGTGGAGGTGTGCTCGTTGGCGGCTAGCAGCTTTTGCTCCCGTGCTGCATCTCGTTCCGTCCTCCGGTACCCGTCTACCCGTCCTCCATCCCCCGTCCCCGGGCTAGCTCCCTGGCGTGGTCGGCTCCTCCCTCGGCGTGCACGCAGCTCACGTGCTACACGTCATGCCCATACTCCAGCCTTCTAATCCCTAGGTGGACTAGACTTTCTATCCCCGCCTCTGGTACTTCTCCCCCTTGTCCCCCCTAAGGGTGTAGGCCGCTTCTGCACACTTTCCTTTCTCTTCTCTTTTACCCTCCTCTCTTCTCTCTCTCCTCGCCCCTCCCCTGCCCCCCCTCCCCCCCTTTTTTTTTCTTTCCCTCCCCTTGACCCCCCACCTGTTTGTCCTTGTTACGTTTTCGGTGTCGGTGGTCTCCCTCACTGGGTGGTCATCTGCACCCGCACTTGCTTTGGTGGACTTTGTGCTAGTGTTTACTCCTTTCTTTAAGCTCCAGTATGAGTAAGACCTCGAAACCCCGAACTCCCCTCTCGCTGAAGTGTGTGTCTCTTAATGTGAAAGGCCTTAATGTGCCGGAAAAACGTTTGCAGGTCCTCTCCGCACTGTCTAAGCAGAAGGCCCAATTTCTATTTTTGCAGGAAACCCACTTTCGATCGGACTCTGTTCCCAAGCTCCGTAGTGCCCTTTATCCCACTGCTCTACACTCCACGAATCCCTCCGCAAATACCAAGGGTGTTTCCATTCTGATATCTAAGCATGCTCCTTTTCACCTGTCCGACTCCTTGATAGACCCGGAGGGTAGGTTCCCATTTCTCAAAGGCAAATATGCCTCTAAGCCCCTGACCCTTGCAAATGTGTATGCACCGAATGAACACCAGGTCTCTTTCTTTAAGAAAATTAGTGAGCTCTTACTTTCATTCCAGGAAGGCATCGTCCTCTTAGGGGGTGACTTTAATGTCCCCCTGAACCCTGACGTTGACTCCTCCACAGGTGCCACTGTCTTGCCCTACCGAGCTCTGCAACACATCAAATTGCAGTTACAAGGCCTGGATTACACCTTTTACTCTGCTCCATGCCAGAAATACTCTCGTATAGATTATTTCTTTGTCTCCCAACCTGACTTGACCTACTTAACCCGGGCCACCATAGACCCTATGTTTTTGTCGGACCACCATCCTATTTCGGTTACCCTGACCTTCCCCGAGTCGGTCCCCAGGATAAAAACGTGGTGACTTGATTCAGCACTACTCAAGGACGCTGACTTCTCCGCGCGACTGGACTCCACGATCCGCAATTTTTTTTTGTGGAAAACTCCTCCCCTGACCTGTCCCCGCTTACCTTATGGGAAGCCCACAAGTGCGTTGTCCGTGGAGACCTTTTAGCGCAGGCAGCAAAACTCAAGAAGCTCCGTCAGGTGACCGTTGCCGGACTGATCAGCAAAATTGGCAAATTGGAAACCCTACACAAGGCCTCTCTTTCTCAGAGCTCATTGCAGGAGCCTACGCACACCCGCTTACTGCTGTTGGATGAGCTGGACAAACGCACCAGGTGGCGTTATGTTCTCCATCAGAGACTTTTTTATGAACAGGGCAACAAATGCGGGAGGCTTCTGGCAAGAGCTGTGCGGGCCTCCAGGCCCTCCAATGTAGTCCACCAAATTTGTGACTCACACGGCGTTGCCATGTCTAAAAACGAAGACATAGCGAGATCCTTTGAGAAATATTATACCAAGCTCTATAACATAGACCCCGTGACCCAGACTCCGACCCAGGGAGCCTCTAGGACAGAGGCAATTAGGGATTTCTTGGCTCAATATTCGCCGGGACAGATCCCGGAGGCTCGTGCGGCAGAGTTGAACTTGCCCCTAACACCCGGGGAACTCCAAACTGCGATACAACAAATGAAACCAGGCAAGAGCCCAGGACCTGATGGGTTCACGTTGCAATATTACAAGTCATTCTCACCTGCTCTCTCTCCTAGAATGCTAGCTGCCTTTAACGCCTTGGCCTCTCCGTCTGCCCCAATGGGCCCTTTGCTTGAAGCACATATCGCCGTTATCCCGAAGGACGGTAAGGACGCTCTGTTAGTCCAGAACTACAGGCCGATTTCCCTCCTCAACATGGACATCAAGCTATACGCTAAGATCCTGGCAAATCGGCTGTCCCCGCTTTTGCCTGGTCTGGTTGCTCAGGACCAGGTGGGGTTTGTCCCTGGCAGGGAAGCCAGGGACAACAGCATCAGAGCGTCGAACTTGCACCACTGGCTCACTTTTTCCGGGACACGGGGCTTCTTCCTGTCCCTTGACGCGGAAAAGGCGTTCGATAGGGTGGCCTGGGACTATATGCGGGAGGTACTGAGCGCATTGGGTCTTCTCTCCCGCATGTTAGCGCATATCTCTGCCTTATATTCCACTCCCAGTGCGAGAGTGCGGGTTAATGGTCACCTATCGGACGCCTTCTCCATCAGTAACGGTACGCGTCAGGGCTGCCCTCTTTCCCCCCTGATTTTTGTTTTAACCTTGGAGCCTTTTCTGAACAGGGTGCGGCGCAAACCCTGACATTAAGGGTCTCACAGTGGGTGACAGGGAATACAAAGTGGCGGCATTTGCCGATGATGTGCTTCTCTCCTTGTCCCAACCCAGGATTTCTCTGCCAAATCTTCTGAAAGACATTTTTGGGGAGTTATCCCATTTTAAAATTAACTACACAAAATCTCACACCTTGAATGTATCCCTCCCGAGGGGCGAGGTTGAGGATTGCCGAGCCTCCTTTTCATTTCTTTGGAGGGATAGAGCCATTACATACTTGGGTATCCAAATCACTGCAGACCTGTCTCATCTCTTCACTGACAACTTTCTTCCGGCCCTGTGGAAGGTCAAACAGGATCTGAAAGATTGGGGTGCCCTCAATGTCTCCTGGTTTGGTCGTTCAGCCCTCCTGAAAATGGTTATTTTACCGCATCTTTTGTACCTCCTGCAGTGCATTCAGATAAACTTGCCTCCCTCTTTTTTTGCGGCATACAAATCGGCTGCCTCTGCATTTCTCTGGAGGAATTCTCACCCGCGTATCCAGTATAAGCGACTTACCCGCCCAAAAGCATTAGCCTGCCCGACTTGTTCCTTTATTATATGGTGAGCCAACTTACACGCATTGTGGACTGGAATGTGCATGCCACCAGGAAAAGTTGGGTGGTCCTGGAGAACTCTATCACCCGACCCCCCCTTAACTCACTTCCCTGGATTGCACCGCGGCACTGGCCCCAGGGAATTAAGGAGCACCCTTTCCTCGGGCCGTCTTATAAAGCCTTTGCCCGAGCTATAAAGGACCCGTTGTTTTCCTCGGTCCCGGGGCCTTTGACCCCCTTGAGGAGTAACCCTGACTTTGTGCCAGGCCTGCCCTCCTCGTTCCTGAAACATGAGTGGCCGGACGAGCAGATCCAAGCTCGCCATTTTTACTTCCGAGGCTCCCCTCGCTCATACGAAGACCTAGTAGCCGCCTCCCCATCTTCTTCCTTCCCCTTCTGGTCGTACAGACAGGTGAGACATTTTCTCTCCTCGCACTCACCCCCGACTACCTGGTCGAGGCGGCTGACACCCTTTGAGGACCTTTGTTCGCAGACATCTCCACAGAGACACTTGATCGCAAGTATCTATCACACTCTTCTAGACGGTGGCCCCGATTTACCGGACCCTGCTCATTTGGCCTGATCTCCGTCTTTCCTTAGGGGAGGACGACTGGGCTCGTATCAATGAATACACCCATAAGGGGTCTCTCAACGTGGCCATCCAGGAAAATTGCTACAAACTACAAAAACGCTGGTACAGAACCCCAGTTCTTTTGCACAAGTTCACACCTGGGGTCCCTGAAACGTGCTGGAAATGCGGAGAGGGTCGAGGAACGATGCTCCATATATGGTGGGAGTGCGAATCCATTCAGCCTTTCTGGAAAGGAGTCCATGATCTTATCAAAAGGGTGACTACCTACAAGCTGGAATACTCCCCGGCACAATATCTCCTGCACCATACACATCTGACCAGATCTAAATTCTTTAAGTCCTTGGCCATGCATATGGTCAATGCGGCGAGGCTCTGCATTCCGGTACATTGGCGCTCAACGCGCGCTCCGACGATTGGGGAATGGTTTAGGAGGATTACTAAAATTGAAGAAATGGAGGAGCTTGTCCATATTTCACAGGAACGCATCACAAAATTCACCACTACCTTGGCCTGTTGGACCCACTTTAAAACGACTCACCTCTTTCAAGCTTATAGTGCTTGAACCACGTCCAAGCCAATGTCAGGCTGGACTTTGAATTTCGCTGTGCTGACGTGTTGGGGCGGGCCTTCTGGGGGGGACTGTTGACGCTGATACCCCCCTTAATCCCGCCTTCCCCACCCCCCTCTGCTCTCCCTTACCCTCCCCTCCCCTCCCCCCCCTTTTTTTTCTCTTCTCTCTCTATTCCTCTACTTTCTCTCTCTTCTTTATCTCTTCTTTCCTGCGCTTACTCTCCTCTTCCTCAAATCAAATATGGAAAACGATAGGCTGAGACGATCCGAGGAGAGTCTCCTGCAGGTCGATGATAAAGCTGGTGCCTATCTGGTAGCAGATCCCCAGCATTGACCCCGGTTTGATGGGTTAGCCTTGGATGCTTATTCTTGCTCATTTTATGCTTTTATCTTTGTCATTACCATAGTACTCACAAGTCAAATCTCGTACCTGTACCCTGCATTTATGTACGTTGTACTGATCATTTATCTCTCAATTAACTTTTTTATAAAAATAAAAAAAAGACTGTATGGAAAGACTATATGGAAAGCAGAGCAAATGAGACAACGTCCCTCTTATGCTAAACAAAAGGTCAAAACCACAATCAATGACCCCAAGGGAAGGCAACTGGAATGCCACATTTAAAGCGACAGGCAACAATAAATGCCAAGACTGGTGCATCAATTCAGGGGCAACCAGTCACATGACGAGTGATAGGAGTTTCTTCACAGAACTTGATCTGAACAACAAAGAAACTATTTACCTTGCAGATGGAAGCACAATACATGCAGAAGGATGTGGGCATGGAACCATTGTATGCCCTGATGATGCGGGACACAATTTAACCATACCAGTGAAATATGTGCTTTATGTTCCTAATTTAGAAGGAGGACTCTTATCTGTGAAGCGTCTAACAGCCAGAGGACTCATTATGAAATTCCAAGGTGACAAGTGTTCCATTATAAACGGCAAACAGACAATAGCAACCGCCAAGCTGGATGATCATCTATATCACCTTGACACAGTGAAGGAATAGGTGAGACTGTACACACAAGCACAATGACTGTATACATATATGGCACAGACGTCTAGGTCACAGACACCCAGAATGCATACAGGAACTACAGAGGAGGAATCTGAAAAAGGATCTAATAGTATCCCCTTGTCCAGTCACTGCTAAATGTGAGTGTTGCATTAAATCCAAAGCTACGAGAGCAACACTTCCCAAAGTCAGCCAGAAGAGAGCCTCAAGACCACTTGACTTAGTTCACAGTGACGTGTGTGGTCCCCTAAACCCACCAACACCTGGAGGCAACAGGTACATAGTGACTTTCATAGATGACTACTCAAGATATACAGTCACCTACCTAATGCAACACAAGAGTTATTTTTTTTTGACAAATTACAAGACTATATAACAAAGACAAGTAACAAGTTTCAGAGGAAGCCTCTCATACTTCGGAACGATAATGGAGGTGAATTCACAGGAGGTAAGATACAAGAGTACTTAAAAAGGCATGGAATAGAACATCAAAAGACAGTCCCGTATACACCAGAAAAAAATGGAGTAGCTGAAAGTAAGAACAGATCTCTGACTGAAATGATCAGATGTATGCTGACAGACTTTGGACTACTTTCCAGAACAATGGAGAAAACTCCATATGAGCTATGGCATAATGAGAAACCAAGTGTAAAACACCTAAGAGTTTTTGGATGCAAAGCATTCATCTACATACCTGAAGAAAAATGTACCAAACTCCAAAACAGAGCGTTTGAAGGTACCTTCGTTGGATACAGTGACAATGTCAAGGGTTACAGAATCCTAAATCCCAAAACAGCCAAGGTTACCATGAGCAACAGCATAACATTTGTTGAAGATTTAAGAGACAATGTAATGACAACAATAGAAGCAAGAATAGAAGAGAAAACTGACATTGACCAGCCCATCTCTGTAACTTCCTAACAAACAGTTGAAGTGAGTGTAGACTCAACCAGTACTGAAGAGCAGATACAAGAAGGCTCAGACACAAAACCGAGACGTTCAACAAGAGAAAACAAAGGTAAACCACCTATACGTCTCTCATACAAAGCAAGTACTGCCAGTATCAAAGAACCTGTAAACTGGGAAGACATATCTCAACTTTCAGAACAAGAAGCAACTAAATGGATAAAGGCTGCTGAGGAAGAGATCAAATCCATGCATGACACTAAAACATGGACACTTACAGAGCTACCACCCGGAAGGAAAGCCATAGGCTGTAAATGGACTTTTAAAGTGAAATACATTGCAGATGGCACAATTGAACGATACAAAGCAAGATTAGTAGCCAAAGACTATTTTCAAAAATACGGAGCGGACTATGATGAGACATTTGCACCAGTAGTGAAGCACACTACAATACAGACTTTGCTGACAGTAGCCGTTACAAGGAAAATGCAAGTGAAACATTTTAAAGTTAAAAACGTGTTTCTACATGGCGATTTAACAGAAGAAATCTACATGGAACAGCTGCCAGGATTCAAAGATGAACAAAGGTCAGACCTAGTATGTAAACTTCGCAGGAGTATATATGGCCTAAAGCAAGCAGCCAGAGCGTGGAATATAAAAATAAATGAAGTGCTTACACATCAAAACTTTCAAATGAGCAAAGCAGACCCCTGCTTATACACAAAGGGGTAGATTCACATAGATCAGCGGATCTTTTGATCCACGTGATCTATCTTTTTTACGATCCGCCTGCGCCAGTTTTTGAGGCAAGTGCTGTATTCAGAAAGCACTTGCCTCGTAAATTGCCCTGGCGGATCGTAAATCCCCCGGCGGAATGCAAATTCCGCGGCTAGGGGGAGTTTACTATTTAAATCACGCGCGTCCCCGCGCCGATCGTACTGCGCATGCGCCGCCGGCTAAATTTCCCAGCGTGCATTGCTTCAAATGACGTCGCAAGGACGTCATTGTTTTCAACGTTAACGCTATTAACGTATGGCCGTATTCCCGAATGACTTACGTAAACGACGTAAAAAATTCAAAATTCGACGCGGAACGACGGCCATACTTAACATAGGATATGCCGCACTTACCCCGCATATAGCAGGGGTAACGATCCGCCGGAAAAAGCCGAACGCAAACGACGTAAAAAAAAGTCGGCTCTAAGGGAGATCTATGCGGAACCTGATTAGAGGAATCAGCCGCATAGATCCGAGCGTCGGATCTCACAGATACGACGGTGTATCAGTAGATACACCGTCGTATCTCTATGTGAATCTACCCCACAGAGATTGGCAAACAGATGGGTCTATATGCCTATTTATGTCGATGATATCCTGATTTGCTTTGAGATGAAGCAGAAATATTGGAAAAACAAAATCAGCACTTTGACACCAAAGACCTCGGCAACATAAAGAATTACCTCGGCATCCAGATCGAGAGAGAGGAAGATGGCAGCTTTCTTCTGAATCAAAGACACAAAATACAATAAATAATTGAGACTTTTGGAATGGAAGATGCCAAACCAGTGAAATCTCCCATGGAAACCAACTACCTAAAGGAGATGAATTGTCAGGATAACTCATTACCTACTAATACTCAATACAGGAAAGCAATAGGGAAATTGCTGTACCTTACCACTGCTACAAGGCCAGACATTGCAGCAACAGTTGGAATCCTATGCAGAAAGGTTTTAATGCCAAATCAAAAGGACTGGAATGCTGTAAAACGAATCATTCGCTATCTTAAAGGGACTTTGCACTACAAGCTCAAGATACCAGCAAGTGATGAAAGCACCTTAACAGAATATGTGGATGCTGACTGGGCAGGAGACACCAGTGATAGAAAAACTACCCCGTGGCTACTTATTTTTCCTGTCAGGAGGCGCCATCAGCTGGACTAGTAAAAAGCAACTCTCTGTTTCACTGTCATCTACTGAAGCAGAATACATTGCTGCAGCGCAGGCAAGCAAATAAGTTATATGGCTGAGACAGCTATTAACAGATTTGGGTCAACCACAGTTGGGACCAATAGAAATCTATGAGGACAATCAAGGATGCATTGTACTTGCACAAGAAGTTAATTCAAGAACCAAGCACATTGATGTGAAGTTTTACTTTCTTAGGGATCTTCAAGAGCAAGGTCTTCTTGAGTTAATTTATTGCCCGGACCGAGGATATGACAGCAGACATCCTTACAAAGCCTCTGACCGCTGAAAGACACTCAAGGCTCACAATATAGGTTTAACAGACTAAGCCTTAGTTGTTGAGAAGGGGTGTTGGAGATACAACAAAACCTTCAGCTTAGCCTATTATATGGAATGCAGTTTACAAAAGGACACAGGATGTCGCTAATGCTTAATGATATGCTATGCTATGTATGCTCTATGATATGTTGTATTTTCCTGCCCACAGTGATGCACTTGTTGGTTGCTTTTTTCTGCCTGTGAGCTCTGTGTGTGTGTTCTATCTTACCATGTGCAGAGAGACATCTTTGTCTGTGTGATGATGTTCCAATAAAGAAGCCAGTTCCTGTTACTACACAACGTCTGATCTCAACTGACTCCGCTGCACCTATCAATCGTACTTTGCAACAGTCATCGCGCATGCGCAGTGAAGAAACAGACCTCCGTGCTGTTTCTTCCCCAGCGTGTGCCTTGACTGGTGCCTCCCGCATGGATGGAGTGATGTCACGCGGCTCAAGCAAGTCAGAGAGCCGGAGTTTGCGGCCCCGGAAGGAAGAGGGGCAAAGATGGATGATTCCACTAGCGATGCATACTAGCCCATTATGCTTTTACTTTGCAGGGTAATAAAGTGAAAGTAAAACCAATCAGGGTTTACTTCCTCCTTAAATAAATGTATATACGGTATTCCTCCATGTGCATGGCCAAACGGAGGAATCAGTGTACCACCACCAATGGATCATTACAGGTTTCACTCATAGCTTCTTCAGGGCATGCCATTGGTACCAAGCCAAAATGAGAACCATGGAGTACCTATTCCACAGTGTGGTGGAGAGTAGACTCACATGCAATCAGCCCTGGAGGGAGTGTCCATTGGACACAGTGCGGCCAAAGAGGAGGGCTCACTCTCGGGCCAAGCCTACACTTGTAAGAGCAGATGGTAAATTAACTTCAAATATGTAGTTAAAGGGGTTGTAAAGGTTCATTTTTTTTAAAATAACAAACATATCATACTTACCTCCACTGTTAAGCTCATTTTGCACAGAGTGGCCCCAATCCTTGTCGTCTGGTTTCTGGGAAGCGCTCTCCCAAGGGGGTTAGCTTGCGGACAGGCTCCTGTGTGATACAGTGATACAGTCGGCGGCTATAGCCACCAACTGTATCACTCGGCCCCGCCCCCGGCACACCACTTTATTAATTGATGGCAGCAGGAGCCAATGGCTGTACTGCTATCAATCATCCAATGAATGAGCCGAAAAGGTGGTCGAGAAGCTAGCGCGTTCACGACGTTGGACTTTCGAGGGCTCAGGTAAGTAAATGGGGGGACGCTAATCGTTGGATGTTTTTTCACCTTAATGCATAGAACGCATTAAGGGGAAAAAACATGTACCTTTACAACCCCCTTTAAGGTAAGACTGTGCTGTCTCAAGTGGGCAGGTAGTCCCACATACAAATTGTCCTCTCATATGTTGAGCCTCTACATTTGCCCGTGCCAATGCTAGCTGCAAGACATCTCACAGGGATTAGGTGAGATATCCCAAAGTGGACGTCTCACCTACTCCCCCGTGAGGAGATGTCTTCAGGGCTATCAGTTAAGAGATGAAAAAGATAATTAACATATAATCCCACCTCAAAGGTGTGGAAATGTGCAAACACATAAAATCAATTAAGAATAAGATAGATAATATGAGTCCATGCAGATGCTTATCAATCTATAAGAAATGGTGCTTAAAGGTAAGATGCAGATTGAAGGAGTCCTCCACTGTCACTCCAATGAAACAGCCTTTTACCGTAAAGATTTGACCACCTGTCATGAGCAGTCCTGTCCACCAGATGGCAGTTGTGGTGCATTGGCGTGCACGGGGCGCGCATTCGCGGTAACGGCGCATCAGTGCGCACGGGAGCTCACAATCGCGGCACCGCAATGCTTCCGGGCACGCGCATCAGTGGCAGTGGCGCGCGGGCATGTGAGGAAGCCGTTCTGGCGCCAAACTTGGATTTAAAAGGGATCTGATCCCTGCACCTCTTGCTGTCCAGTCTACAGCGGTTCCTGTAAATTACCTGTACCTTACTCCTGCTTGAACCTGTTCCTGAAGACCCGGCTTGCACCTGTTTCTCCTTGCCTTCCGCCTGCCCCGACCCTGGCTTGCTTGACCATCCACCTGCCTGACCCTCTGTACCTTCTGCTGCCCGCCAGTTGCCGACCCGGTCTGAACTCTGACTCTGCCATGTCTTCCACACCTGTACCTGATCCACTAGCCAGTTAGCGGATCCTCCTGTTGGGACTTGTCTCTGCTGTACTACGGTACACCTCCCCCGCTCCTGCTGCTCCTCTTGCTTCTAGTGCCTTTACCTGCTGTCTGCAGCCACCAGTTTGCACCTGCTCCTCTACCCAGCCTGGAGCCTTCAGAAGCTTCTCCCAGCTCAGCACCAGCGCTGCAACTGACGCTTGTGCGACTCTGCATTCCCCCACCCCCTGTCTGCTCTACCAGGGGTCTCGGGATCAGAGGAGCAAAGGCAGCTACTCCTTGCATGTCGGGCTCAGCCACCAGGTACGTGACACAACCCCAACGAATAGTAAATTAGAGCAGTTTTATACTTTCAGATAAGAGTCATCAATCGGCTCCCAGTATATACACAACTGCTTACGGATCCAACCATAGAGAAGCCAAATCTATCTCAAAACAAGATATGTTAAAAAAGAGAAAGAGGTAATTTATTGCTTGTGGTGGAGGCAGTCTGCAGGACAATATAAGGAGTTTATTAGGGACGGACTGGTGGCTTTTCATATTTCATCAATTAATGCTGGGTGAAGGGGGTATAGCTAGCCCTCAACCACCCAATGCCTCGAGGCCCGAATTAGAAAATTACAGTTGTAATAGTGATTCTGTGTAGGAGAGCCATATCCGTTGTAGAATTCATACCCCTTGAAATTTTCCGCATTTTGTCACGTTACAACCAAAACGTAAATGTATTTTATTGGGATTTTATGTGATAGACCAACACAAAGTTGCACATAATTGTGAAGTGGAAGGAAAATGATAAATGTTTTTCAAACCTTTTACAAATAAATATCTGAAAAGCATTTGTATTCAGCCCCCTTTTACTCTGACACCCCTAACTAAAATCTAGTGGAACTAATTATCTTCAGAAGTTACCTAATTAGTAAATAGAGTCCACCTGTGTATAATTTAATCTCAGTATCAGCCCTGGTTTAAACTGGGCTGCGGGAGTGAAATTGCGCGATTTCATCTGAACTCGCGCGATTTCACTCCCTCTGGCAGTCCTGATTTCGGCTCGATTTAGGAGACATCTGTGCAGGTTTCTGCACAGATGTCAATGTAAATCGCGTCCTGAAATCGCAAAAAGTAGTACAGGAATTACTTTTTGAAATCGGTGCAGCGCCGCAGATGCGGCGTCGCACCGATTAGGACGGTGTCATTGCCGGCAATTGCCGCCGATTTGAGATGCGATTTCACATGTGAAATCGCATCTCAAATTGAACTAAATCGTAACCAGTGTGAACCTGGGCTAAGCCCTGGTTCACACTGGGCTGCGGGAGTGTAAGCACGCGATTTCAGCTGAACTCTCGCAATTTCACTCCCTCTGGCAGTCCCGATTTCGGCGCGATTTAGGAGACATCTGTGCAGGGTTCTGCACAGATGTCAATGTAAATCACGTCCTGAAATCGCAAAAAGTGCGGTGCAGCGCCGCAGATGCAGACTTGCAGCTGTAATTGCAGCGAAAGGTGGTTCTACAAAGTATTAATTCAGGGGGGCTGAATACACGCCACACTTTTCAGATATTTATTTGTAAAAATTTTAAAAAACATTTATCATTTTCTTTCCACTTTTATGTGCAACTTTGTGTTGGTTTATCACATAAAATCCGAATAAAATACATTTACATTTATGGTTGTAACATGACAAAATGTTGAACATTTTAAGGGATATGAATAGTTTTTTAAGGCACTGTACAGTGCCTGCTCCAGCTGGCGTTAAGGGGTTAACTGAGGGATTTTTATGTTGATTGGGGTACATGACATCCTAAAGTCATAGCCCTGAATTTATTCACCTTTGACATCTAAAGAATCTGTCAGGAAACCAGGCGACACATACAACAATATATTAATCTCTGTAATCGTGGTGCAATCAGAAAATTTGTGATAAATTAAAAAGTTCAAAACAAGTAAATTTGATATACTTTCCCATCTATAGCAGCATAAGGATTAAAACGGTTATTGTTAAATGATAGAGTTTAGTTCAGTGAGTGATATTATCTCTTTAACGTGTATTCTTTTCTTCTCCGAAGCAGAAGTCAGCTTGAATGGTGTTTTCTATTCTGACTCAGCTCTGTGCAGAAAGAAGACAAAAGGTTACATTTGCTAATTTATAATGCATGTGTTACATGCCATAACAATTATTTGCAGCCATTTAACTCTTATTTTCAGTTATCATTACTGAAAGCAATATAAGTCATGGTAAGTAATGATCAGTATATGTTAGTGAATGGTACTTATTCTCTCTGGGCTGCCAAAGGAGAGCAAACCTGTCACTTAACAAAAGGAAAGTTTTTTTTCATGTAATCCTGATAGAACCTTTGTTATTTGACAGTTTTATGTCTGCTATCAGCACTTAGCTAAGGCTCTGTGGGGCCATCAGCCAACATTGAGCTGACACCTCTACTCTGAAAGGGAGGCAATGCAGCACAAACTGGAATACCTTAAAAAGGAACATGTGCAGCTCTAAAGCCCTGTACACACGCTTGGTTTTCTCGGCAGTAAAAAGTAAACCGAGAAAACCGAGGAGAAACACCTGCTCAGTAAGTTTCCCAGTGTACACACGGTCGTGTTTCCCGTCAGGAAAACTGCAGGGAGAGCTTTGGCCGGGAGTCCCGGCCATGTGTATACTTCCTCACAGTGTTTCCCCATAGGGAAATGGCTGGGTTTTCGCGGTGGGAAAATAGAGGGCAGGTTCGGGAAAACTGCGAGGAAGCATACACACGGCTGGGATTCCCGGCCAAAAGCTCTCCATGCAGTTTTCCCGATGGTCACGTGTATGGGGCTTCATAATTTTCCAACAGAGATTTAAGCAGGGTCCAAAACATTTGTTTAAAAAGTAAAAACTATTATTTTTAATGTTTATTTTTTATCTTGATAAATCCCAGCCTAGGCAAGAATGATATTGCAGAATGATGTGCAGACACTTCGCCTTACTCTTGTGCATGTTCCAAATCCTGTAAAATGCCTCCTGCAATGTTTGACATAGACATCCATAACCAGTTTGTGTGACAATTCATGTGTTCACATGTACCACAGAGTCTATGATATAGAAATGGCAGAGACCTGTGGCGTTTCTGCGCATACGTTGGGAGTAGTGTTGCTCACGAATATTCGCATTGCGAATATTCGCTCCGAATATTGCATATTCGAGTATTCGCGAATAACTCGAATATCGTGGCGAATATTCGCTATTTCGAATATTCATATTTTTTCAAATTTTGCAATCAATTTCGCATTCGCACTAGCGAAATTTCGCATTTTTTTTTTTATAAAATATAGCGAATATTCGTAAATATCGAATATTCGTGATATTTTATCCAAAAAAAAAATAGCGAAATTTCGCATTAGCGAAATTTCAATTTTTTTTTTTTTATAAAATATAGCGAATATTCGTAAATATCGAATATTCGTGATATTTTATCCAAAAAAAAATAGCGAAATTTCGCAATCATTTTCTCTTTCGCATATGCGAAATTTCGCTATTTTCTTTTTAATAAAATATAGCGAATATTCGTAAATATCGAATATTTGTGATATTTTATCCCAAAAAAAATAGCGAAATTTCGCATTGGCGAAATTTCGCATTCACGAAATTTCGCTATTTTTTTTTTTATAAAATATCACGAATATTCAATATTAACGAATATTCGCGAATATTCTTCGAAATATTCGCGAAATATCGCGAAATCGAATATGGCGTATTCCGCTCATCACTAGTTGGGAGCTGGTGCATGCGTTTGTAGCACCTTCCAGTGTGCTACAGGGTAGAGCCCCATATGTTAGACTCATGGTTAGCTTGTGAGTCTGAAATTTGGTCATGGTTTACTGCAAATCAGGCTGGATGACTCACAGAGGCAGGCCTCTGGGACCTCCCCTTGGGTCTGGAAGTTTAGAGACACTTTCAGAAGTTAGTGGGCGAATGCCAGAAGGGCTGATCTGCATACTTAAGGGAACTTGGCCAATCCTCAGGCAAAGTGTTTTGGCAGGATGGCTGAGTCAGCCCTTCAATATGGTGGAGCCATGCCAGCAGAGGTTGTGTTGAATATGGAGTGCTGAGGAGGCTGTTGGGGGTCTAGGAGGGGTCCCCTATGTCTTGGGGGCCTTTGCCTCCAGGCTGGGCTTGGGCTGGCTTAAGAAGATCCATTCAGCAACACTGTTTGAATAGGATACTTGCTTGAGAGCAGTGGGAGCAAGGAGAACAGAGTGAGTACATCAGCAAACCCAGGGATTCACAATGATTCACAAGGGAAGAGGCTGCCACATGTAGCAAGCTTTTAAAGGACAGTGCTGTGCTGTGCTTAACTCTTTATCCCTTGTCCTTGGAGATCTTAAGAGCATCTGGGTGGGCTAGTCGATGTGCAGCCAGGAAGGCTGGTAGTTCCTGCAGGAAGTCGATTTTAGGCCTTCTCCCCTCCCAAAGCACTCCCCAGCACAAATCCTTTTACCTACCTAAATCAAAGAGACTCCTTCAGCCACAGAGGACCTGTGTCCCCCCCCCCTACGGTACCCCCCTTTTTCTCTGACCACAGCATCCCCCTCTGTCCTCCTCCCATGGCGTGCCCTCTCTGCCCCCAGTCCGCACAGCATCCCTCTCTGTCCTTTTGTCTGTCCCTCTCTGTCCTTGTTTCTGTCCCCGTCGCACTGCATCCCTCTCTGTCCTCGTCTCTGTTCCCATTCGCACTGTGTCTCTCTCTGTCCCTGGCATCCCTCTCTGTTCCCGTCGCACGGTGTCCCTCTCTGTCCTTTTCCCACAGCGTCCCTCATTGTTCTCCCATGGCATCCCAAAAAAAGCAACTATGATAGGGGGTTCAGGACAGTAAGGACTTGTTTACATTTGCAGCTTAGGTAAGCCCTGTTTTTTTACAACACCCCACTACAGTGGCCAGGGCTGTACACATGTTACAACAGACATTATACACCCTGTCACACTTAACAGGTATAATGCCTGCCAAGCATGACCCATTGCAAGCACCCTGCAGCCTTGTGCAGCACAGGGACCAAGGTGCTAAAGCAGGCGGTGAGGAGGGATTTTATTGCCTTTTCACTACCTGCTTTAACCCCTTGGACTCCCCACTAGCATGCTGCAATTGCATGCATTGCACAACGTTTCAGGGTAATTGCAAAGTGGCCTCATTCACTTAAATTTGTCATGCTTGACAGGCTACACCTTGTAAGTTTGACAGGGTGTATAATTCCTGCTGCAGCTGCAACATGCGTACAACCCTTGCTAATGAGCAGATTTGGTGGGCTGGCTGGTGGGTGTCCCTGGGGAATGTTGGTGGTCAGACCCAGGGGGCCCAGGCCCAAAGCTGTGTAAGGGACCCCAAAATATCTGATGATTGCCCTGAGAGACACAGTGCTGAGTCTGGAGGATCCCAGTGCTGGGACACTGCAGCAGCAATTTACTTTGCTGTGTGCCCTGTGTTCTGCTTTGTGCCTTGCCATGTGCCCTACTGTGTGCCCTATGATGCACCTGTGTGCCCCATGCCCTGCTGTGTACCCCCTGATGAGCTCTGTGCCCCATGTGATGCACCATGCCGTGCTTAATAACATGCCCTGCTGTGTACACCTTAATAAACCCTGCTGTGTAATTTTCCATGCTGTGCCCCATAATGTGCCCTACTACCCGCCTGTAATGTGCCCTGCTTTGCCCCATAATGTACCTTGCTTCCCCCATGCAATGTGTCCTACTGGGCTCTGCCGTCCCCCATATAATGTGCCCTGCTGTCCCCCCCCCGTAATGTGCCCTCCTGTTCCCTATAATGGGTCCTGCTTTGCCACCCCCCCCCCCGTAATGTGCACTGGTGTGCCCCATAATGTGCCCTGCTGCTCCCTATGTAGTGTGCCCTCCTGACCCGCTGACTCCTATAGTTTGCCATGCCCCCCCCCCTGCTCTACCCTGCTGCCCCGTTTACTGTGTAAATGTTTTTGGACACATTTAGGAAATGTGCCTTAGTTGCACTTTAATACAATTTTTTTTTTTTTTTTCTTAACTTATTAAACATTTATATTGAACATATTGTAGAGAAATTCTGTGACAAACGCATGCAATGTGAACAGTACAATATGTAGGTAGGGCTTTGTGCAGGTGTGGCTTGAGTGTGGGCCGGGACACAGGGGGCCCCATGTTCTTCTATTGCCAGGGGCCCCATGAGTTGTCAGTCCGCCACTGGTAAAAATGTTTTTATTTTTTATTTTGAGACAGGTACAAGTGTTCAGGATGGTTGAGCAGGGTTAATTTCCTTTTTTAAATTATTACAAATACTTTATTTTTAGATGATTCCCTTTAAATGAAAGCATTCTTTTCTAGAAATGCCTTTTTGTTCTTGCTTTCTTTTTTTTTTGCCTTTCCATGTTTGGTATTAATTCATGTGAAAACATCCTTACACAATCCCATATTAAGATCACTGTTAACAGACACGCATACATAAGAAAGTTTGTGATGATTGATTGTACCCTTAAGATGTTAGCAAGTATGTTGGCATAAGTTATAATGTGATGTGACAATAACATCAGCAAAAAATTATAGACTACCATGGGCATTTGTTCTCGCTTTAGTCTAAAAATAAAATAGCTTTATCACTTAATGTGATTGTAATTTTTTTTTTTTTTTTTAAATAACAAACATATCATACTTACCTGGATTGTGCAGATCGTTTTGCACAGAGTGGTTCTGATCCTCCTGTTCTGGGGACCCTCGGCCGCTGTCTCGGCTCCTCCCCACAACAGCTAACCCTCTCTGGGAAGCTCTCTCCCGAGGGTTAGCTTGTGGGCTCTCCCTGTCATACACACTGCATCCATAGACACAGAGTTTATGACTCGGTCCCACCCCCTGGTGGCCATGTCATTGGATTTGATTGACAGCAGCGGGAGCCAATGGCTGCACTGCTATCAATCTATCCAATCAATGCCAAGAAGCAGTGGAGAAGAGGATGTCGGAGTATGCGCACAGCAGGTGAACGGGCTCAGGTAAATAAAACGGGGGGGGGGGGGGCTGGTGGGCCCGTGACAGCAAGGTGTTTTTTCACCTTAATGCATAGGATGCTTTAAGGTGAAAAAACATGAACCTTTACAACCCTTTTAACATTTATTAATAAAGCAATCTGGACTACCTAAAAGTATAGTTGATTTTTTGTTTTTCTTTCATTTTTTTTCCCCCCTCTCCCCTATCTCCATTTGCACGGAGGCAAAAATTACATCTCCTCCGCTATTGAAGTCTTCTGGGATGTCAAATGTCTAAGGGGGCACCAGCTTTACCATAGTGACCAGAGGAGGGCTGAGCTGGCAATAGATCATCAGACAGCCTGCTGCCTAAACCAGGAAGAGGCTTTTGTCTCTCATTAATTAAAAAGTAGTATGGACCTACCTTGCAGCAGTGGTTCTGTGGATCACAGCAGAACAATGCTGGATTTGTTGGGTATTTGTGTATGTATTTGAGGACAACCCAGTGGACAAGATAAGATGAAAAAAAAAAAAAAAAGAACCGTCGGAGGAAGTTAAATTCCTCCTTAAATATTTTAAGTGGTTGTAAAGCCTCAAGATTTTTCACCTTGATGCATTCTATACATTAAAGGGATTGTAAAGGTTTGTTTTTTTATTCTCTAAATAGGTTCCTTTAAGCTAGTGCATTGTTGGTTCACTTACCTTTTCCTTCGATTTCCCTTCTAAATGTTTTTTTTCTTTGTCTAAATTTCTCACTTCCTGTTTCTCCTCAGTAAGCTTGCCCCCATCATCTAAGCCATTGTAGCTGGGAGTTAGTCAGCGTGCTCGCCCCCTCCCTTGGGACTACATCCCTGCGGGGAGACACTGTGAACAGGGTGGCATCTCTTTGAATGGCCATTGCAGATTCACTGGGTTTGCAGGGTGGGAGTGTTCTGTGTCCAGGGGACAATGTAAAACTGGCCAATTGGGGCCTTGGCATGTAGTCACGTGCCTATGAGGGGGTAGTGGACCTGGTAGAAACGCTTGGTCCAGCGCCCAACACAGTGCACAGTTGGGGGGGTGGCTGGGGGGGCGTTGCCAGTTGTGGACTGTCTGCCACTGATTGAATCTACAGAAATATGTTTTGGCATAATGTGGCACAATGTAAAACTGGCCAATTGGGGCCTTGGCATGTAGTCACATGCCTATGAGGGGGTAGTGGACCTGGTAGAAACGCTTGGTCTGGTGCCCCACACAGTGCACAGTGGGGGGGGGGGGTGGCAGTGGGGGGGGGGTGGCTGGGGGGGCGTTGCCCCCTGTGGACTGTCTGCCACTGATTGAATCTACAGAAATATGCTCTGGCAGTTTGCACAGCTTTCATATGTATTGCTGATGTATGCCAGTGTTTTAGATGTGGAATTCCCCTGCTGCAGATATGGACACATGGCAGAGCCTTTCTTGTTTTACTGCAATCAACAGGAACACTGAGAGGAAATTACATCAAAACGCTATAGTTCCATTGACTACTAGAACATTGTTTTATCCATGCATTAAACATAACACTACCACCTAGACACAGAACTACTAATTACAATGAAAATAGTTGCCGTATTGAATATGTTTATAAACAACCCCTAATAAAAGCTTTAGGCTCCATGCACATTGAAGCAGATAAACTGCAGTTTATTGGCGTTTTGGCTTTTTTTTTTAAAGCCCATAAACTGAACTCTATGTTAGCCTATGTGCCCATGCACACCTGGACGTTTTTCAGTGTTAATGAGCTTTGGAGTTTATTGGCTTTTTTCTGAACGCCCGAAATTTGAGTTTAAAGTGCATTTTTTTTGCGGGAAAAAACGCTAAAAAATGCAAAACGCTGGTGCCAGCGATTGTTAGCGTTTTTTTTAACCTTTGAAAAAAAAAAAAGTAAAAGAAAAAAGCTGATAAAAGCTACACTGAAAAACGCTGATTAAAGCTATTGCAAAAACGCTAAAAAACGTTGCAAGGCTCCCTGCAAAGCTACTGGTGTTTTTTTATATCTTTTATCAGCTTCAGTGTGCATGGAGCCTTTTATTAACTTGAGGAAAAAAAAAATCAAAACATTTATACTGACCCTTGATATATAATATTTCCTTTAGGATGTTTTTTTTTTACTAAAGCTGAACATTTAAAAAATATATCTCTATAAGAAATATGTCTATCTTTTTTTATTCATGTCATTGTCCCTTTGAACCTTCTGCAAAATTGTGTTGCCCATTTCACAATATTGGACACAAATTTGGACCCCTTTTTCTGGATGTGGTCATAGAAAATAATTAATGCAGATGATTTTGGACACTAAATGTACGACAACAAATGTTTGAGAGCTTGTTTCTTAAATTTTCCGACAACAAAACTTGTTGTCAGAAATTCTGAGTTTGTGTACACAATTCTGAAGCACAAAATTCCAAGACGCTTTCCCCGACTTGTTCATTCCCTGACTTAGTTGGGGTAGGCGGTACACTTTGGTGGGGGTGGGTCAGCCACGCCCTCTGACCTTTGACCTCTGGGAACCCGCCTCCTGACCTTTGACCTTTGGAGAAAATTTGAGGGGTTGAGTTCTATATCAATGAAATATATATGTAACATAATACCAGTATGATTAATATATATTTATTGAAAAAAAATCAATATAGATAATAAGTTGCTGTGAAATGTGGCACCCTAGAGGCCTAGTGGGGTCAGCCTACTGCCATCATGGAAGCATCAAGGCAATGTTTGCCAGGTGAGCATGGGAATGGGCTCATTAGTCAGAGGTTCAATGTATATATTACAATTTTAGTTAGAACAATGTCATAAAACAACCAGGAAGCGATAATGATCTACACAAAACACACATACCTAGATAGTTAACCAATCCAGAATGATGGCAATTCCAAACTGTGGCGGCAGGGTAGGTGGAGAAGAGCTGGACCTCAACATGGTGAAGCCTAAATGTTTATTTGCACAGGGAAAAAGGAATAAGCTGAAATGCTTACATTATTCCTTGCTTACAGAATTCCTCTCTATAAGAAAGTGCCCCAAAGCCTCTTCCCTTGCTGTCCAACTGGCCGCAAGGAATATGCTCATTATTGTATTGTGCTAATTCCTATCCCCTAGACAAAATTTGCTTTTACCCCTTCTGATGCATGGGGGATTGGGATTGGTGGTGGAATCAATGCAATTGTACACTTTACCCTAATCTGGAGTTCAGCTTTAAACAGATGAAATATGTAGATAGATGGGCCGCTAATTAACTAATCAGCTGTGTTACAATATAGTGCAATGTGCCAATAATCATAGTTTAAGTGCATAATTTGATATGTGCAAAATGGCAATAAATAATACAAAAGTGAATGGCAAGTGATTATTTCATCAAAAGGCAATCAAAAAATCAAGCATGTATCATCAAACAGTGTGTGCAGCTGTTTGGCTTCCGCTAGTAGGTCTAGCGTGCGTTACTGGAGCTCACGAGCTCTGCTCCCATAACACTCCCTCTATAGCATTGTTCCCTGTGGATAGTGATTGGCAGGTCCTGTGCCTTCACTTCCGGTTTCTCTGACCCATCCTGGACACACTGAAGGTGGATAACAGGCGACTTGCTGTGAGTACGGGGGGGGGGCTTAACATCTGCTGTAAAGGGGGGGGTCTAATGGTGACATCTGCTGTAAAGGGGGGCTCTGGTTGGGACATCTGCTGTAAAGAGTAGCTCTAGCTCTGATGATGACATCTGCTGTAAAGGGGGCTCTGGTGGGAACATCTGCTGTAAAGTGGGCTCTGGTGGGGACATCTGCTGTAAAGAGTAGCTCTGATGGTGACATCTGCTGTAAAGGCGGGCTCTGATGGTGACATCTGCTGTCAAGGAGTACTCTGATGGGGACATCTGATGTAAAGGGGGACTTTGATGGGGACATTTGATGTAAAGGAGGACTCTGAAGTGGACATCTGATATAAACAAGTCCTCTAAAGGGGACATTTGATGTAAAGGAGAACTCTGAAGTGGACATCTGATATAAACAAGTCCTCTAAAGGGGACATCTGATGTAAAGGAGGACTCTGATAGTGACATCTGATGTGAAGGGGGACTTTGATGGGGACAACTGATGTAAAGGAGGACTTTGATGGCGACACCTGATATAAAGAAGGGCTCTAATGGGGACATCTGATGTAAAGGAGGACTCTGATGGGGACATCTGATGTAAAGGGGGACTCTGATGAGGACACCTGATTTATAGGGGGATGCTGATGGGGACACCTGATTTATATGGGGATGCTGATGGGGACACCTGATGTATAGGGGATGCTGATGGGAACACCTGATGTAAAGGGGGACGCTGATTGGGACACCTGGTGTAAAGGGGGGCACCTGCTGTAAAGAGGAACTCTGATGGGGACACCTGGTGTACAAAAAGCATAGCTGCTGACTTTTAATAAACTGACACTTACTTGCCCCACGGTCCAGTGGTGCGGCCGCCCGGAGGCTCGCTCCTCTCCCCCTCCTCTCCCCGGAGCCCTCATACTAACTGTGGGCACCCAGCCATGACAGCTTATGGCTTCACGGCCGGGGTTCACTGTGCATGTGTGAATCGTGCTGCGTTCTCCTATTGGGCAGCCGCTCTTCTGGGACCAGAGCTGTGTCACAGAAGATCGCGGGCAGGGAAGGGCTGCCTAGGCCAAGAGGAGGAGTCCCACTAAAAAGTGGATACACACTCCCCCCCCCCAAAATAATGACATGCCAAATGTGGCATGTCAGGTGGCTAAGAGTGCTTAAAGCAGAAGCTCCACTTTTGGGTGGAACTCCGCTTTAAACTGTATCTAAATTTAAAAACAAAATGTTTTCATATATTGCAGCTTATCAAATATTTGATATCTCCAAATATAGATAGCATATACGACTCTGCTGCCTCCTTACAATGCAAAACTTGGTGCTTAAACTGTATCTAAACTCAAGAACATTTTTTTTATACATATTGCAGCTTACCAATCTTTGTATGTGGTAGTTGCATTGATTTTCTGTTTTTGGTATTTTTTACACCTTTATTTCCACCAGATGATCAGTAAAACACTTCCTGTCTAAGGCCTCGTACACACGAGGGGATATGTCCGCTGAAAACGGTCCGATGGACCGTTTCAGCAGACATCTCCGCTCGTGTGTATGGGCTAGCGGACAGATTTCTCCACCCGACAGATTTCAAAGCATGCTTTGAAATCCATCCGGTGGAATCTGTCCGCCCGACATGTCTGCTGGTTAGTACACTTACCAGCAGACATGTCGTCCCCCACTGCCGCCGCCGAATGGATTCGGCGCATGCGCGGAAGTGTTTTACTTCCTGGTGCGGTGACGTGGCGGTGTCAACGTCACCGCCGCGTCACCGCCACGTCACCTCGCCGTCCGGCGGCGGGGAATTTGATCCGATGGTGTGTACACGCCATCGGATCAAACTCCCGATCGGACATATCCGATGGAAATGGTCCGCGGACCGTTTTCATCGGATATGTCCGATCGTGTGTACGAGGCCTTAGACAGCAGCTTGTCTAGAGAGGGTAGTGTTAGATGGACTTCACATAAGTGAATAACAAATTAAAGCCTAAATCCAGCTTACACTTTTTAGGCTGTTTTAGGCGGTGAAAAAGATGATTTTTATTTTTGAAGTAAAGATTTTAACTGAGTAAGCTTGTTATGTGGATAAGTATTACATTTTGATGTTAGAATCCAATATTGGATTGTTCTATTGACATATATATGTATTTCAGAGATCCTTGAATTTATCAATGGATGCCATCCCCAGAGGAAGACTAATGCCGCGTACACACCATCACTTTATGCAATGGAAAAAAAACAAAGTTTTCTGTGAAGTAAAAAACAAAGTTTTTGAAACTTCAATTTTCAAAAACGACGTTGCCTACACACCATTGTTTTTTCACAATGCTCTAGCAAAGCGAGGTTATGTTCACCACTATTTTCCATTGAAGCTCGCTTCATAACTAGCTTCTGGGCATGCGCGGGTTGAAAAACAAAAAACAACGCAATCAATGTTTTTTGTCATTTTTTCACAAGACATAAAACGACGTTTTCCCCCACACACGGTCATTTAAATTGACGTTTTTAAAAACATCATTTTTTTTCCATCACATAAAGTGATGGTGTGTACGCGGCATTAGTCAAAAGACGAAATGTTTGTACATCATTTTTTTTTTTGCTGTATTATTTTGTCCCTGCTTCCTTAGATTTTTTTTAATGATGTCTCAATACAAATGTTGTAATTTTAGTCAAATATTTCATATATTTATTTCTATACTGTTTTGGTATAGCAAAGTCCTACTTTACCCCTCTCCTTTCCCCTCTGTGGGCCCTTTCTATGGTATATAGGGATTGATACTAATGTACATTGGGGTACAGGAATAAATTATTTCATAGGTGTAACAGAATGACCCGTGACAACCAGAGACTTTGGAAGGATGGGGGATACTCCTGTGTCAGCGTCACTGATAACTCTTGGGTCTGAGTCCACCCTGTGGCCCTTTGGGCATGGGGTGGCTAGTGAATCATACTTCATGTATTGCAGAAGATGGGACATTACTGACAGTTCATTGCAGGAGATACTGGACATATTACAAGTGGTTTATTTTGTCCTGACTAGGTCAACAGGACAATGACCCTTCAATGCTTAGCTCAGGCTATTGAAATGCTAAGTGGAGCCGGCTTGTGAAATACCTTTTTATTGTGTTCTGCAGATGAATAGCTGTTGTCAGAGACGGGACATCTCTGGAAGATAATTACCTCAACTAAATGTCTTTTAGAATGTGATTGAAGCTCATTGTATATGTGTTGTAGTTAGCAGTCTCCTGTCAGGTGTATTGAATTAGCATGTCAATTATGTTAAGGGAAACTTGTCATTCTGTTACAATTAGTAATTAGCTCATGTTAATTATAGCCCGGTGACGAAATGTCTGGATAGTAATTAGCCCCAGTGTGTGAAGAGGGGGGTGGAGATTTCACTGTCCCTTTGATTACTGTCACATGCTTGTAACTGCATAAAAAGCTGAGAAGATACCATTAAAGTGTTCGTACATTTGACTCAGAACACAGAGCTGTCAGTCTCTTGATTCTGGGGAATGGATCATGTATGCAGGATTGTGTGTCGGATAAGCTTGTCGTGGGTGCATGGAAGGTCGTAAACGATGGTGACCGTTACAATAGGTAAGCTTGTTCTTGTTAATAAATAAGAGTTTTACAGATTTACTGGCTGTAACACCAGGTGAAAATAAAGGAAACAAACATAAAGTAATACAAGTTTTTAGCCACCACATTTAATTATGGGTAAAATGCAATATATAAAAAAAAATTGCTTTGGGGTTTAGATATGCTTTAAGCAGACCACCACCAGGTCTAAATGCTGTCATGTGGAAGGAAGGGTGTGAGAAACATACTGTACATTGCTTCATGTATATGTCTTGACCTTCTTTGCAAATTTGACACTAACACATGACTTGGGGGGGGGGGGGGCAATTTAGTGGAGGCGACTGGGACAGTATAGGTAATACATACTGCAATTTTGGCTTTTAGCAAAATAATCCTGTTAATTGGATTTAGATACAGGTTCACTTTAAAGTGATATAGATATGCCTAGATAGCTACAGAAAAGTACAATTTTTTAAAACCTTTTAAAGTTATAGCCTGTCCAAGAAATGAGCACTTTCAGGGATGCTGCAGTTCTTTGGAATTAACAAATATACAGGGTCTGATTATGAACCCCCCCAGCAACCATACTTTTTGCACTTTTTTTTTCTCTCAGTTATTGTACCTTTCTTCTTTTTACTTTATATATATTTTATTTCAACCACAAAGTCCAGGTTCTTACAGCAACCATGTGTACACAATAACATTACAGATACATTGAAAAGATAAAACAGTCAGATCATACACAACACACTCAATGTACATCTAGTGAGAATATAACGCCGGTGCTATAGTAACCAAGGGAAAAAACCCTCAGCAATAGGGATGAGCCGAACACCCCCGCGTTCGGCTCGCACCAGAACCGTCGAACAGTCTGATCGTTCGCACGAACATTTAGAACCCCATTGAAGTCTGTGGCAAACCTAGCCACTTCTGGAACGCTGGACGTTACATGTCAAAAGGTTGTCTGTATTATATGCTATGTATTCTGCTGGGTCTTATGTGGGCATAGTAATTCATATGCTGGCAGCCGTAAGCCACTAGCATTCAGTACTTAGTTTTATGTTGCCCAATCAGTGTTCGGCAGTTTTAAACCGAACTCCCACAACACATAACCCCAGACCCCAGCTATCAACCGACTTTTCCCTTGTGCAGCAATGCCTGATGGGAGAATTATCCAAACTGTTAAGTTCCCCATCTGGTCCTCCCTGTATTACCCCTGTTAAATCTATTTGGCTGTTTGGAAACCCCTTGCATGGGGAATTCTATAAATATGGAAGCCTGTGAATAAAAAGTCAGTTGACTCTCAGAGCTGTGTGTTGTCCGGTTACTGAGGGAGATTTGGGACATTGCCTTACTTGTCAATGCTGACTGTGGATTTACCCTGGTTACCAGCGGAGATCGTGGAGTTTAATATTGCTCTCCGCTACATTTGGTGGCAGCGGTGGGATCCAACCTTACAGCCGATAAGCGCAATTCGTGCAATGTGAACTACCGATGTAAATGGAGACGGATTATTCTAGGCTAAAGCGGCAGACATTAAAGGAACTGCTAGAAGCCAGGGGTAAGGTAGCCAGCAACAAATCCAAAGCTGTACTAACTGCCGAGCTGATGGAGGGAGACAGAGCCCGCAGTGCTACACCACCAGCAGCCATGGAAGAAACCCTCTACCAGAGAGAAATGAGGACCAGGCTGGAATTTTTGCCACAGCCTATATCAGATGCCATGCTGCATATGGTAATGGCGAATGTGCAGGAGTACGTGATGGCACACAGTCCGCAGTATACACAGTCTCGAGCAGAATCCACTACTGGGTCACTCTACAACCAGGTAAAACCCAAAATTCCCTATCATGCCTTTAAAATGTTTTGCGAGGAGAAGGATGAGATTGATGGGTATTTACAGGATTTTGAGAGACTGTGTGATTTACATGACTTGGAACGGACAGTATGGGTCCCATTGCTAGCAGGCAAGCTGGCAGGTCGGGCAGCAGAAGCATATCGCGCTGTACCCAGTGAGGACAGCAAGGATTATGATAAAGTGAAGCAAGCGATATTAGAGAGATACGCCATTACTCCAGAGGCATACCGGCGCAAGTTTAGAAACCTGCGCAAACCAGAGAAGGATTCACATGCTGAATGGGCACACAAGCTGGACCACGCTTCCCAAGGGTGGATACAAGCCAGCCAAGCCACTACTATGGAGGAATTGAGACAGTTAATGCTGTTGGAGCAATTCTTCAACGGTTTGTCCCCAGAGGCACAAGAATGGGTGCGAGACAGGAAACCTCTCACCCTAACCGAAGCAGCTCGATTAGCGGATCAGCATTTTGATGCAAGGAGACATCATGGGCCCCTAACCAAGAGTTATCCTCGACCCGCGGGACCACCCAGTACTCTACCACCCCCCGGTCTCACAGCCTCCCCTTTTCGTCAATCCCAAGGGACTTTACCACCACCCTCCAGATATAACGGACGTGCCAACATCCAATGCCACACCTGCAAACAGTGGGGACATATGGCACGCGAGTGCACCCAAAACCGGGGCAGACCCGCCTGGAACCAAGGCCAACCAAACCCGGCACCAAGGGCTGCTGCCCATCATTATCAACGGGAGCCGGCCACTCAAGAGATGTTGAGCATTCCAGCAGAAGAACCCCTGGGAATCTTGCATGAGGTGATGACAGTCCGAGCCACGGATAACCGGCAGCATCATCGACAGCCAGTGACCTTGGAGGGGAAAGAAGTCCAGGGACTTCGGGATTCAGGAGCTACTTTAACCTTGATAGCACCCCATTTGGTCCCTGACTCGGCACACACTGGCGGATCAGTGGCAGTACGAGTGGCAGGGGGAGCAGTGTACCGACTACCCATTGCCAAAGTACATTTGGATTGGGGTGTGGGAGGGGGGACGGTAGAAGTGGGCCTCATGCAAAATTTACCAGCAGATGTTATGCTGGGAAATGACTTGGGCCAGATGACCTCTGCTTTTGTACCCCAGGCCCCATACCAGGAAGCCCATCCAGTGACCACACGGCAACAGGCTCGCACCACGGTTCCACCGACACACTCTGAGGCTCCGGTAAGAGACCATGACCCCCACACGACACGTATGTCCTGGGATACCCCGACTAAGTTTGAGGCCGAGGTGAGGTCAGACCCCACGCTACAGGTATACAGGGACAGGGTACACGCTGACCAGGCTGGGCTAGAGGGGGAGCGGTACACCTGGGAGAAAGGGCTACTTTACCGCATTGCTGAAAGAGGAGTGGGAGGGTCGGCCACAGTAACGACTAAACAGTTAGTGGTTCCCCAGAAGTATAGGCGAGAACTGCTTCGGATTGCCCACGACATTCCCCTGTCTGGGCATCTGGGGATGACACGTACCCGATACAGGTTGACCCACGCTTTCTTCTGGCCAGGGATCTCCAAGGATGTGAGGCAATACTGCACCTCCTGTGACATTTGCCAGCGAGTAGGCAAGCGAGGTGACCGCCACAAAGCCAAGTTATGTCCTCTTCCCATTATTGAAGAACCCTTCAGTAGGGTGGCCGTAGATATAGTGGGGCCCTTACCAAAACCCAGTCCCTCCGGGAAAAGATATATTTTAACTGTAGTGGACTATGCCACCCGGTACCCCGAGGCTATAGCCCTCACAAACATTCATGCCGAAACTGTGGCAGAGGCCTTAATGAAAATATTTTCCAGGGTGGGGTTTCCCCAAGAAATCATATCCGATAGAGGCACCCAGTTCACCGCCGAGGTAACCCAACAACTATGGAAGATATGTGGCATTAAGCCAATAGTAAATTCGGCGTACCACCCCCAGTCCAATGGTCTATGCGAAAGGTTTAATGGTACGCTGAAGCAGATGCTCCGTACATTTGGAGAGGCTCATAAAGACTGGGAGCGCTTTCTACCCCATCTGCTCTTCGCTTAAAGAGAGGTACCCCAAGAGTCAACAGGGTTTTCCCCTTTTGAATTACTGTTTGGGAGAAGGGTGCGAGGGCCACTAGACCTAATTAGAGAGCATTGGGAGGGGGAGAGTAGCCCAGACGGAACCCCTATTGTATCCTACGTACTGGAGTTCAGGGACCGTCTGGAGGCGCTAACACAGGCTGTGCGCACCAACCTCCGGGCGGCCCAACAACGTCAGCGCCGCTGGTACGATAGGGGAGCCAGAGACCGCAGCTTTCAGGTGGGACAAAAGGTTTTGATTTTAAAACCGGTCCGCACAGACAAGCTGCAGGCCATCTGGCAAGGCCCATACCAGGTGGTGGAACAGAGATGTGATACCACCTATGTGATTGGCCCCTGCTCAGGGGTAGGGGAGAGACGCATGTTCCACGTGAATATGCTCAAACCATACCATGAGAGGATAGAGGATGTGGCCGCCATATGCGCTTCCGCCTCGGAGGATCAGGAGAATCTGCCACTACCTGACCTCTTAGAACAGGAGGGACAGACGGAGCCCTCCAAGGGGTTCAGCTGGGGGAGCGGCTAAGCCCTCAGGAGCGTGCCCAGGTACAAGAGCTGATTGTAGCTAAAGGGGCTACCTTCTCCAATTTACCTGGGTACACTCCGCTGGCCACTCACCGAGTCGAGACCCCGGGACAGCTACCTATGCGGCAAACCCCATATCGTGTCCCTGAAGCAGTCAGGACGCATATGAAGACTGAGATTGACGAGATGTTGCAGCTAGGGGTTATCGAACCTTCTGATAGCCCCTGGGCATCGCCAGTAGTGCTGGTACCAAAGAAGGATGGCACGACACGTTTCTGTGTCGACTACCGGAGGCTAAATGACAAAACGGTGTCTGATGCCTATCCGATGCCCCGGATAGACGAGCTGCTGGATAAGATGGCACGGGGCCGGTATCTCACTACCATAGACTTATGTAAGGGATACTGGCAGATTCCACTGGCCGAGGAGGCCATCCCCAAGTCGGCGTTTGTCACCCCGTTTGGCCTGTATCAATTTCGGGTCATGCCATTCGGGATGAAGAACGCTCCGGCAACTTTTCAGCGGATGGTCGATCGGTTATTGGACGGATTCCAGGAATACGCATGTGCCTATTTAGACGACATCGCCATATTTAGCCAGACCTGGGCAGAGCACCTACAACACATAGGGGCCATTCTAGATCGTATTGGAGAGGCAGGGTTAACACTGAAACCCAGCAAGTGTCATATAGGGATGGCTGAAGTGCAGTACTTGGGCCACCGGGTGGGGAGCGGGCGACAGAAACCCGAACCAGCTAAAGTTGAAGCCATAGCTAAATGGCCCACCCCCAGGACGAAAACCCAAGTGCTAGCGTTTCTAGGTACTGCGGGGTACTATAGAAAATTCGTACCCAATTATAGTGCCCTGGCCAAACCCTTGACTGACTTGACACGCAAGAACCTGCCCCGACAGGTTGTCTGGGCCCCAGAGTGTGATCAGGCATTCCAACAACTAAAGACTGCTCTAACTAATGCCCCTGTACTTGCTGCTCCTGATCCAACTAAAAGATTCCTTGTCCATACGGACGCTTCAATGTTTGGATTGGGAGCAGTGCTGAGCCAAGTGGGAGCCGATGGCGGGGAACACCCCGTAGCTTACCTGAGCCGAAAGTTATTGCCACGAGAAGTAAGCTACGCCGCCATTGAGAAGGAATGCCTGGCCGTGGTGTGGGCCCTCAAAAAGTTGCAGCCGTATTTGTATGGACAACCTTTTTCGCTACTCACAGATCACAACCCGTTGGTGTGGCTAAACCGTGTGGCAGGAGACAATGCCCGGCTGCTGCGTTGGAGTTTGGCGCTGCAGCCGTTTGACTTTACAATCCACTACCGACCAGGGAAGCAAAACGGTAATGCCGACGGGTTATCTAGACAAACTGAACTTGAAAAGTGATCTGTGAAATTACACCCCCGGACATCCCCAAGCCGATCCGTTGGGATCAGACTGTGTATGCCGGCTTGGTTCTGGGGGAGCATTGTGACAAACCTAGCCACTTCTGGAACGCTGGACGTTACATGTCAAAAGGTTGTCTGTATTATATGCTATGTATTCTGCTGGGTCTTATGTGGGCATAGTAATTCATATGCTGGCAGCCGTAAGCCACTAGCATTCAGTACTTAGTTTTATGTTGCCCAATCAGTGTTCGGCAGTTTTAAACCGAACTCCCACAACACATAACCCCAGACCCCAGCTATCAACCGACTTTTCCCTTGTGCAGCAATGCCTGATGGGAGAATTATCCAAACTGTTAAGTTCCCCATCTGGTCCTCCCTGTATTACCCCTGTTAAATCTATTTGGCTGTTTGGAAACCCCTTGCATGGGGAATTCTATAAATATGGAAGCCTGTGAATAAAAAGTCAGTTGACTCTCAGAGCTGTGTGTTGTCCGGTTACTGAGGGAGATTTGGGACATTGCCTTACTTGTCAATGCTGACTGTGGATTTACCCTGGTTACCAGCGGAGATCGTGGAGTTTAATATTGCTCTCCGCTACAAAGTCTATGGGACTCGAACGTTCGAATTCAAAAACGATCATTTTAAAGACCAATTTTCAAGTTATTGTTGGAAAACGTCTTTCAGAACCTGGGTCTTGCCCCAGGGAACATGTATCAATGGAAAAAAGTCTTAAAAACTGTAGTTTTTTCAGGAGCAGGACTCCTGAAAAAACTACCATTTTTAAAACTTTTTTTTCCATTGATAGTAGTATCAACGGGGAAAAGGTTTTAAAAACGGTTGTTTCGTTTCACTCGAATTTGCCGCGAACGATCGTTTTTGTTCGAAATTCTATTCGAGTCGAACATACGTTCGTTTTGAACGCGAAGCTCATCCCTACTCAGCAACTATACTTGGAGTTGCCCTGTCCATTTTCCATTTTCTAAATTGCAAAAGATAGAACAGTAGAGAAATAATAACTAAAACTAAACATAGAGAGGAGAACAGAAGGAAAGAAATAGAAAAATAGGGGGGGGGGGGGCCTGGGTGAACAATGGATATCTAGTTATAGGGTATCTGGTTATAGTACCTATGCCCGTCCATCATGAGTCGAGCAGGGTCAAACCTTCTTTAGAGAGGATAAATATATTCCACAATCACCATATCTCAGAGTCTTGTGTTGTGCTGAAAGTGTGAGATCTTCCATCGTATTGACCTCTTTCACCTTATGGAGCCAGCATCCTATAGTAGGGGGTGACATGTTTTTCAACCTAATGGTGGTGCATGCTTTAGCAGCATTGACTAGGTGTCATTAGATAGATTTCTTATATGATTTAGCTGGGATAGTCGTAACTTGCAATAGGGAAAAAAATGGGTTCTCGGGTATCTTGCAATCAGTGAATTTTTGAATAATGTTCCATACTTCCCTCCAGTAAGGTGCTATCTTTGGACAGGACCAGAAAGTGTGTAGCATCATACCTATTGTACATTTCTACTTCTAGGTGTCACAGGGGTCAGTACTTGGCTCACTCCTATTCTCATTCTACATTGTTTTCCTGGGGAAAATGAATTAGAAGCCTTAGCTTCAAATATAATCTTTATGGTGATATAGCTTAATTGTACATTTGTGTGTGTGAACTCTTGCCCTTCATCATATGAGATGGTATAAGCTGTCTTTTCTCTATTTCCTTTACTAATGACCTTCCGCTACCTTAAATCTAACATATGCATTTTCAAGTACAATCCTCTATTAGTTAAAGCGGAGGTTCACCCAAATCACAACACTGTACTAAACACATCAATGTACAATCTAAATACACAATAGCCCTAAATATTTTTTTTTTTTACACATTTAATTACCTTAATAATTTAGCCTTTTATGGGGTTTCACAGTGTGTACTGGGAGCACAGTGTTGTGCTTCACAAGATACAACACGAACGTCGTCCTCCGAAATCCCGTGAGATTGTCCAGTAAGAAGCACCGCGTGACGCCGGTCACGTGACAGGGTTGTTGCTGAGAACGCTTGTTCCAAGAAAAGATTGCTTGTGGGCTTCTGAATGCCCACAAGCAAAATGCAAACTCCCTGGAACTAATTTTATAACTACTTATTTGCCACGAAAACAGACAGCGGATGTTTACCTTAGTATACTGAAACCCCATTAAATGCTTAAAAAAAAAATAAAGATCGGCTGCGGAACCCCCGCTTTAACAATGCAATTGTCCTTTACAGTTTTATTTTTTTTGCTATCATTTGCCTTCCTACCCCACATCAAAACCCTGTGAAAATTATGCCAGCTTCAGCTTAAAAACCACCTTGTTCTTGATTCCATATTTTACTAATGAAACTATAACATGTTTAATCTGTGGGTAATTTTCCCACATGTAGACTGACAAAGTCTGCTGCTTCAGTGTTTTTAGATCTTTTTGTCAGATGTTACTATGGAATACTGAAGTAGAATTAAAAGCATTTCATAAGTGTCAAATAATTTTATTGATAATTACATTAAGTTTATGCAATGAGTCATTATTTACAGCATTGACGCTTCTTTTTCAAGACCTCTGCAATTCCCCCTGGCATGCTGTCAATCAACTTCTGGGCCACACCCAGGGTGATGAAAGCCCATTCTTGCTTAACCACTTAAGGACCGCCTACTGCACATTTACGTCGGCAGAATGGCACGGCTGGGCACATCAACGTATATATACGTTGATTTTAGTACCCAGCCGTGGGTCGCGGGCGCGCGCCCGCGGGCGCGCGCCCGCGACCCGGTCCGAAGCTCCGGGACCGCGGGATTCGCGGACCCGATCGCCGATGGAGTGCGGCGATCCGCCCCTGGAGCGGAAGAACGGGGAGAGCCGTGTGTACACACGGCTTCCCCGTGCTTCTCTGTGGCCGCAGCATCGATCGCGTCATCCCTGTAATAGGGGGACGCGATCGATGACGCCACACCTACAGCCACAATGGTGGGGGGCCTGTAATGATGGTGGGGGGCTGCAATAGTGAGGGGGGCTTGTAATGATGGTGGGGGGCTGCAATGGTGGGGGGGCTTGTGATAATGGTGAGGGTGGGCTGCAATGGTGAGGGAGGCTTGTAATGATGGTGGGGGGGGCTGCAATGGTGTGGGGGCTTGTAAAGATGGTGAGAGGCTGGAATGGTGAGGGGGGCTTGTAATGATGATGGGGGGCTGCAATGGTGAGGGGGGGTTGTAATTATTGTGGGGGGGCTGCAATGGTGGGGGGCTTGTAATGATGGTGGGGGGCTGCAATGGTGGGGGGGCTTGTAATGATGGTGGGGGGGCTTGTAATGATGGTGGGGGACTGCAATGGTGAGGGGGCTTGTAATGATGGTGGGGGCTGCAATGGCGAAGGGGGCTTGTAATGTTGGTGGGGGGCTGCAATGGCGAGGGGGGCTTGTAATGATGGTGAGGGGTGCTGCAATGTTGAAAGGGGGTGGTAATAATGGCGAGGGGGGCTTGTAATGATGGTGAGGGGGGCTGCAAGGGTGAAGGGGCTTGTAATGATGGTGAGGGATGCTGCAATGAGAGCACAGTAAGGCGGCATAATTCACTGCGGCGTTGCGCGCTGATGATTGGCCAAGCATGCACCATGACCCCGCATGCTTGGCCAATCACAGCGCCTAAAAAACGAAGAGACCTAACTGGCCAAAGCCTGGGTGCTTTGGCCAATTAGGGCTCAGGGCTTTAGCACACGCCCCACACTATAAAAGGCCGCCTCCCGGGCGGCCTCGTGTAGTGTGTTCCGGCTTGCTTAGGGAAGTCAGTCAGAGAGAGAGAGAGAGAGAGATAGATAGATAGGGACACAGTGTCTTTTCAGATAGATAGATAGATAGATAGATAGATAGATAGATAGATAGATCAGGGAGGCTAGTAGTCAGTATAGTTAAATTTACAGTTTGTAGAGAATATATTGACATCCCTAGGAGTTGTCAATATATTTATAAACTGTATAGCTTAGCTAGATCTGCTATTAGTATCTGTCAGGCAAGAGATTGTGCTTTAGGGTTTACCTTAAACATAGTACTCCGTGTTAGTCAACGTGTGCTAGTTAATTGCACATAGACGCATTAACTGTTACTGCAAGTGTGCTATTTATTTACACAGAAAGGCAGTTGCTGTTAATGCAAGTGGGCTATTGAATTGCACAGAAACACAGTCGCTCTGACTGTGCGTGTGCTGTTACATACCACCTGAGCGCATTTGGTGTCACCGCACGTGTGCTGTTACATACCACCTGAGCGCATTTGGTGTCACCGCACGTGTGCTGTTACATACCACCTGAGCGCATTTGGTGTCACCGCATGTGTGCTGTTACATACCACCTGAGTGCATTTGGTGTCACCGCACGTGTGCTGTTACATACCACCTGAGTGCAGTTAGTGTCACTGCACGTGTGCTGTTACATACCACCTGAGCGCATTTAGTGTCACCGCACGTGTGCTGTTACATATCACCTGAGCGCTTTTGGTGTCACTGCACGTGTACTGTTACATACCACCTGAGCGCATTTGGTGTCACTGCACGTGTGCTGTTACATATCACCTGAGCGCATTTGGTGTCACTGCACGTGTGCTGTTACATATCACCCGAGCGCATTTGGTGTCACTGCACGTGTGCTGTTATATATCACCTGAGCGCATTTGGTGTCACTGCACGTGTGCTGTTACATATCACCTAAGCGCATTTGGTGTCACTGCACGTGTGCTGTTAGGCCTCGTACACACGATGAGATATGTCCGCTCAAACTTGTCCGACGGACAGTTTAGAGCGGACATGTCTCATCGGATTTCGGTCCGATGGCGTGTACACACCATCGGATCAAAATCCCCGCCGGCAGACAGCGTGGTGACGCGGCGGTGACGTTGACGCCGCCACGTCACCGCTACGTCACTGCACCAGGAAGTAAACACTTCCGCGCGCATGCGTCGGATCCATTCACAGGATACGACGCAATTGTGCGGGAAGATATGTCCGCTGGTTTGCCGTACTAACCAGCGGACATATCCGACGGACAGGTTTGTAGCGGACAAATTTCAAAGCATGCTTTGAAATTTGTCCGATGGACAAACCTGTCCGCTAGCCCGTACACACGATCGGATTTGTCTGCTGAAACGGTCCATCGGACCGTTTTCAGCGGACAAATTTGATCGTGTGTACGCGGCCTTACATATCACCTGAGCGCATTTGGTGTCACTGCACGTGTGTTGTTACATATCACCTGAGCGCATTTGGTGTCACCGCACGTGTGCTGTTACATACCACCTGAGTGCAGTTAGTGTCACCGCACATGTGCTGTTACATACCACCTGAGCGTATTTGGTGTCACCGCACGTGTTCTGTTACATATCACCTGAGTGCATTTGGTGTCACTGCATGTGTGCTGTTATATATCACCTGAGCGCATTTGGTGTCACTGCACGTGTGCTGTTGCATATCACCTGAGCGCATTTGGTGTCACTGCACGTGTGCTGTTACATACCACCTGAGCGCAGTTAGGGTCACTGCACGTGTGCTGTTACATATCACCTGAGCGCATTTAGTGTCACTGCAGGTGTGCTGTTACATATCACCTGAGCGCATTTGGTGTCACCGCACGTGTGCTGTTACATACCACCTGAGCGCATTTGGTGTCACCGCACGTGTGCTGTTACATATCACCTGAGCGCATTTGGTGTCACTGCACGTGTGCTGTTACATACCACCTGAGCGCAGTTAGGGTCACTGCACGTGTGCTGTTACATACCACCTGAGCGCATTTGGTGTCACTGCACGTGTGCTGTTACATACCACCTGAGCGCATTTGGTGTCACCGCACGTGTGCTGTTACATATCACCTGAGCGCATTTGGTGTCACTGCACGTGTGCTGTTACATACCACCTGAGCGCAGTTAGGGTCACTGCACGTGTGCTGTTACATACCACCTGAGCGCATTTGGTGTCACTGCACGTGTGCTGTTATATATCACCTGAGCGCATTTGGTGTCACTGCACGTGTGCTGTTACATACCACCTGAGCGCAGTTAGTGTCACTGCACGTGTGCTGTTACATATCACCTGCACGCAGTTAGTGTCACTGCACGTGTGCTGTTACATATCACCTAAGCGCAGTTAGTGTCACTGCACGTATGCTGTTACATATCACCTGAGCGCATTTGGTTTCACTGCAAGTGTGCTGTTACATACCACCTGAGCGCATTTGGTGTCACCGCACGTGTGCTGTTATATATCACCTGAGCGCATTTGGTGTCACTGCACGTGTGCTGTTACATACCACCTGAGCGCAGTTAGTGTCACTGCACGTGTGCTGTTACATATCACCTGAGCGCAGTTAGTGTCACTGCACGTGTGCTGTTACATATCACCTGAGCGCATTTGGTTTCACTGCAAGTGTGCTGTTACATACCACCTGAGCGCATTTGGTGTCACTGCATGTGTGCTGTTACATACCACCTGAGCGTATTTGGTGTCACCGCACGTGTTCTGTTACATATCACCTGAGTGCATTTGGTGTCACTGCATGTGTGCTGTTATATATCACCTGAGCGCATTTGGTGTCACTGCACGTGTGCTGTTATATATCACCTGAGCGCATTTGGTGTCACTGCACGTGTGCTGTTGCATATCACCTGAGCGCATTTGGTGTCACTGCACATGTGCTGTTACATACCACCTGAGCGCAGTTAGGGTCACTGCACGTGTGCTGTTACATATCACCTGAGCGCATTTAGTGTCACTGCAGGTGTGCTGTTACATATCACCTGAGCGCATTTGGTGTCACCGCACGTGTGCTGTTACATACCACCTGAGCACATTTGGTGTCACCGCACGTGTGCTGTTACATATCACCTGAGCGCATTTGGTGTCACTGCACGTGTGCTGTTACATACCACCTGAGCGCAGTTAGGGTCACTGCACGTGTGCTGTTATATATCACCTGAGCGCATTTGGTGTCACTGCACGTGTGCTGTTACATACCACCTGAGCGCAGTTAGTGTCACTGCACGTGTGCTGTTACATATCACCTGCGCGCAGTTAGTGTCACTGAACGTGTGCTGTTACATATCACCTAAGCGCAGTTAGTGTCACTGCACGTATGCTGTTACATATCACCTGAGCGCATTTGGTTTCACTGCAAGTGTGCTGTTACATACCACCTGAGCGCATTTGGTGTCACCGCACGTGTGCTGTTATATATCACCTGAGCGCATTTGGTGTCACTGCACGTGTGCTGTTACATACCACCTGAGCGCAGTTAGTGTCACTGCACGTGTGCTGTTACATATCACCTGAGCGCAGTTAGTGTCACTGCACGTGTGCTGTTACATATCACCTGAGCGCATTTGGTTTCACTGCAAGTGTGCTGTTACATACCACCTGAGCGCATTTGGTGTCACTGCATGTGTGCTGTTATATATCACCTGAGCGCATTTGGTGTCACTGCACTTGTGCTGTTACATAGCACCTAAACAATATGTCTGGAAGGACAACAAAGAGAGGCAGAGAGTCACGAGGGCAAACAGGCTCTGCATCTAGAGGTAACGCTGGTGGTGGATGTTGGTGCATCCTCTTCAGCACGTGGCCGTAGCCGTGGCCGCTCGTCCCTCTTTTCGGGAGCTGGCCATGTTGAGCCTCAACATGCTGAGAAATTAGCAGAGTGGATGACCAAGCTGTCCTCATCCTCCTCATCCTCTCTCACACAGACTGATCTAAGTTTGTCTGGCAAAGCAGCTGCCAAGGTGTCCTCTTCCCTCTGCACAATGGCTTCACACAATACTTCCCTAGTCCCACCATGTCCTCCTGAGGAGTCCCCTGAACTGTTTCAACACAGTGTTGGGTACATGCTGCAGGAAGATGCGCAGAATTTTGAAGACTCCGATGACGGAACACAGATAGAGGAAGGCAATGATGTGAGCCCAGGGAGAGGGGGTGGGCGAGAGGGACAGCAATCTGGGAGTGGTGTTCCCCCAGCTGGAGCATACTGCCAGGTTGTTGACAGTGATGAGGAGGGAGGGGATGATGAGGTCACTGACTCTACCTGGGTGCCTGATAGGAGAGAGGAGGAGGAGGAAGAGGAGGAGTAGGAGGAGGACGAGGCACAGGCACATCTCCAAAGAGGCAGGATGCCCTCCAGGTGTCAGCTTAAGGGCACACCAACTGCATTACAGTGCACATCTACGGCGCTTGTGCATGGCGCTGCTGTGTCTGACCGGTACAGCAAAAGTTCTTTGGTGTGGGCCTTTTTTGAAACATGTCCACAAGATCGTACCTTTGCTATTTGCAACATATGTCGCAAGCGTATCTTGCGTGGCCAAAACATCAACCGTCTGGGTACCACATGCTTGTCCAGACATATGTCGACTTGCCATGCAGCTCGTTGGCAAGCACACCAGAAAGACCCACACCAAAGACAAAGGCGTACCCCCCCTTGCCCTTCTGGGACCTCCAACCCCCCTAGACCCCCAGTCCTCTCTGAAGCCTGCAGTGAAGGTGTAGAAATAGTGTCACAAGCTAGTAGTAGCGGGCAATCTACTGATAGTACCAGGCAAAATTCCCTGCCACAGCTGCTGCAGCGCCGAAAGAAGTACAATCCCAGCCATCCACATGCCCAGCAGTTGAATGCTAGCTTAGCGAAATTGCTAGCACTTCAACTGCTACCTTTTCAGTTGGTGGATTCTGCCCCCTTCCGTGAGTTTGTGCAATGTGCAGTACCTCAGTGGCAAGTACCAAAACGCCACTTTTTCTCTCGGAAGGCGATTCCGGCTCTCTACCGGCATGTGGAAGGCAATGTCCATGCCTCACTGGACAGGGCGGTCAGTGGTCAGGTGCATCTTACCGCTGACTCATGGTCCAGCAGGCATGGACAGGGACGTTACCTGTCTTTTACGGCCATTGGGTGACTCTGCTGGCAGCTGGGAAGGACGCAGGGCAAGGTACAGTAGTTTTGGAGGTTGTTCCACCACCACGCCTCCAAAACACTACTACTGCTTGTGACACACCTCTCTCCTCCACCCCCTCCTCCTCGTCTTCCTCTGTGGCCTCTTCCTGTGCTGATGTTTCCTCAGAACCAGCCGCGCTCCGTAGGCGTACGAGAGGCTACGCAGGAATGCAGGCCAAGAGATGCCATGCGGTGCTAGAGCTGGTGTGCTTGGGAGACAGGAGCCACACTGGGGACGAGGTTCTTTCAGCTCTGCAGGGGCAGGCTCAGAGGTGGTTGAGGCCACGCCAGCTGAAGCCTGAAATGGTGGTCAGCGATAATGGCACCAACCTCCTCTCTGCCCTGCAACAGGGAAAACTCACCCACGTGCCCTGTTTTGTGCATGTCCTGAATTTGGTGGTTTAGCGGTTCTTGGGCAGGTACCCGGGCTTACAGGATGTCCTGAAGCAGGCCAGGAAAGTCTGTGTGCATTTCCGGAGGTCATATAATGCCACTGCTCGGCTGACTGACCTCTAAAGGGAATACAACCTGCCCAAGAACCGCCTAATCTGCGACATGCCCACCAGATGGAACTCTACGTTGGCCATGCTGCAGCGGCTGCACATGCAGCAGCGGGCCATCAATGAGTACCTGTGCCAATATGGCAGCAGAACTGGGTCAGGGCAGCTAGGTTTTTTTTCCCCACGCCAGTGGGCCTTGATCAGGGATGCATGCACTGTCCTGTCACCATTTGAGGAGGCAACGAGGATGGTGAGCAGTGACAGTGCATGCATCAGTGAGACTGTCCCTCTTATTCACATGTTGGAGCACACGCTATGTGGAATAATGGACAGGGCCCTTGAGGCAGAACAGAGGGAGGAAGAGGAGGACTTCCTTACCTCTCAAGGCCCCCTTTACCCAGACAGTGGGCCTGCTTGCCCACCTAGCACACAGGAAGAGGAGGAGGAGGAGGAGGAGGATGATTGTATCAGCAGCATGGAAGTGGAGCCTAGCACTCAGCATCAGCAGCAGTCTTCAAGGGATCATTTACAGTCCCAAGGAACACGTGGACTTTTACGTGGCTGGGATGAGGTGCCTGTGGATCCTGTCGTCCTCCGTGACCCAGAGGACTGTGCCCCGAATGCCTCTGCAAACCTACGCTGCATGGCCTCCCTGATCCTGCAAAGCCTGCGTAAGGATCCTTGTGTACGTGCTATCAAGGAGACGGATCATTACTGGCTGGCAACTCTCCTTGATCCACGTTACAAGAGCAAGGTTATGTTATGTTGTTATGATGCCATCGCAGAGGGAGCAGAAAATGAAACTTCTGCGGGAGGCCTTGCAGAAGGGTCTGTGCAATGCGTTCCCAGAACCGGGGGGATTACCAAAACCTGGCTCTGGGCGACGTCTTGCTGAGGCTTCGGTGAGTCACAGAAGGAGCGGTGGAGAAGGTGGCCATCTGATCGATGCCTTCAGACAGTTTTTTAGTCCGTAGCCCCAAGGTCTGACCGGTTCCAGCAACCATCGCCAGCATCTGGTTTACATGGTCCGAGAATACCTAGGGGCAAGATCCGACTTGGACTCCTTCCCCACCGAAAATCCTCTGGCTTACTGGGTCTTGAGGATGGATCACTGGCCAGAGCTTGCACAATACGCAATTGAGCTACTGGCTTGCCCTGCATCCAGTGTTCTTTCAGAACGCACATTCAGTGCTGCTGGAGGCTTTGTTACCGATCACAGGGTGTGCCTCTCCACCGACTCTGTTGATCGACTGACCTTCATCAAAATGAATCAGGCTTGGATCAACACTGGCTACCAAGCACCTGATGCTGATGTTACTGAATAATATTTTTTTGTTGAAATGTCGGATCCCTTTTAGACTGCGTATGCTGATGCTGAGTGACTGTCCTCTTATGCTGCTGATGGAATATCCTTCTCCTCCTCACTTTTCTTGCTGATAGCTAGTAAGAAATGTTGTGTTTCTGGGCTCCGCCACCAGTGCCTAAGGCACAATTTTTCTGCCCCTGTTTAACAGGGGCGCCTAATAACAACAATTTTTGATGCATTAATTTTGCATGTGGCTCCTTTTTGCGCTCCAATTGGAGTTATTGGGAGGGGTTGCAGTGTTGTGTTGTGCCCAAGGCACAATTTTTCAGCCCCTGTTTAACAGGGGCGCCTAATAACAATTTTTGATGCAATACTTTGCACGTGGCTCTTTGTTGTGCTCCAATTGGAGTTATTGGGAGGGGTTGCAGTGTTGTGTTGTGCCCAAGGCCCAATTTTTCAGCCCCTGTTTAACAGGGGCGCCTAATAACAATTTTTGATGCAATACTTTGCACGTGGCTCCTTGTTGCGCTCCAATTGGAGTTATTGGGAGGGGTTGCAGTGTTGTGTTGTGCCCAAGGCACAATTTTTCAGCCCCTGTTTAACAGGGGCGCCTAATAACAATTTTTGATGCAATAATTTGCACGTGGCTCCTTGTTGCGCTACAATTGGAGTTATTGGGAGGGGTTGCAGTGTTGTGTTGTGCCCAAGGAACAATTTTTCAGCCCCTGTTTAACAGGGGCGCCTAATAACAATTTTTGATGCAATACTTTGCAAGTGGCTCTTTGTTGTGCTCCAATTGGAGTTATTGGGAGGGGTTGCAGTGTTGTGTTGTGCCCAAGGCCCAATTTTTCAGCCCCTGTTTAACAGGGGCGCCTAATAACAATTTTTGATGCAATACTTTGCACGTGGCTCCTTGTTGCGCTCCAATTGGAGTTATTGGGAGGAGTTGCAGTGTTGTGTTGTGCCCAAGGCACAATTTTTCTGCCCCTGTTTAACAGGGGCGCCTAATAAAAATTTTTGATGCAATAATTTGCACGTGACTCCTTGTTGCGCTCCAATTGGAGTTATTGGGAGGGGTTGCAGTGTTGTGTTGTGCCCAAGGCACAATTTTTCAGCCCCTGTTTAACAGGGGTGCCTAATAACAATTTTTGATGCAATACTTTGCAAGTGGCTCTTTGTTGTGCTCCAATTGGAGTTATTGGGAGGGGTTGCAGTGTTGTGTTGTGCCCAAGGCCCAATTTTTCAGCCCCTGTTTAACAGGGGCGCCTAATAACAATTTTTGATGCAATACTTTGCACGTGGCTCCTTGTTGCGCTCCAATTGGAGTTATTGGGAGGGGTTGCAGTGTTGTGTTGTGCCCAAGGCACAATTTTTCTGACCCTGTTTAACAGGGGCGCCTAATAACAATTTTTGATGCAATAATTTGCACCTGACTCCTTGTTGCTATCCAATTGGAGTTATTGGGAGGGGTTGCAGTGTTGTGTTGTGCCCAAGGCACAATTTTTCAGCCCCTGTTTAACAGGGGCGCCTAATAACAATTTTTGATGCAATAATTTGCACGTGGCTCCTTGTTGCACTCCAATTAGGTGCCGTACACACGGCAGAGAACCTCGACGGGCAGAACACATCGTTCCGCCCGTCGAGGTTCTCTCCCGGCCGTCGGATTCGGCGACCCGCCCGTCGGGAATGGCAACCAGCCATTCTTCCAGGCGGGCCGTCGAGGAAATAGAGAGCGTGCTCTCTATTTCGGCTCGACGGGCTTCCCGACGGGAAGCTCGCCGAGACCGTACACACGGCCGAGGTCCTCGCTGGAATGTGCATTCCAGCGAGGTTCTCGCTGATTTTCAGCGAGAACCTCGGCCGTGTGTACGGCACCTTACAGTATGTTTGAGGGGTGTCCTTTTCTCTAAAATTTTTCTTTCACAAAACAATAATGGCCCCCCACCACCGCTAAAATATTCGACATATTGTTGCCACACAGCACATGCGCAAGCAGTATTATTTACTTTTTTTTATAGTCATCTCATGTTGTGCAGGGACATTTCTAAACACGTGCCACTACTATAGACACCCAGCAGGTGTGATATTTAAAGGCATTTTTTTTTTCACTTTAAGCATCATTAAAATGGCTGCTCCGGAAAAAACGTCAGTTTTTAAAACTTTTTTTTTCCATTGATACATGTTCCCTGGGGCAAGACCCGGGTTCTGAACGACGTTTTCCAACATTAAATTGAATTTTGGTCTTTAAAATGATCGTTTTTGAATTCGAACGTTCGGGTCCCATAGACTTCAATAGGGTTCGAAAAGTTTGTGCGAACCCGCGGTCTGTTCGAACGTTCTGGTGCAAACCGAACCCGGGGTGTTCGGCTCATCCCTAGCGGGGGGTGGCAGTGAAGGACCCGGCCCTCTAACGGTCTGAGGGACAGTGAACTGGCCCCCTGTTTAAAAAGTTTGAGGACCCCTGGATTAAGGTTTGGGGAGGTTCCTGGCAGTGGACCCGAAATTTAGATCTTTTGTTCCCCAAGCCACTTAGTTATAACTTTTGCCTTATTGCAAAGTGCTCCATCATGCTGGGAAAGGCATTGTTCATCACCAAACTTGGATAGTTTTTGAGAAGTTGTTCTCAGAGGATGTTTTTGTACTATTCTTTATTCATGGCTGTGTTAAAAAATACAACATTTTGAGTGAGCCAACTCCCTTGGCTGAGAAGCAACCCCACAGATGAATGGTCTCAGGGCACTTTACTTTTGGCATGACACAGCACTGATGGATGCCCCAAACAATCAGTTAGGGGATTCATCATAGAAAATTTATTTTCCCCTAGTCCTCAGCAGTCCAATTCCTGTACCGTTTGCAGAATATCAGTCTGCCCCTGATGTTTTTCCTGGAGAGAAGTGAAATATTTGCTGCCCTTCTTGACACCAGACACCAGGCCATAATCCAAAAGTTTTTGCTTCACTGTGTGTGCAGATACATTGGCAGCAGGCAGGTTTAAAGGGGTTGTAAAGGTCAATTTTTTATTTTCTAAATAGGTTCCTTTAAGCTAGTGCATTGTTAGTTCACTTATCTTTTCCTTCTAAATGTTTTTTTTTTCTTTGTCTGAATTTCTCACTTTCTGTTCCTTCTCAGTAAGCTTGTCCTCATCATCCGAGTTGTTTTGGCTGGGGGTTAGTCAGCCAGAACAGCTTACTGAGGAGGAACAGGAAGTGAGAAATTCAGACAAAGAAAACAATGGTAAAAAAACATTTAGAAGGGAAATGGAAGGAAAAGGTAAGTGAACCAACAATGCACTAGCTTAAAGGAACCTATTTATAAAATAAAAATAGAACCTTTACAACCCCTTTAAACCTGCCTGCTGCCAATCCTAAGCAAGCTCTGCATTGGTGGTGCCCCAATGCCACAGCTGAATCAAGTTCTGGCACTTGCTGGACTTTCTTTGGTGCCCTGAAGCCATCTTCACCATTGCAGTGGAAATGTTTTTTTTTTTTTATGGGATTAAGTTCATTTTTACGGCAAAGTGTGTAACAGGCGCTGTGTTTGAATTACTGCCATGCTGGCTATAAAGCCATTCACAAGACAGACAACTGTTGTTCTATTATTGCCAGCCGTATGCCAGCCGTATTGTCGGTCATGGTGCAGTAGTAGTGAGAGCTATAGCTTGTTAGCATTGCGGCACTGTTACACCAGCCGCTCCTCCAGCTCCCTATGCTGCAACACTGTTCCTGGAATCCACTACTCCTTTTGCTGCTGATGTCTTCTCTGCAATACAGCTCTCTGCAAGGCAACTACAGGACATTTCACTACCATCCTCCTTCATGAGAACTTTGTCAACCATCTATAGAAGCTACAAACGGATAAGTAACCTTTGCTACATTTATAGTCCTATAGAAGATCTACTATTAATTTTTTCAACTGCTACCATAATGTTACTACATGTGCCGTCCACTTATCAACATGTTTTATGGGAGATACTACTATGCTAAATCCTGCTTGCTAATTACTAACTAAAAGTCTCAGCAACCTACAACATACCAATGCTATGTCTATCTTATATATGCAGCTATAAATACCTCATCTATGCATAATACATAATGAGCTATAATGCCTCTCTCAAGCAATATTAATGTCTCAATAGGAATTACTACAAGAATGCTACTGTAATTATGTAAACTACTTTATTACGTATACAGAGGTGCTACTACCTTACTATAGTACATGCGATATACAAGTACCCAGTTGTTACTACAACACTTAATATACGAGCTTGGCATAAGTACTAATGTCTTATAGGCCTCGGCCTTAGGCGCCTTTCACACGGACGGATATAATTGTGCTTTTAGCTGCGGATTTTCTAGTTTTCTACTGCAGCTAAAAGCACACAATGCTTTCTATGGCCCCATTCACACACAACTTTTAGCTGCGATTTCGTTGCATGCGGTTTGGTGGGAATAGAAAAAATAGAATTTAATGTGTCGAGGTGCGATTTAGCACAGCTATATGCACTTAACCGCAGGAAATTGCAGTCTTTTGTGTCAACTGCAGATAGCAGCGTGAGAAAAAAAAAAGAACAGGAAGCACATCATAATAAAAAAAAAAGGGTTGCTATGAAAACGACTACCACAGCTAAACGCGGCCGCATGTAACTGCACGTAATCGCAGTGTACAAATGCACCTAATCGCAGTGCCCAGAGCCTTGAAATTTACTGAAAAGTACATGCTTTTAATTACAGCAAAACTGCCGTCAGTCTGAAAGGGGCCTAATAGTTCGAACTTGTTCTCTTTAAAACTTTTCTTGGCTAAGGGTTGATGCTATTTCCTGGCATCACCCTTAGTAACCTAATACATCTCTGCATGCTGCAGGTGATATCATGTAGTGAACTTCCAAACTCCTGTTGCTAGTAGCGACGCCTGGGGTTCCCTATGTTGGAGATGCAACAAAAACTTCAAAACTTCACCTTTTACTGTATATCAGATACAGTTTACAAAAACGACACAAGATGTTGCTAATGATTAATGATATGTGTTCTCTATGATATTTTGTATTCTCTATCCCAGCAATGTACTCGTTTTTTTTTTCCTGCCCGGTTTTCTGTATGTTGTTCTTCTTACCATGATGTGGAGACATCTTTGTCTGTGTGTGATGATGTTCCAATAAAGAAGCCAGTTCCTGATTACTACACAATGTCTGATCTCAACTGACTCCGCTGCACCCATCAATCGTACTTACTCTGCAACAGGTTATGGGCCCAGATGTCTGGATAAAGTCTTATGACCAGGTGCGGCCTAAGCAGAACAAAAGCCTTGAACGAAAGACAGCGTGGCTGATGCGGAGATCGACATAAGGAAGCTTTCCAGTGACATCTCCTATAGACAAGTAAGACTGTTTATATATAAAGGAGGGATAAGATGGCCAGAAACTCAGAGCTTAAACATTCAGTGGCCAAGCTGAACAATGACAATTATCAGCTATGGAAGTTTAAAGTGGAAATGCTGTTATCCAGAGATGAGATTACCACTACAGACAGGCCACAGACAGGCCACAGGATAAATGATCAGGACTGGGACAAGAAAAACAGTCAGGCACGAACCGGCACAGGTCAAAACCACAATCAATGACCCAAGGGAAGGCAACTGGAATGCCACATTTAAAGTGACAGGCAACAATAAATGCCAAGACTGGTGCATCGATTTAGGGGCAACTAGTCACATGACGAGTGATAGAAGTTTCTTCACAGAACTTGATCCGAACAACAAAGAAACTATTTACTATGCAGATGAAAGCACAATACATGCAGAAGGATGTGGGCATGGAAACCTTGTATGCCCTGATGATGCGGGATACAATTTAACCATACCAGTAAAAGATGTGCTTTATGTTCCTAATCTAGAAGGAGGACTCTTATCTGCGAAACCTCTAACAGCCAGAGGACTCACTGTGAAATTCCAAGGTGACAAGTAGGGATGAGCTTCGCATTCGATACGAACATATGTTCGACTCGAACATTGTCTGTTCGTACGTTCGACGAAATTCGAACAAAAGTCGTTCGTGCCAAATTCGAGTGACGCAAAATGGCCCATAATTTACTGCGGCATTGCGCGCTGATGATTGGCCAAGCATGCTGTATGTCCCGCATGCTTGGCCAATCACAGCACGCAAAAAACGAAGAGCCATAATTGGCCAAAGCCTGAGTGGCTTTGGCCAATTATGGCTCAGGGCTTTAGCACATGCCCCACACTATATAAGGCCGCCTGCTGGGCTGCCTCGTGTAGTGTGTTCCGGCTTGTTAATGAGAGCAGTCAGAGAGATTGTCTTTTTATATAGCTAGATAGAGCAGGCAGGCAGGCTAGTCAGTTTAGCTTAATTTACTGTGTGTAGAGAATATATATACATCCCTAGGGCCTCGTACACACGAGGGGATATGTCCGCTGAAAACGGTCCGATGGACCGTTTCAGCAGACATCTCCGCTCGTGTGTATGGGCTAGCGGACAGATTTCTCCACCCGACAGATTTCAAAGCATGCTTTGAAATCTATCCGGTGGGAATCTGTCTGCCCGACATGTCTGCTGGTTAGTACACTTACCAGCAGACATGTCGTCCCCCACCGCCGCCGCCGAATGGATTCGGCGCATGCGCGGAAGTGTTTAACTTCCTGGTGCGGTGACGTGGCGGTGACGTGGCGGCGTCAACGTCACCGCCGCGCCCCCGCCACGTCACCGCGCCGTCCGGCGGCGAGGAATTTGATCCGATGGTGTGTACACGCCATCGGATCAAACTCCCGATCGGACATATCCGATGGAAATGGTCCGCGGACCGTTTTCATCGGATATGTCCGATCGTGTGTACGAGGCCTAGGAGTTGTACATATATTTATACACTGTATAGCTTAGATAGATCAGTGCTTCCTAATTTACTGGCAGGCAGGTGATTGTGCTATTTAAAGACATTATCACATGTATAGACACCCAGCAGGTACAATATTTAAAGGAATTTTATTTAATTTTTTTTAATTTAGGCATCATTAAAATCACTGCTCCTGGAGCAGTGATTTTAATAATGTTTAAATAAAAAAAATGAAAGATTCCTTTAAATATTGTACCTGCTGGGTGTCTATAGTTTGCCTGTGAAAACATCTTTGAGGACCCGGGTTCTTAAAGACGTTTTCACAGGCAAACTATAGACGCCCAGCACTGCAGGTACAATGTTTAAAGGAATTTTTCTTTTTTTTTTTAAATTTTAACATTATTAAAACCACTGCTCCTGGAGCAGTGATTTTAATGATGCTTAAATAAAAAAAAAATAAAAAAAAATTCCTTTAAATATTGTACCTGCTGGGTGTCTATAGCTCAATGGAAAAAAGTTTTAAAAACGGTCACTTTTTCAGGAGTCCTGCTCCTGAAAAAACAACCGTTTTTTAAACTTTTTCTCATTGATACATGTTCCCTGGGGCAAGACCCGGGTTCTCAAAGACGTTTTCCAACAATAACTTGAATATTGGTCTTTAAAATTAGCGTTTTTGGATTCGAACATTCGAGTCCCATAGACTTCAATGGGGTTCTAAATGCTCGCGCGAACTCTCGGTCTGTTCTACGTTTGTGGTGCGAACCGAACACAGGTATGTTTGGCTCATCCCTAGTGACATTTTAAACGGCAAACAGACAATAGCAAGCACCAAGTTGGATGATCATCTGTATCACCCCAACACAGTGAAGGAAAAGGTGAGATTATGTACACACAAGCACAATGACTGTATACATATATGGCACAGACGTCTAGGTCACAGACACCCAGAATGCATACAGGAACTACAGAGGAGGAATCTCAATAGGGATCTTATAGTATTCCCTTGTCCAGTGACTGTTAAATGTGAATGTTGTATTAAATCAAAAGCTACAAGAGCAACACTTCCCAAAGTTAGCCAGAAGAGAGCCTCAAGACCACTTGACTTAGTTCACAGAGACGTGTGTGGTCCCTTAACCCCCCTGCCGGTAAACCCGAGCGCGACTCGGGTTGGATTTTTTATGTAAATAACGATATCCCCGAGTCGCGCTCGGGGTGAATGCAGAGCCTGCAGCGCGCTGGCTTACCTGTTGATCCAGGAAGGGTATACTGTACTCACCTTGTCCCTGGATCCAGCGATGCATCCACGCTGTGTGAGCGAGTGGCGTCCTCCATTCGACTCACACAGTGCCCGCGCGCCGCCGATATCCGTTCCCTGCGACGTAACGGCGCACGGGGGCGGAGACCGGCGGCAAATTCAAAAAAGTAAACAAACACATTACATACAGAATACTGTAATCTTATAGATTACAGTACTGTATGTAAACAATACACACCCCCCTGTCCCTAGTGGTCTGCCCAGTGCCCTGCATGTACTTTTACATAATAAAAACATTTTTTTTGTGCCTGCAAACTGTAGATTGTCCATAGCAACCAAAAGTGTCCCTTTATGTCAAAAGTGATTTTAGAGCAGCTAGAAAACAGCGATAATAAATGATAATCACTTGCAGAATTGAGCGATAGCGATTTGTGGGGAAATTCGTCATAAAAAAATAAAAGTAATGACAGCGACAATTCTGCAACTGAGCACATTTCAGTGATTTTGATTTGATTACATTAGTGAATAATTTTTATTATAATTACATTATTATTTGTTATAATTATTTATAGTTATTTATTATATTATAATTTTATGATTTTGTGTTTCAAACTTTATCATACCCGGGATGTCTACTAGACTCTGGTTTGGACAAATGTAAGCGAGTTATTCCTAAAAATTGCAGGCCTACAGTATAAAACGCAGAATTTCCATGCAAAATAATTGTACCGCTTTTGGTACGTAATTCCAGACAGAATCATACCGCCAGGGAGGTTAAACCCACCAACACCTGGAGGCAATAGTTACATAGTGACTTTCATAGATGACTACAGTCACCTACCTGATGCAACACAATAAAGAAGCCAGTTCCTGATTACTACACAATGTCTGATCTCAACTGACTCCGCTGCACCCATCAATCGTACTCTGCAACACCCTACTGGTATCGCGCGCATAAAGAGGTGTATTGGAAATAATCCTTGAAGCTAAAATATATTAGTAAATCAACGCCCTTCTATATGTGACAGGAAGATGGTGTAGAGACCCCCCAAACTCCTGTTGCTAGGAGTGACGCCTGGGGCTAATACTGAGTTGTCGCATACAGAAGCACATTGAGGTCCTTGTATCCGCAGTTGTCATTCACTCTCGTTTCTCCAGAGCTGTTACAAAGAGGGACTTTGCAATTAATTGCAATTCATCTGATCACTCTTCATAACATTCTGGAATATATAAATGAAAATACTTATGTGCTACTACACTCAATTACCCATATTCTTCCAAAGAGCAGCAGCAACCATTAATCAGTGAACTCAAAACGCTAAAAATCAATCACATAAAAGTGAATGATGCACTTATTCCACAATATGGGTAATACAGAGACATGTGTGGAATAAGCGCACCATTCACTTTTATATTATTGTGGAGTATTTGCAAATTGCCATCATAAAACCTGAGGCAGCAGACTTTGTGAAAATTAATATTTGTGTAATTCTCAAAATGGCCAGGAAAGAAACAAACAGTCTGTGAATAATATTGTGTACCCCAGACTAGTAAGTGGTAAAGTGTTCCCATACATGTGGTAGTGAGTGAGGAAAAGAGACCTTGCAATCCTGATCAGTGTAGAAGTGATCCCTTACATTCCATGTTAATGAGAAATTGCTCCCTAGCAGTCATTGCAAGTAGGAGATCAATCCATAATTGCTCATTGCTCAAAACTCTAGCACCTCTTTAAAGTTATCACTAAACTGTGGAAGAAATTTGTTTTTTTTTTAACATAGTTTTTGGGGATATTTATTATAGCAAAAAAAATATTGTATTTTTTTTTAAATTTTCGTTCTTTTTTTTGTTTATAACACAAAAAATTATGTAGCACCTTATACCAGAGGTAGGTGCTAGAGGTATAGTGTTTGGTAGGTTCTGTTAGTACAGGTAAATTTAAGCAGGACTATACTGCAAGCTAGGCCTGTTTGTTTTTGATCTGGGGGCAGGGAGTGGTTAGTGTAGCAGTGGGTATCACTGACATGGGTATACTTCAGCTTTTGGGCGCCTCCCCCGCTTTCAGTGAGAATGTTCTGGAAGAGGGGCAGGGCTGAGAGTTGGAGTGGCATGGAGTACATGTGAGGAGCCCTGGCCAATCCCCAACTAGGATTGGCAGGGGGCAGGCCTCCTACATATACTCACAGTCAGCCTGCGGGGGTTGAGTTGTCAGCTGGGTGAATTGAAATATGGAGTACTAGACTGCGTGCTGGAGAAACACCCCAATCTGGGGGGTGGGGACTCGTCAGAGAAGCTTGGGAGCTGAGAGGGAGCCTCTCCTTATATGGTCATGGAGAGGTGTCCTGGAACAGGAGCTGGAGGAGCAGTTGGTTCGCACGTTTCGGGTAAATCTTTCAAGAAGGACTCAAGGCAGGAGTTGGTGAGTAGAGATCTGGATAAGGCATGGCAGGGGAGGTGGGAGCAGAGCCAGAGGAGAGACTGTGGGGTGTTGTGTCAAGTAGCTGCAGTCTGAGGACTCAGGATTTTCAAGTCGGGCTCAGTAGTCCATCGTCAAGTATGCTTTATTAATTAAATGTTCAGGGCCATCAAGAATGGGTACTGCAGGCCCATGGCCTATTATTCATCAAATGAATTTTCAGCTAGGAATCATTCAGAGTGAGGCCCATCCTATTCAAGATGGTGGAACAGGATGTCTAATGCTTTGACAGGGAAGTGTTGCACAGGAGGTGAAGAGTCCTGGAGGTAGAAGTCTGCAGGGAGAGTGCAGCGGAGGGAGAAGTTCTGAGGTAAAAAAGTCTGTCCAGATTAGAGTCGACCATTCTTTTTGTTACAAAAAACAAATGTCACTGCCCCTACATATGGTCTATACAGTAAGGAGCACTGGAAAGGGCACGTATACATACAAAAACATAGAATATCCAAGCTCAAACTTACCAACCAACCAACCAAATTCACCTGTCTAACAGTATGCATTAAAAACAGAGGTTTAGTTGCACGCATTTGCAAATGCATGTGTAAGCTGCAGGCCCCGTCAAGGCTCTCTGTGTACTGCAGTCCTAACTCTAAAATGTAAAGTCTCCTCAGTGGAAGCACATGCATGCTGATGGATAGATAAAGGGCAGGTGACTGGAGGTAGCCCAGCCCTCCTTAAAGGGGCAGGAGCACACTAAACACCCAGCACATAGAAGCAAAGGTGCCAGTGCGTTACCTGACCACAATGACATCAATACAAAAAACAAATGTCACTGCATCCCTACCTATAACTGGTCTATACAGTAAGGAGCACTGGAAAGGGCGCGTATACATAAAAAAAAAATATAGAATATCCAAGCTTAAACTTACCGGCCAATCAACAACCAACCAAAATTACCTGTCTAACAGTATTCTTTTTGTTATGTGAAAATAATGAGTAACATTTTGCCAATGTGAAGCCGGATCAGCTCAAGCATTGCAAATACCAGTTGTTTTATGGGCATCCTATATTCCTTTTCCCCAACCACGTTCAACAAAACAAAGCAAAAGACTTTTCATTGTTTACATGTGTGACGCATGGACGTCTGGCAGCTAAAAGAATATGCGTGGATGTTAGTAGCTAGTGGCAACACAGCGCTACAATAAAACCACAGAAGTGATCAAATACCACCGAAAGAAAGCTCTATTTGTGGGGAAAAAAATTGTTTGGGTACAATGTCGCACGACTGCACAATTGTAAGTTAAAGCGACGCAGTGCCGAATCGCAAAAAAGGGCTTGGTCAGGAAGTGGGTAAACCCTTCCGGGGCTGAAGTGGTTAATAAACCTTACATGTGAGTGCAGTAATTTGCATGTAAATACGTGTATACACAAGTGAATACAAGCATATATGCATAATATGAAACACCAGTAGGTAGAGAAGGATGAAGAAGAGTCTCAAGAGTGTACTCACATTTACATGCCTCTACACATGTGTGTGTAAGGTCTTCACAGAACATACATTTTTTTTTCAGTATCTTTATATCTGTACATGAATGCTGGTACATTTTTTCATCAGTGTGCAAGAGGCCTAATACTTAATCCCCCAAATCTTGCACCCTTTCTTGGTCAACTGATGTGTCGGCACCCGGATGATATCTTCAAAAGAGTACTGCATACTCCTTTTCAGTGCTGGTGGGCTGCTCTTGGCATGGCAAGTATGCATGGTGTCCCAACCCTTCAGCATACGTATATGCCTAGTGTTCTGTGTTTTGTCTTAGGGAAAGTGGGGCCCTTTTTTAATCTTATTTTTTTTAAATATTTGTATGTATATATGTATACAAAATAACTTACGGTATTTAATTTTTTTATTTTTTTAAACTGCCACTCAGGAAGAGCTGATTTTCTCTAAATAAATTTGTTTGCTTTGTAGGCATTAAGCTCATACATTTACAAAATCATCATAAATCATGTGCAGAAAAAAAGTAAAAAACTTGAAAACAATCCCATACATCATCCAACTAGGTTGTAAGTAAAAAACAATTGAGAACAGTTCCATATATCATACAATTAGGTTTTAAGTATTCAGAAAAAACACCACCACAGTTCATGTGCCACAAGTAAAGGTAAATCGTCCACAATATCAGAAATCCTCCACCACAATGTACTGACATTTGAGTATTACCCACGTGCCCAATTGGGTGTCTCCTCATCTGACTCGATGGACCCCTAAAATAATGAAGGTTGCCAAAAATGTTTTAATCAGTAGCACCCTGGTCATATCTCCATATCCCGCAGCTCTTGCATAAAAAGCCTAAGGTAGGTATACATTTATTGATATTAGTGTGGTGATTGCATACAGTTTTTATTTTTGTATCTTTTATATTTTTTATGGTAGTGTATTTTTCATAAATAATAGCGTGGGGTTTTTGTGCTAAATATTAATGTAAGTTTACTTGAAAGTACTAGATAACTTAATACAGCTTGAATAATAACAGTTAAATATCATATAAACATAAGAATTCTTTAATTTTTAAGTTATTGTATTTGATTTATTTTCCACTTTCTGTACAGCCAGAAAGTAACATCTAAACCTGTCTTAGCAGTGAGGAAATGTTATACTCTTCTTCAATTCCATCTCTTACCTTTGCACATTTACAGGGTAGCACATTCTCATTTTAATGATCTCCAGAAAGTGTTATCCAGAAAGTGTTAGTATAGCTTAGACATTTGGCTGCAAATGACCGTCAACAGAGCTATTGAACAGCAGCAGGCACACAAGTTCTGTAAGACATAGGGGCTGATTTACTATTGGCACTGCGCTGCGCCGGTACATGCCTTAATACGTGCGCTGGATGAAGCCTTAATTAGGCGCATGAACCGGCCGCAGCAGCAGCGCGATGCAATTGATTAGTAAAGCCGCCGCCGAACTCCCTGTATAATGGGGGAAACCTTAATTGTGAATTTTAAAGGCTAATCTGCAAGTTTTGTACAAAAAAGTGTTTGGGGACCTCAGTCCTGCCCCAGGGGACATGTATCAATGCTTTTTTTCTTTTTTAAAACGCCCGTTTTTTCGGGAGCAGTGATTTTAATAATGCTAAAAGTGCAACAATAAAAGTGTAATTTTTCTTTAAATTTCGTACTATGGGGGGCTCTAATGTCAGCATGTGAAAAAGCGCATGTTTCCCGTGGTTAGAACTGTCTCTGCACAAAATTACATTTTTCAAAGCAAAAAAGCCGTTTAAAACTGAATCGCGGCTATAATGAATTGTCGGCTCCCGGCAATTGCAGGAGAATTCATTCTTAAAAAAAACGAAAAAAAAAAAGCGTTGGGTTCCCCCAAATTCAATAACTAGACCCTTTAGGTCTGGTATGGATATTAAGGGGAACCCCGCCGTCAATTTAAAAAAAAAAGATGTGGGGTTCCCCCCAAATATCCATAACCAGACCCTTCAGGTTTGGTGTGGAATTTAAGGGGAACTCCACCCCAAATTTAAAAAAAAAATGGCGTGGAGTCCCCCCTAAAATCCACACCAGACCCCTTATCTGAGCACGTTGACCTGGCCGGCCGCAGAAAAGAGGGGGGGGACAGAGCGCGGCCCCCCCCTCTCCTGAACCGCACCAGGCCACATGCCCTCAACATTGGGAGGGTGTTTTGGGGTACCCCCCAAAACACCTTGTCCCCATGTTGATGAGGACAAGGGTCTCTTCCCCACAACCCTTGCCCGGTGGTTGTGGGGGTCTGCGGGCAGGGGGCTTATCGAAATCTGGAAGACCCCTTTAACAAAGGGGCCCCCCAGATCCCGACCCCCCCCCTGTGTGAAATGGTAATGGGGTACATTGTACCTCTACCATTTCACGAGAAAAAAAAAGTGTCAAGTGTAAAAAAAGGACAAGAGCCGGTTTTTGACAAGTCCTTTATTATCTTCTTTCTTCTTCTTTTCTTCTTTCCTTCGGGTTTCTTCTTCCTCCTCCTTCTTCTTCCTCTGCTTCTGTCTTGGGTCTTCTATTCCCGCATCTTGCCCGGAATGTTCTTCCATCTTCCTCTCCTTCCGCTGTCCTTCTCGTCCGCATCTTCTTCTTCTTGTTCTTCTTCGCCGGAGCCGCCGCTTCCAATTGAAATCCCTGCTGTCTGCCGGACCACGCCCCCCTCTGACGCCACGGGCAAGCTCTTAGGAGTGTGCTGCAAGTGCGTCAGAGAGGGGCGTGGTCACATGTCAGAGGGCGGGCAATTCAATTGGAAGCTTGTGCGTGGCTTCTTCTTTGCCAGAGTCGCCGCTTCCAATTGAATTGCCCGCTTTCTGGAACATGTGACCACGCCCCCCTCTGACGCACATGCAGCACACGGGGACTTTCCTAAGAGCTTGCCCGTGGCGTCAGAGGGGGGCGTAGTCCGGCAGACAGCGGGGATTTCAATTGGAAGCGGCGGCTCCGGCGAACAAGAACAAGAAGAAGAAGATGCAGACGAGAAGGACAGCGGAAGGAGAAGAAGATGGAAGAACATTCCGGGCAAGATGCGGGAATAGAAGACCCAAGACAGAAGCAGAGGAAGAAGAAGAAGATGGAGGAAGAAACCCGAAGGAAAGAAGAAAAGAAGAAGGTAATAAAGGACTTGTCAAAAACCGGCTCTTGTCGTTTTTTACACTTGACACTTTTTTTTTTGGTGAAATGGTAGAGGTACAAGGTACCCCATTACCATTTCACACAGGGGGGGCCGGCATCTGGGGGGCCCCTTTGTTAAAGGGGTCTTCCAGATTTCGATAAGCCTCCTGCCCGCAGACCCCCACAACCACCGGGCAAGGGTTGTGGGGAAGAGACCCTTGTCCTCATCAACATGGGGACAAGGTGTTTTGGGGGTACCTCAAAACACCCTCCCAATGTTGAGGGCATGTGGCCTGGTGCGGTTCAGGAGAGGGGGGGGGCGCGCTCTGTCCCCCCCTCTTTTCTGCGGCCGGCCAGGTCAACGTGCTTGGATAATGGGTCTGGTGTGGATTTTAGGGGGGACTCCACGCCATTTTTTTTTAATTTGGGGCGGAGTTCCCCTTAAATTCCACACCAGACCTGAAGGGTCTGGTTATGGATATTTGGGGGGGACCTCACGTCATTTTTTTCCAAAAAATTACGGCGGGGTTCCCCTTAATATTTATATCAGACCTGAAGGGCCTGTAATGGAATTTGGGGGGAACCCCACGTCATTTGAAACATTCTTTTAAATTTCGTAGCATGGGGGGGGGGATGTCAGCATGTGAAAAAGCGCATGTTTCCCGTGGTTAGAACTGTCTCTGCACAAAATGACATTTTCCAAAGCAAAAAAGCCGTTTAAAACTGACTCGCGGCTATAATGAATTGTCAGCTCCTGGCAATTGCAGGAGAATTCATTCATAAAAAACACCAAAAAAAAGCGTGGGGGTCCCCCCAATTTCAATAACCAGACCCTTTATGTCTGGTATGGATATTAAGGGGAACCCTGCCGTCAATTTAAAAAAAATGACGTGGGGTTCCCCCCAAATATCCATAACCAGACCCTTCAGGTCTGGTGTGGAATTTAAGGGGAACTCCACCCCAAATTAAAAAAAAATGGCGTGGAGTCCCCCCTAAAATCCACACCAGACCCCTTATCCGAGCACGTTGACCTGGCCGGCCGCATAAAAGAGGGGGGGACAGAGCGCGGCCCCCCCCTCTCCTGAACCGCACCAGGCCACATGCCCTCAACATTGGGAGGGTGTTTTGGGGTGCCCCCCAAAATACCTTGTCCCCATGTTGATGAGGACAAGGGTCTCTTCCCCACAACCCTTGCCCGGTGGTTGTGGGGGTCTGCGGGCAGGGGGCTTATCGAAATCTGGAAGACCCCTTTAACAAAGGGGCCCCCCAGATGCCGCCCCCCCCCCCTGTGTGAAATGGTAATGGGGTACATTGTACCTCTACCATTTCACCAAAAAAAATGTAAAGGGTTAAAAACGACAAGAGCCGGTTTTTGACAAGTCCTTTATTATCTTCTTTCTTCTTCTTTTCTTCTTTCCTTCGGGTTTCTTCCTCCATCTTCTTCTTCCTCTGCTTCTGTCTTGGGTCTTCTATTCCCGCATCTTGCCCGGAATGTTCTTCCATCTTCTTCTCCTTCCGCTGTCCTTCTCGTCCGCATCTTCTTCTTCTTGTTCTTCTTCGCCGGAGCCGCTGCTTCCAATTGAAATCCCCGCTGTCTGCCGGACCACGCCCTCCTCTGACGCCACGGGCAAGCTCTTAGGAAAGTCCCCGTGTGGTGCATGTGCGTCAGAGGGGGGCGTGGTCACATGTTCCAGAAAGCGGGCAATTCAATTGGAAGCGGCGACTCTGGCAAAGAAGAAGCCGCGCACAAGCTTCCAATTGAATTGCTCGCCCTCTGACATGTGACCACGCCCCCCTCTGACGCACTTGCAGCACACTCCTAAGAGCTTGCCCATGGCGTCAGAGGGGGGCGTGGTCTGGCAGACAGCGGGGATTTCAATTTGAAGCGGCGGCTCCGGCGAAGAAGAACCAGAAGAAGAAGATGCGGACGAGAAGGACAGCGGAAGGAGAGGAAGATGGAAGAACACGTCGGTCAAGATGCGGGAATAGAAGACCCAAGACAGAAGCAGAGGAAGAAGAAGAAGATGGAGGAAGAAACCCGAAGGAAAGAAGAAAAGAAGAAGAAAGAAGATAATAAAGGACTTGTCAAAAACCGGCTCTTGTCGTTTTTAACCCTTTACATTTTTTTTGGTGAAATGGTAGAGGTACAATGTACCCCATTACCATTTCACACAGGGGGGGGGGGGCGGCATCTGGGGGGCCCCTTTGTTAAAGGGGTCTTCCAGATTTCGATAAGCCCCCTGCCTGCAGACCCCCACAACCACCGGGCAAGGGTTGTGGGGAAGAGACCCTTGTCCTCATCAACATGGGGACAAGGTGTTTTGGGGGGCAACCCCAAAACACCCTCCCAATGTTGAGGGCATGTGGCCTGGTGCGGTTCAGGAGAGGGAGGGGGCCGCGCTCTGTCCCCCCTCTTTTCTGCGGCCGGCCAGGTCAACGTGCTCGGATAAGGGGTCTGGTGTGGATTTTAGGGGGGACTCCACGCCATTTATTTTTAAATTTGGGGTGGAGTTCCCCTTAAATTCCACACCAGACCTGAAGGGTCTGGTTATGGATATTTGGGGGGAACCCCACGCTTTTTTTTTGGTGTTTTTTTATGAATGAATTCTCCTGCAATTGCCAGGAGCCGACAATTCATTATAGCCGCGAGTCTGTTTTAAATGGCTTTTTTCCTTCAGAGTGTCATTTTTCACATGCTGACATTACACCCAGGGCCGCCATCAGGGGGGTACAGGCAGTACACCTGTAAGGGGCCCGGGGGTCTGGAGGTGCCCAGATGGCTGGAGGCCCCCCAGCGCCCCAGATGGTAACCCCCCCCTTTTTTTTTTTATATATATATATATTTTTTAGTTTATTTTTTTATTATTTTTTATTAAAGGGACAATTTTTGGAATTTAATATTTTTTAGCAGTCCGGAGGTCCCCAGGGGCCCAGAGGCCCCCAGGGCCCCAGGTGGCAACCCCCCATATTTTTTGTTATTAAAGGGCTAATGTTTTTTTTTAGGGGTCTGGAGGTCCCCAGTGGCCCGGAGATCCCCAGGGCTCCAGATGACAACCCCCCCCCTTTTTTTTAAAAAAATACAAAAAATTATATATTTTGATATTATTTTTTGTTATTTTTTTAACATATATATATATATATTATATATATATATATGGGCATACGAACAGTAGGCTGGCGGATATATCCGCCATATATAGCCGGCGTTTCTGTTTTCTGTAACCAGAAAACAAGAAACGCCGGGTAAGTTCCGATGCGAGCAGCGTATATTTCGCCATCGCACGAACAGTCGTTAGGCTGGCGGATTAATGGCGCCGGGGGCGTTCCCGCCGAGCCTACGCTCAAAAAATATGTTAATTTGAGCCGGCGTTTCTGTTTTCTGTAAATCGGCAATTCACGATCGAATTCCGGCGCGACGCAATGACGATACGACGTTTCCGGACGGGATACGCGGCGCATAGATATACCTACATGGGGTTGGAGTATCCTATGTTAGGTATAGGCGTCGTTCGCGTCGGGAAAAAAAAAAAAACGTTTGCGTAAAACGATATGAATGGGAATGTGACGTCATTGACGTTCATTCAAGATTTTGGAGCATGCGCACGGGGATGTTTTGACACTCGACGCGGCGCATGCGCAGTATTGGCGGCGGGATCGCGCTTAGTTAGCATACTACACGCCCCGTACCCGCCCAATTTGAATTCCGCCGGCTCATTTGCGATGCGCTGCCGCAACTTTAGGAGCAAGTTTTGAATGACAGCACTTGCTCCTAAAATTTCTGCAGCGCAACGCAAATGAGAAGCGTTACTCCAGAGCAAAGATGCTCTGGACTACCTGAATCGGCCCTATATATATATATATATATATATATATATATATATATATATATATATATATATAATATAATTATGAAAGGGCCCAGAGGGCCCCAGATGACAACCTTTTTGCTTATAAAAATGTTATAAACATTTTATATTATCCCCAGGTTTTTTTTTTCTTTAATTAATTTTTTAAAGTGTAGTGCGTGAGCAAGTGGACTTGCAATCGCCATCCTTCTCCATGCCCCCGGTGGCAATGGCGGGTGTGAGGGGGGCCTCCCACCCACCCCACCCTACCCTACCTGCTACACTTGGGAGCCTGATGGGACAGAGGGACTCCCCCTATGAGGGAGCCTAGCCCACCCAGCCAGCCCTGTAGGTCCTTCGTCTCTCTTTATTTTAGGAGACCTCATGGCCAAAGTGCGTTCGTGTGCGTGCAAGTGTGGTGTTTTATTTTGGGGGGGGGTGGGCGTACTAAGCACAGGCGTACCTTGCATAGCACACCCACCGGGAGCCAGGCTGAGACCACCAAACTCAATTCACATGTAGCCGAGACCGGGATCCGAACCCTTGGCTGCAGAGGTGAACGGCTTGTCAGCTCAGTCCCATTCACGTGGAGCCACCACAGCTCCCGCCCCATGTAATTTTTTTTTAGATTTTTGGTAGTTATTTTTTATTAAAGGGCCCAGAGCTCCCAAGGCAACCCCCTTTTTTTTTATATATATATAGAGATATTTTAATTTATTTTTCATTAAAGGGCCCAGAGGTTTATTTTTATTAAAGGGCCCAGAGGTCCCCAGGGCCCCCGGATGGCTACCACCCTTTTTTTAATATATATTTTTCTATATTTATTTTTTTGTAAAGGAACCCCCCGCTTATCAAATTGCGGCAGCCCCCCCCCTTCTCAATTTCAGGCGGCAGCACCCCCCCCTGTTCTCTGCTCCAGGGGGCCCATGCCTGAAGCTGTGTAAGGGGCCCCATAATTCCTGATGGCGGCCCTGATTCCCCCCCCATGGTACGAAATTTCAAGGAATTTTTAACTTTTATTGTTGCACTTTAACCACTTCCATACCGCGCCTATTCTGGCACTTCTCTCCTTCATGTAACAATTATATTTTCTTCCTTAAAAATTACTCAGGACCCCCAAACATTATATATATTTTATTAACAAACACCCTAGGGAATAAAGTGGCGGCCATTTACCCCGGCGAAAACTTCGAAGCCCGCTGCCCTCCCCCACAAGCACGGAGCTTCGTGGTGAAGGGTGCGGCGGCGGAAGACTGCGGTGGCGAAGACCGGGGGGGTTGGCGGAAGACCCCCGGAGCTGGCTAATAAATTATTTTATTCTTGTGTGGTTTATTTGTGTTAACACTTTTTCCACCAGGTGAATGGGTAGGAGTACCATGTACCCCATACTCATTCACATAGGGTGGGGGGGCCAGAATCTGGGGGCCGCCTTATTAAAGGGGCTCTCAGATTCTGATTGGCTCCCGCCCGCCATACCCCGACAACCAATGGCCAGGGTTGTCGGGAAGAGGCTCTTGTCCCTATCGACATGGGGACAAGAGTGCTTTGGGGTGGGGGGGCAGTGCCCCCCTCCCTCAAATCACACACTCCCCCATGTCGAGGGCATGTGGTCTGGTACGGTTTAGGAGGGGGGGGGGGGCGCTTGCTCGTCCCCACCCCCATTCCTGTCCGGCCAGACTGCGTGCCTGGGATAAGGCTTGGTACGGATCTGGGGGGGAACCCCACGCCGTTTTTGGCGTGGGTTAACCCCTCACGTTCCGGACCAAAGCCGGAGAGCCTAGTATACCCCTGGGGTGGAACCCCACGCCGGTTTCAAATTTGAAATTTGGCGCGGAGTTCCCCTTCAGTGTCGGCGCAGCCCGAGAACAGCTCGGAGATTGCCGTGCGCCGTTTCAAGCAGTGCAAACACTGCTACGCCGCTTGGTTTTTACCAAGAATTTCTCGGCGTACTGAGAAGGCGCACGGCATTCCCTGAAATCTCCCTCTGCGCATGCCCAGTATGCAAATGAACCTTCTGAGGTTCTGGCGTACTTTGCAAGCGCACGGGGATCGGGTCTCAAAAGTCACTTTCGCTTTCAATTCGGCCCGCCACACACGTTCAAACACATGTCACCTCACTTCCCCCGGAACAACCCCACTCCCTCCCCTCATAAACTCCCGCCCGAATCCCCGATGTTTACATTACTAAATGCCGTACACCAGCTCTGTACTGGCGTGCCGTGCGCCCTCTCCTGGGCGCATTAGGCAGTTTAGTAAATGAAAAACAAAAGACAATCCGCGCTAACACCCCTAAACTAAATGATGTATGGGTATAAACAAACCCATGATAAACGTGAAAAAGAAAAAGTGAAAAATGCTGCACCTTAATACAAAGAAGCCCAATATAGGGCTCCACAAGACATATATATACAAAGGACAAAGGCGCGCAACAATGTAACATATGTATAGAAAAATATGTGTTTCCACAGCAACTTGCAAATAGTGAAAAATAAACACAAATAAAGAATGTGCAACGTCCCAAATAGGATTCCAATTGTTAGGTGTTCAAAAGCTTATTTCATAAAGCCTTAAAAACACAGTTCATAGGAAATTTCCAATGTAGTGTTGTAGATAATTCCAATGGTTCCCCTCATCTGTTCTATGTAGGGAAGTAATAGATGGCCGCTTACCGCAATGTTGGACCCTTCCAGGGGTCAGTAAAGCATTCAACACACTTATCCACGGCTAGGTCCTAGGAATCACTCCACTGCTGACAGCTCCAAACCACTCAGAAAGACTGAAGAGATTTTCCACTCCAAGAGATATCTCACTCCAAGATGTAGCTCAGAAATTCAGCTGAAAACGGCGAATCTGCTTCTTGGAATCTGCTGATAGAGCTCTGCAACGACAGCTCTCCCAGTCCAGTGTGTATACCGGAAGTCTAGTAAATGAGGAAACACGCTGCACTGGCAGCGTGTTTCTTTTGTAAATGTCAAAAACAGTTTTACTCCTGCTTGTGCACCATGAGTCATGGCGCACAGGCTTGGTAAATCAGCCCCATAGTCAAGGAAAAAAAAAACCCCAGAAAGATTACAAAAGCTGAAATGCAAAGTCAATGGTAAATTGAAATGTTCTGTAAGGAATTTCATTTTATAGCGGAGACCCACTCTTAAAAAAAAAAAAAAAATTGCCAAAAAAGGCTACAAAAAAGTATTTTAATTTATTTTTTATACTTACCAGAAGTGGCTGTTACTAGGCAGATCGTCCTAATCTGCCACTTCCTTGTCTGTGGTGGGTCTTTCTTCTCCTCCTCGTGCTGCCTGCTGGGAAATGGGGGTTGGGGTCTTCTGGGACCTTGTGTGTGTCCCAGGAGACATCCGCCCATTCACATAGCACTAAGCGGCTCACGCATGTGCAGTAGGATAACAGGCAATGAAGCCGCAACGTTTTACTTCCTGATTCCCTCACTGAGGATGGCGGCAGGGCAGTCGAGACCCGAGCGATTGCTCGGCTTCGGCTGCCAACATCGCGTGCACCCTGGACAGGTAAGTGTCCTTTTTTTTTTTTTCACATCAGACTAGACCCAAGGTACCGCCCGTATGACTAGCTCACTGACCTTTCCGCCCTTCGCTTATCATTGTAGTCATTGCATCATTTGTGGCTCTCTTTATCTTCTTTCTATTTCAATGACTTTTTTTTCCTCCCATACAGGTTCGATTTAACATGTGGTTTTTCCCCCCTGTTCCCTCCCCTCTTCTCCCTCCCTCCACCTCGTGATTCCACTATCTCTCCCACCCAAGTGTATCCCCTAGGTTTAAATCCATTTCCTCCTCCATATTCAAGGTATTCTTAGATTTTCTGCATAAATTCTCTCCATGGCCCCCACTTCTTGCGTGTATCCTCGCTGTCATCCACCCCTCCAGGTTTCAGCTCCTCCCTCCTATAGGTTTCCTCCACTGAGTCAATCCACTCCCATATTTGCGGACTGTTTTTATCCCTCCATTTTTTCGGAATTAACCGTTTTGCTGCATTGAGGAGGTGGGGTAACAAGGACTTTTTATAATCTTTTAAGGGCTCCACTCCTCCATGGAAAAGGACTTCCCAGGGATCTTCTTTGATCTCTTTTTTAGTGATGTCCTTAATTAATGATAAAATGCTGTTCCAGAAACTTTTAATTTTAGGACAATTCCACCAAAGGTGGGCCATTGTCCCCATTGTTGGACAACCTCTCCAACACTCTCCTGACTCCCCTTTTCTAAATTTACTGGTTTTGTCGGGGGTGGAGTACCATCCTGTAATAAGTTTGAAATTCATCTCGGCCGTTCTTTCGTCTATTGCTGAGGAGTGGGTTAAATTCAATATTCTTTCTACTGTTGTTTTCCCCCTAGTGACTTCAAGTTCCCTTTCCCATTTCAGGATATACCTAGGTGTCCCCAGCTCTTCCGCCCTCATCAGGATTTTATATAATTTTGAAATGTTTCCTTTTGAGCTTTCCACCAGGCATAGTTGTTCCAAGGGTGTATAATCCTTCTGTTCCCGTATGGGGCCTGGTAGGCTCCTGATGAAGGAGGATATCTGTCTATATCGACAATCATTCCACCCTGTGCATTTACTCTTAGCTTTAATTTCGTGAAGTGTCATTATTTTACCTTTCTGTATTATATCTTTTACCTGAATCCGATTTTTAATCCAATTCCCATCCTCCCCTTTTAACCCTGGTGAAAAAAATAAGTTATCTTTTAAGTCGATGAGTGGTGAATTATAAACTGACCCTAACTGTCTGTGTGTTCTATCCCATATCCTTAATGCTGTACGTGTAATTTCATGAGTGGTTGTATGTAACTTTCTAAACTGTGGTGGATTCCAAATAATTCTACCTAATTGTGTATTTGCAAGTGCACACTCAATCTGAACCCATCTTTTATCGTGCTTTTCTTTGGCCCACTCTATTATACGGGATATTATTGAAGTGATATAGTACTTTCTAATGTCCGGCACTCCTAACCCCCCCCCCCCCAGTTTTTTTCCCTGTTTTAAGACCTGAAGAGATATCCTGTGTTTTTTTTTATTCCATATGAAATTCAGTAGGAGGGAATTGAGTATTCTAAAATAACCTTGGGGTACAGGTACTGGGACCATCTGGAACCTATACAAAATTTTCGGGATTAATATCATTTTTTCTAAGTTTACCCTACCAAACCAGGCGATCGGTCGGTTCTTTATTTTTTTGATTTCACCTTTTATTTCCTCTAATAGGGGAATATAATTTGATCTATATATGTTTTTTGAGGATTTTGCTAGCTTTATTCCCAGGTATTTGATCTCTTTCTGCCAGATAAAATTATTTTCCTTTTTAAGAAATCCCACTTCATCTTTATTAATGTTTACATTCAATATTTCTGTCTTGGTCGTATTCATCTTAAAGTTAGAAATTTCTCCGTATTGTTTAATTCTCGCTATTAAATGGGGGAGTGTGGATCTTGGATTTCTCACGAAAAATAACACATCGTCAGCAAAAGCTGACAATATGTGTTCTTCTTCTCCTGCTCTGACCCCCTTAATATTGGGATCATTCCGTATCATAGCAAGTAGAGGCTCGAGCGATAACACAAAGAGGAGGGGGGACAGAGGGCATCCCTGCCTGGTCCCATTCCCCATCTCAAAGGGTGTCGATAGGGATCCATTGATCTTGACTCTTGCTCGTGGATGACGGTATAATGTTTGAATTCTCTCCCTCATCCTTGGGCATATCCCTACATTTTCCAGTTTTTGCATCATGAACCCCCAGTCCACCCTATCGAACGCTTTCTCAGCGTCTACTGAGAGGAGTAGACTGGGGGTTCGGTTTTCTTTAATTTGTTCTATAATTAGGAGAGCTCTGGTTCCATTGTCCTTGCCCTCCCTACCTGATATAAATCCTACCTGGTCAGGGTGAATAAGGAACGTCATTGTCTCCTTCATACGTTCTGCCAGAATTTTAGCATATATCTTTATATCGACATTCAACAATGAGATTGGTCTAAACCCTGAACATAACGTGTTGTCTTTCCCCTCTTTTTCTATAACCGTGATATTTGCCATGGCAGCCTCTCTACTCCCTAATCCATTGTAATACTGGCAGAGTCGTGGTATTAATATAGTTCCAAACTTTTGTATGTACCTAGTCGTGAAGCCATCAGGGCCGGGGCTTTTCCCTTTGGTAGAGTTTTTTAAGATTTTCCTTATTTCCTCCTCAGTTATGGGCTGATCTAGGTTTTCAGCTACCTCGTTGTCTTTTCTGGGAAGTTTACCTTTTCTCAATACCTCCTCAATATTAGCTTCTTTCTCACCCGGTTTCCAGTTTTTTTGTTTTACATTATATAGGTCCTCATAATAGCTTCTGAACTCTTCTGCAATGTCGCTGGTTTTATATACTAGGTCCCCATTATTTTTCCTTATTTTTTCTATATAGTTCCTAGCTTTTTTTTTCTTTACCATTCTGGCCAGGGTTTTACCAGGTTTATCTCCCCAAATATATCTCTCTCTTTCGATAATATTTAGTTCTTTCTTAATCTCTTGTTCTGTAAGCACTCTATACTCGTCCCTTTTCAATTTTACTTTGTGCCATGTTTCTATTTTTTCTCCTTTATTTTTATGTTCTTGTTCTAGTAATGAGATTTCTTTCACTAATTCCTTTAACTCCTTTGTTTTTTCTTTCTTTTTCCTGGCCCCCTCCATAATGAATATTCCTCTTGTGTAGGCTTTATGGGCTTCCCACAGTGAATGCCCTAGAGATCCCTTCCATATCGTTTTCTCGGAAGTATCTTTCTAGTTTTCCCTGCACTCTTTTTACTATTTCTTCATCGCCCAGTAGGCTCTCGTCTAATCTCCACTCTGGGGAGTTTGTTTTCTGGTCTGATACATTAAGCTTCATAGTTATAGGTGCATGGTCGGAGATTGTCATAACTTCAATACCGGTCTCAACTACCCTTTCCAGGAGTCTATGGTCCACGAGAGCATAATCAATCCTAGAGTACGTCCCGTGCACAGAGGAATAAAATGTATAGTCTAATATTTTGGGATGTTGTAAACGCCATATGTCTACCAACTGGACCTGGTGTAATCTTTGTTTTACTAATTTCAACTGATCATTTCTCATCCCCTGTGCACGGGACGTACTATCCAGTGCAGGATCCATGCAGAAGTTAAGATCTCCCATTATTATCAGATGCCCAGTCTTAATTTTTTTACGTTTTATCAAGGCTTTAGTCACGTAGTTTGCAGAGTTATCATTAGGAGCATATATATTTGCTAGCGTGTATTCCTCCCCTCTTAATTTTCCTTTTAAAAATAGGAATCGACCTTCGGGATCCGTTAATCTATCTCCCAACTCAAAACGTATAGATCCTCGAATGCCGATTGCGACTCCTCTGGCCCGTTTTGTAATTGTATCCCCGTAGTACCATATAGAGCAGGGGTGTCAAACTGGCGGCCCTCCAGCTGTTCCGAAACTACAAGTCCCATCATGCCTCTGCCTGTGGGAGTCATGCTTGTAACTGTTAGCCTTGCAATGCCTCATGGGACTTGTAGTTTTGCAACAGCTGGAGGGCCGCCAGTTTGACACCCCTGATATAGAGTGATAGCGAGAAGACAGTCTTATATTAGATTCCAACGTTAGGTGAGTCTCCTGCAAAAAGGCTATGTCCGCTTTATAAAGTTGTAGTTCCATAAGAATTTTATGTCTCTTTGCAGGAGAGTTTAACCCCTTAATGTTGTATGATAATAATTTAATTTCTGTCATCTGTACTTGTTACATTTTTGCCTACTTGTCTGTACCCGTCCTCCTTCTCTTGGGGTCTTACTTGGGCGTGAAAAATGGATCGATGTGGAATCAACGAGATGTTCCCCCCTCCCCAGCCTCCCTCCCCCCCTCCCATACCTCCCTTCCCCAGTTCTTGTTCTACTATTCTTTTTTCTGTCCCCTCCACTCTTTCAAATAGCCCACCCAGTTCTGTTCTTAAACTTTTGATTTCTGTTTTTATTAAATTTTCCATCCTCAAGAGCATCACGTTCATCTCTGCTTTTGATGGTGGTTGTGTATCTTGGCCCAGGTCTTCCAGCCTACTTTGCTCGAGTTCCCCTTCAAGAGTCGTCTCACCTTTAGACCGATTCGCCATGGCTTCTCCTATTCTTTTCTTGTCCGTTTTCTTCGCAGCAATTGGGCTTTTAGCGGTGGATTCCTGTGTCATATACTGCTGTATCGAGCTTGTACCAGCATTACTTTTAGGGGGCTTTGAGGCGGCACCTCTTGTTGACCTACTCATTTTAGTTCTATTGTTTGGTCTAATTCTTTTCCCCAGTTTGCCGTTTTGAGAGAAAGAAAGAAGGGGGGTACCCGATCACTTTACTGGTTCTTCCCGGATTCTGGAGGGTTCTTGCTGATATAAGTACTGGCACTATCGGCTCTTTAATTCTGTTAATCGGTTGCTTACTGATGTGGGCTTATATACCTTCCCCTATTTTTTATATTTTTTATTATTATATCCCCCCTTAATATGGGGTTTTCACATTTGCTGATATTTTTGATTTACCTACTTGCCCCCGACTCACAACCTTTTATATCTCAACCCTAGGCTTATGTTGCTAGAGAGTAGGTTATCTTTTTATTTTTTTTACCAGATAGGCCTCCACATCCCCATCCCTCAGGCACTTAGATACCTTTTCTTTTAGCTTTTAGGGCTGATCCCTTAAGTTCTGTTGCCTCTCTATTGTGTTACCCCTGTATATGTCCTAAGGTCACACTATCTAGTCCTTTAATGGGGCACATAGAGGTGCAATTTTCTGTCTTTCTGCTTTTTACCCCCCCCCCCCTTCGTGTCCCCGATCAAAGGAGTTGCAGGCGTTTCCTTTTTTTTTTTTTTTATCTTAGCCCGAAGTGCCCCTCCTCGGTCTCAGTTCATTAAGTATTTCTATATAGGCTAGGCATACCCTTTCAACTTTTCAACTTCAGTCTTACAGAGACACCCGACTCAAGGCCGCGAGGTATCCAACTCAGAATTGCAAAGACATCAAACACTGAGTCGCAGTAAATCGCAAAACCAAAATTGCAAAGACATCAGACTCTGAATCGCAAAATCCTCTGACTCCGGGTTATAAATACATCTGCCTTAAGGTTGCAAGGACATCAGACTCATATTGCACAACCATGCACCAACTTCAAAGTCACAGTTGTGGTAGCCCTAGACTCAGGATTGCATAAGCATCAAGGTTTTCAGAAGTTTTCAAACTCAAGGTTACGGAGGCGACAGCCTCAGAGTAGCAGAAACATAGTAACTGACACAGGGTTGCAATACCATCAGACTTAGAGTTAAAAAAACTCACCAATGTTCATTACCTGCCTTGCTTGGTCAGTCACATTCATCAGAGGTTAAACCAGTACTATTATGCAATTTAGCCACTGTCTTTAACCCCTTTTAGCTTTACGAGTGTTTTACTCTGCACTGCCGCACACAGAAATTTCTCCACTTAGGGGGGGGGGGGGGGGGTGGTTGCAGGGGGGGGCCCACCGGACCCTGTCAGATCTCGGCTCCTCAGAGCGCCTCACCCAATCCTTGTTTCGCCTCCCGTTCAATGCTGTGAAGCATGCTGTGAAGCATGTCTCGCTGGCTCCACCGGGGGCTGCGTGCACCTTCGTCACAGTGCCGCCGCCTCTACACCCCGCGGACTCCAAAGCATAGGGGACTTGTTGCGGTGCCAGATCCTCATCCAGGCGATTCGCGGGGATTCCGGGTGGGTTCCACCTCGCGGTCCGGATCCAGCCCAGCCTCTCACACCGGGTCGGTCCGCCGCGAGTCTCACATAGCTTCGCTACGCCGCACACAGCCACGGAGCATTCCTGCGGCCCCTCCCTCCTACACGCGTCACGTCCTCATCACGTGTAAGTGTCCTTTTTTAAAAGTCAGCAGCTACAGTGTTTGTAGCTGCTGAATTTAATTTTTATTTTTTATATTTAAGCCGGACCTCCGCTTTAATAAATCTAAAAAAATAATAGTGCAGTCCAGTAATAGACATCTAAGTGATTTACAGCTTTGTAATGAAAGTCTTATGAATAAATAATGACAAAAGTTCAATATCTTTAAAGCGGGGGGTTCACCCTAAAACATTTTTCTAACATTACATTGTGCTCACTTTTTTTTTTTTTTCTTCCACCACATTCAGCTTTGACCGGGCGTTAGAGACCAGCTCATGGTATAGTGCTTATTTATGTCTCTATAACAGGTTTGCATCATTTGTGGCTTCAACCCTCTTTTTTTTTTTTTATTATAAATATAAATGCTTTCATGTATGTTGACTTTTCCCTTTTCCCTTTCTCTGGGCCCTTTTTTGCATATTCTATTTAGTCAACTATTTATTTTCTTCCCTCTTCTATTCCCCCCCCCCCCTTTCCCCTTCCCTCCCTCTCCTCCACCTCACCCTCGCTTTACCTTATCGGATGATTTCGCATATTCATTTTATTCTTTACCTTTCTACTCTTAGTTTTTCTGCATAGCTCCATGAATTTTTAAAGGTTTTCCAGTTTTCCCATTTTTTGTTTCCACTATTGTCTTCTGTGTCGTTACAGTAATCCTCCATTCTGTATGTTTCTTCTATGGCGTCAATCCATTCCCAGACCATTGGGCATTCTAAATCCCGCCACTTCCTGGGTATCAACCTCTTTGCAGAATTTAATAAGTGAGGGACCAGGGATTCCTTGTATTTTCTAACCCCTTCCTCTCCTCCGTGAAAGAGGACCGTCCACAGGTCTTTTTTAATTTTTATCTTCGTGATATCTTCTACCAACCCTAAGATACTTCCCCAGAACCTTTCGACCTTGGGGCACTCCCACCACAGGTGAGCCATTGTTCCGGGGGATTTACATCCTCTCCAGCACTCTGCTGATTCTTCCTTCTTAAATTTATTAAGCTTTACCGGTGTACTATACCAGTACTATACCGGTGTAATTCATTTCGGCCGTCCTGCTATCAACTGCCGAGGAATGGGTTAGCTTTAAGATCTTATCTATTGTGCTTCTATCTTTGTGTGACCCTAGTTCCCTTTCCCAGTTTTTAATAAATGGAGGCACTTCAGGTTCATCAATCTGTAATAAGATCTTATATAGTTTTAATATAGTTCCTTTTGTATTCTCGTTGATACATAGTTTTTCTACCTCAGTGAGCTGGTCTATATCTCTTATCGGTTGAGGTAGTGTTTGTACAAAGTGGTTTAATTGCTGGTGCCTCCAGTTATTAATTAACATAAAATTTTCTTTTTGTTCTAGCTCTCTTAGTGTACATAAGTGCCCTTGGTGCATTACATCTTTTTATTGTGCCCTATCGTCTATGACCCAATTCCCCCCAACTTCAACCTTCCCCGGTGGGAAATAATCATTATTCTTTAATACTATAAAAGGTGAATTATAGTTCCTACTGACTTTTTTTTGTGTTAAGTCCCAAATTTTAAGTGCATTTCTAGTGATTTTGTGTGTGTTCGTGTCCAACTTCCTAAATTGTGGTGGATTCCATATTATTGTATCTAGTCTCACCTTTGCTAATTTATTTTCAAGACTAACCCATCTTTTTTCTCTATTGTCTTTAGCCCATTCCACTACCCTCGACAAAATTATTGCTTCGTAGTATTTTTTGATATCGGGGACTGCTAGCCCCCCTTTCTTTTTTGTCTGCCTAAGGGTTTGGAGTGATATCCTATGTCTCTTATTTCTCCAGATATAGTTCATTATTAATTTTCTGAGGATTTGCAGTAGTTGTTTTGGTAGTTTAATAGGGATCATCTGGATCTTATAGAGAATTTTTGGCATCATAACCATTTTACAGAAGTTGATTCGTCCCGTCCATGAAATTGGCTTATCTTTGACTCTATTTATCTCCTTTTTAATTTCTTCCAATAATGGGATAAAGTTTTTTTCATATATTTTTTTTCCGGTTTTTGCCAGCTGAATCCCAACATATTTCAGCTCTTTCACCCATGGGAATTTGTACCTCTTACCTAAAGTTTGCTCATCTTTCTTGGGCACCCCTATATTGAGTATTTCGGTTTTATTGGTATTTATTTTGAAATTGGAGAACTCTCCATACTGTCTACACAGATTCAAGAGATTCGGGATTGAGGATTTCGGATTGGTTAAGTAGAAGAGCACATCGTCTGCAAAAGCAGACAGTTTGTGCTCTTCCCCTCCTATTTTAATCCCTGTCACCTCCGGGCATTTGCGGATCCTGGACAGTAGAGGCTCTATCGACAATACAAACAGAAGTGGTGACAAGGGACACCCCTGTCTCGTACCATTTTTCATCGTAAAGGGGTCAGACAAGTCCCCGTTAATTTTTATTCTCGCTGTTGGGGTCTGATACAGAGCTCCGATCCATTCCAGCATTTTTCGCCCGAAACCCATAGTTTCCAAGGTTTGCATCATGAATCCCCAGTCTACCCTGTCAAACGCTTTTTCAGCATCGATAGACTGGGGATCCCCTGGGTCCTCATCCCCTGTCTGGTCTGGGTGAATCAGGCCTTTCATCTCTTGTTTGACCCTCTCAGCCAATACCTTAGCGAACAATTTCAGGTCTGAGTTCAACAGTGATATTGGCCGATAGCTTGAACATATTTTGGGGTCCTTGCCTTCCTTTGGGATAACCGTTATGGTTGCCTCTGCCGCTTCTCTACTAAGAGTATATTCCCCCCCAAGGCCGTAAAAATATTGACATAGTTGTGGTATTAGAATCCCTTTACATTGTTTATAATATAAGGCTCTAAGGCTGTAAGGCCATCAGGGCCTGGACTTTTACCCGATGCCGTGCCTGATAGAGCTATCTGTATCTCTTTTTCTGTGATAGGTCTATCCATTCCTAACGCTCTTGTCGAATTGACTGTTGGAAGTCCCGCTTCTTGTAGGAAGTCTAAGATCTTATTTTTCTTTTCTTCTTCTCCCCATTTTTTCTGTTTAACTGCATATAGTTTTTCATAATATACTCTAAAGGCTTCGGCTTTTTTGTTGTATATATCTCTTCTCCCTGCTCGTTTTTAATTTTTTCAATATAATTTTTTGCTTTCTTTTTCTGTACCATCCTTGCCAGATGTTTACTAGTTTTGTTTCCCCATCTATATCTCTCTTTTGCAATCAAATGGAATTCTCTTTTTGTTTCCTGAAAGAGGAGTTCTTTAAGTTCATTGCGTTTATTTACCAGTTCTAAATATAATTTTTTTTGATTTCCCCCTTTTTTATGTTCTTGTTCTAATTTCCATATCTCCGCTATTGTATTGTTCTTCAGTAGATTCTTTTCTTTCTTTTTCCTAGCTCCTTCGGATATAAAAATTCCTCTAATTGTGGCCTTGTGGGCGTCCCACAATGTTGCTTTTGAGATCTCACTTGTATCATTTAGTTGAAAATATTCTTCTAGCTCCTTTTTAACTCTAGCTAGGCTATTCGGATTTATTACTAATTCCTCATTTAGCCTCCAGCTTAAGGGTGGTCTCTTCTTCCCTTCGATATTTAATGAGACACTTATTGGGGCATGATCGGATATCGTTATAGATTCTATTCTTGCCCCCACCACACTTTCCAGTAAGTGGTGGTCTACAAGGATGTAATCTATACGTGAGTAACTTCCATGTACCGGGGAAAAAAAGGTATAGTCCCGGACCTCTGGATTCATTATTCTCCATACATCCATTAGTTGATTTCTAAACAGACCATTTTTTAAATTTGTAGTATTTCTTAGTTGGGGTTTATTAGTTTCTGCTCTCTGGGATGACTTGTCTATTATTGGGTCTATACAGAGATTTAAGTCTCCACCTAGAATTACCCTCCCTTTTTTGAACTCCTCTAATTTCCTCAGAATTCCTATTAGGTATGTTATCTGATTAGTGTTGGGGACATAGATGTTTACTAGGGTGCATTCCATATCTTCTTATTTTCCACTTAAGAAGATAAATCTTCCCTCGGGGTCAACTAGTCTGTCCGAAAGCTGAAATCTTACCCTTTTAGCTATTCCAATGGCTACCCCCCTGGCCCGTTTTGAGATCGTGTCCCCATAGTACCAGGTAGGGTATTCCACAGAATGTAGCCTAATCCTTGAGCTTAATGTTAAGTGGGTTTCCTGAATGAGTGCGATATCAGTTTTCATTCTTTTCAATTCTTTCATCACTTTGTGTCTCTTGTCAGGACTGTTTAGACCCTTTACATTATATGATATACAATTGACTATCGTCATCCTATCTTATCTTGTCTCCTCCCTTTTTCTAGCGTAATTGGTGAGGTGGTTCCCTTCCCCCCCTCCCCCTCCCTCTTGCCCCTCCCTCTCCCCCCCCTCCTGCCCCCCCCTCCCCCTCCCCCCCCCCCCCCTCCTAAGTGGCCATCTAGAGGACTTAGAACCATACATCTCCCCTTGGTTCTTTTACCCCGGGGGTGGGACCTGCTCATACCCCCCTATCCCTAATCTGTGGGGGTGTAATATTTTTCCGGGGATCGCAAGGACTCTTTTTCCTCTTTCTCTTATCCTCCCTCCTGTTGTTAGTGTTCTCTGTTTTAAATCCACCCAGGCAAGTCTGGTATCTGAATGTCCATTCTATTACAGAATTCACTTAAGTCTTCTGGGAAGCGAAGAGTCGCTGATTTTCCTTCTCTTGTCGCTACAAGGCATGCCGGAAATCTCCAATTGTATTTAATATTTTTGTCTACTAGTTGTACTAAGAGCGGTTTTAAGAGCCGGCGCCTAGATAGGGTCTCTGCAGATAAATCTGCATATACCTGTAAGGTAGATCCCCTATAGGCTAGGGGCGAGTGGTCCCTCAGTTTCTTCCATAGTTCCTCCTTCTCTCCAAAGGAGTGGAATCTAACTATAACGTCCCTAGGTCTTTCTGTATCCGTTCTTTTATATTTTCCTACATGATGGGCTCTTTCTATCCTAATAGGGTCTTCCGTTTTTTTTTCCAGTATCGGATTTAATATTGTCCCCATTATTTTCCAGAGGTCTTCATCTTTGTCTTCTGGGACTGCTCTAAATCTCAGGTTTTGTCTTCTTGATCTATTCTCCTGGTCTTCCAGTTTATACAGTATGCTCCTTTGTTGTTTCTGTATCTGGGTTACTTGCTCCCTTAATGTACTTGTCTCTTGTTCTTGGGTCTCCGCTCGTTCTTCTAACGTCTCTACCCTAGATAACATGTGTCCTAAGTCAGTTCTAAGGCTTTGAATTTCTCCCTTGATCACATTCTCTAGCCGCACCATCATCCTTTCCATGTCACCTTTGGTTGGAGTTTGTTCCTCTTGCCTCAGCTCCTCCATTTTACTTGTCTCTGAGTCGTTCTCACTCGTCCCCTCTTCTCTTGACTCTTCCATTGCTCCCCTTTGAGTTGGAGTGAGAGCTTTTTTTTCCACTATCCTTTTATCTGTTTTTGCTTGAGGTATCTTTGGTGAACTGTTATTTCTTGAGCTTCCCCCTTTAGACATGTATTGTCTAATGGAGCTTGTTGCCGCCGGGTTACCTGGTGTTTTTAGAACTCCTCCCTTTGTCGATCTACTTGACATCCTAGACATAGTAGTCTTCGCTTTTCTGATTCTTTTCCCCAGTTTGACGGTCTATTATCTTCTCTTCAATTACAATCCGAAATATTGATGGAGTAAGCTGGGGATAGAGAATACTTTGCTTATAGTAGGGGGGGGGGGGGGGGGGGTACTTCGCGGCTCCTACTGTGTTTTTATGTACTCAGTTGCTCCTTTCTAGTGTATATAGTCCATGTAACAAGGTGGGATTCGCTTGCAGTTGGCCTTGTAGCTAGGTAGATGATAGGCGGCTCCCTTATTACCCTTGGTATGGCTTACAGTTTGACTATCCCCCCCATCATAGTCCACCCCAGTCTGCCACGGTCTATCCCAGAGCCTTTATCCACCAGAGTTTTTTTTTTTTTTTCTCCAGTTTCTTTATTTCTACATACTCTGCATTCATAGGTGCGCTTCAACCTACCACGTCAGGACACACGCCCCCAAAGATTCAGACTTGAATATGCTTGAGCCCCATATATAACCAATATGTATGTATGTATATTAGTAAATCTATAGCAGCAGGTCAATGGGCAGTACGAGCAGGGCAGATGTTGGCGCCGGCAGGGAACTGCGCGATGCGAGTACGATATAGGTCGGTAGAGGTCGGCGGTGTCAGCGGGGGATCGGGCGGCACCAGCAGGGGAAAAGCCGAATCAGCAGGGCGCCAGGCTATGCCGGCAGGACTGAGTCTAGCGTCAGCGGCGCACTGGATGACATAAGTGCCTTTTTCCCTCTCCATCCACTTTAATACGGCACCTTAATATATATACTGTATGTATTTATTTTTACTTTTTTTTTTTTTTTTTTGCTTGATCCTCTATTCTCTCACAACTGAATGAATGGCAAGAGTAGGAGACGTATAAATCCAAACTAAGCGTTTTCCTTAGCGTTTTCCCGCCCCTTACATAGGGGGTAGTTTAACTATTAATATTATTATATACATAGTCTATGAGAATTTCCAATTTTTTGTTATAGAAACTCTTCAGACCTGATGTAATAGACAGAACACCTTCAAACTGTTGTTTCAACAATCTTGTAGTTAGTGCTTATATTCACCAGGGTAGAAATGCTTTGTAAGCAGGACTAGCTACATGTGTGGTTGCATATGGATTTATCTGGTTGTTTTAACCTTAATTACGATTCACATACTGTATTACATAATACAAGCTTACAGTACTTGCAAGATGTTATTTATCTGTCCATTCTTACCCCTCTGGACGACTTTTATGTAAAGTTTAGGCACATTACCTTTAGCTTCCAGTACCAGCTTTACCTGGACCGCATGGAGTATAAGAGCTGCATGGAGGATGGCTTACTCTATGGGCGTCCCGCACTCAATCTTAATGTGAGCGAGGCAGATGGTTTAAGGTGTCGGGATACTCGGACCCCGCTGCATTCCGCGGTCTATGGCAGCCGACTCCTCTCTTTGAGCATTGCGGGCGTCTCTCCGTCGGGTGTTGTTTGAATGGCGGCCGTGGCCCTTCCGCGTCTCTGCTGTGCTGTGCACGCCTCAGTCTTCCGCTATCCCCGGGGATCCAGCTCCCTCCGTAGTGCAGCCGTCCTTGCTTCCCCGGAGCTTCGCGCACACGCTTAGCACTCACAGGTCCCGCCCCCCATAGTGCGTGTCACGTCCTCACGTACACGCCATCCCCGCTGATTGTGCTCACTTTTAACAATGACAGTATGCGTGTTTTTTTTTGTTTCGCTGTACATACCTTCGTACAGCTATTTTTTCCCCCGTTCACCTTTTATTTCCTCTAATAGGGGAATATAATTTGATCTATATATGTTTTTTGAGGATTTTGCTAGCTTTATTCCCAGGTATTTGATCTCTTTCTGCCAGATAAAATTATATTCCTTTTTAAGAAATCCCACTTCATCTTTATTAATGTTTACATTCAATATTTCTGTCTTGGTCGTATTCATCTTAAAGTTAGAAATTTCTCTGTATTGTTTAATTCTCGCTATTAAATGGGGGAGTGTGGATCTTGGATTTCTCACGAAAAATAACACATCGTCAGCAAAAGCTGACAATATGTGTTCTTCTTCTCCTGCTCTGACCCCCTTAATATTGGGATCATTCCGTATCATAGCAAGTAGAGGCTCGAGCGATAACACAAAGAGGAGGGGGGACAGAGGGCATTCCTGCCTGGTCCCATTCCCCATCTCAAAGGGTGTCGATAGGGATCCATTGATCTTGACTCTTGCTCGTGTATGACGGTATAATGTTTGAATTCTCTCCCTCATCCTTAGGCCTATCCCTACATTTTCCAGTGTTTGCATCATGAACCCCCAGTCCACCCTATCAAACGCTTTCTCAGCGTCTACTGAGAGGAGTAGACTGGGGGTTCGGTTTTCTTTAATTTGTTCTATAATTAGGAGAGCTCTGGTTCCATTGTCCTTGCCCTCCCTACCTGATATAAATCCTACCTGGTCAGGGTGAATAAGGAACGTCATTGTCTCCTTCATACGTTCTGCCAGAATTTTAGCATATATCTTTATATCGACATTCAACAATGAGATTGGTCTAAACCCTGAACATAACGTGTTGTCTTTCCCCTCTTTTTCTATAACCGTGATATTTGCCATGGCAGCCTCTCTACTCCCTAATCCATTGTAATACTGGCAGAGTCGTGGTATTAATATAGTTCCAAACTTTTGTATGTACCTAGTCGTGAAGCCATCAGGGCCGGGGCTTTTCCCTTTGGTAGAGTTTTTTAAGATTTTCCTTATTTCCTCCTCAGTTATGGGCTGATCTAGGTTTTCAGCTACCTCGTTGTCTATTCTGGGAAGTTTACCTTTTTTCAATACCTCCTCAATATTAGCTTCTTTCTCACCCAGTTTCCAGTTTTTTTGTTTTACATTATATAGGTCCTCATAATAGCTTCTGAACTCTTCTGCAATGTTGCTGGTTTTATATACTAGGTCCCCATTCTTTTTCCTTATTTTTTCTATATAGTTCCTAGCTTTTTTTTTCTTTACCATTCTGGCCAGGGTTTTACCAGGTTTATCTCCCCAAATATATCTCTCTCTTTCGATAATATTTAGTTCTTTCTTAATCTCTTGTTCTGTAAGCACTCTATACTCGTCCCTTTTCAATTTTACTTTGTGCCATGTTTCTATTTTTTGTCCTTTATTTTTATGTTCTTGTTCTAGTAATGAGATTTCTTTCACTAATTCCTTTAACTCCTTTGTTTTTTCTTTCTTTTTCCTGGCCCCCTCCATAATGAATATTCCTCTTATGTAGGCTTTATGGGCTTCCCACAGTGATGCCCTAGAGATCCCTTCCGTATCGTTTTCTCGGAAGTATCTTTCTAGTTCTCCCTGCACTCTTTTTACTATTTCTTCATCGCCAGTAGGCTCTCGTCTAATCTCCACTCTGGGGGGTTTGTTTTCTGGTCTGATACATTAAGCTTCATAGTTATAGGTGCATGGTCGGAGATTGTCATAACTTCAATACCGGTTTCAACTACCCTTTCCAGGAGTCTATGGTCCACGAGAGCATAATCAATCCTAGGGTACGTCCCGTGCACAGAGGAATAAAATGTATAGTCTAATATTTTGGGATGTTGTAAACGCCATATGTCTACCAACTGGACCTGGTGTAATCTTTGTTTTACTAATTTCAACTGATCATTTCTCATCCCCTGTGCACGGGACGTACTATCCAGTGCAGGATCCATGCAGAAGTTAAGATCTCCCATTATTATCAGATGCCCAGTCTTAAATTTTTTTAAGTTTTATCAAGGCTTTAGTCACGTAGTTTGCAGAGTTATCATTAGGAGCATATATATTTGCTAGCGTGTATTCCTCCCCTCTTAATTTTCCTTTTAAAAATAGGAATCGACCTTCGGGATCCGTTAATCTATCTCCCAACTCAAAACGTATAGATCCTCGAATGCCGATTGCGACTCCTCTGGCCCGTTTTGTAATTGTATCCCCGTAGTACCATATAGAGTGATAGCGAGAAGACAGTCTTATATTAGATTCCAACGTTAGGTGAGTCTCCTGCAAAAAGACTATGTCCGCTTTATAAAGTTGTAGTTCCATAAGAATTTTATGTCTCTTTGCAGGAGAGTTTAACCCCTTAATGCTGTATGATAATAATTTAATTTCTGTCATCTGTACTTGTTACATTTTTGCCTACTTGTCTGTACCCGTCCTCCTTCTCTTGGGGTCTTACCTGGGCGTGAAAAATGGATCGATGTGGAATCAACGAGATGTTCCCCCCCCTCCCATACCTCCCTTCCCCAGTTCTTGGTCTTGTTCTACTATTCTTTTTTCTGTCCCCTCCACTCTTTCAAATAGCCCACCCAGTTCTGTTCTTAAACTGTTGATTTCTGTTTTTATTAAATTTTCCATCCTCAAGAGCATCACGTTCATCTCTGCTTTTGATGGTGGTTGTGTATCTTGGCCCAGGTCTTCCAGCCTACTTTGCTCGAGTTCCCCTTCAAGAGTCGTCTCACCTTTAGACCGATTTGCCATGGCTTCTCCTATTCTTTTCTTGTCCGTTTTCTTCGCAGCACCTGGGCTTTTAGCGGTGGATTCCTGTGTCATATACTGCTGTATCGAGCTTGTACCAGCATTACTTTTAGGGGGCTTTGAGGCGGCACCTCTTGTTGACCTACTCATTTTAGTTCTATTGTTTGGTCTAATTATTTTCCCCAGTTTGCCGTTTTGAGAGAAAGAAAGAAGGGGGGTACCCGATCACTTTACTGGTTCTTCCCGGATTCTGGAGGGTTCTTGCTGATATAAGTACTGGCACTATCGGCTCTTTAATTCTGTTAATCGGTTGCTTACTGATGTGGGGTTATATACCTTCCCCTATTTTTTTTATTTTTTATTATTATATCCCCCCTTAATATGGGGTTTTCACATTTGCTGATATTTTTGATTTACCTACTTGCCCCCGACTCACAACCTTTTATATCTCAACCCTAGGCCTATGTTGCTAGAAAGTAGGTTATCTTTTTTTTTTTTTTACCAGATAGGCCTCCACATCCCCCTCCCTCGGGCACTTAGATACCTTTTCTTTTAGCTTTTTTTTTTTTACTTATCTTTTATTTTAATTTTTTTTAAAAATAGGATATAACAAAATATCACTGATACCATACATTTACAGACCAAGATATACATTCCTTATGATACATCATACTTCCAATATTGATCCATACATTTCCCCTCCTACTCCTTTATTCCCTTATGCTACCCCCCCCCCCTCCCCCACCAACCCAAAAAAAACAAAACACAAATAAATAAAAAAGGGGGAACCCATTCCCCATCTCCTCCTGTCTCTCCCCCTACTTCTCCTCAAGGAGCCTCTTCCCCTCTTCTGATCTAATAAATTGATTCCATCCTGCCCAGGTTTCTTTATACTGTGTCCTCCTGTTTTGAGCAGAAAGAACCAAGTCTTCCATAGCTCCTACTTCCTGGGCCCTGATAAGCCAACTTGCAACCGAGGGGGGCCGTAAGTCCCTCCACCTCAGGGTAACTCCCACCCTTGCCGCGTTGATCAGGTGACACACTACCGACCTCCTATACCTCTGCACCGGCATCTGTGAGACATGCAGCAGGAAGAAGGCAGGGTCACCTGGGATCAAGTCTTCAAAAAATGTTTGGGAGATTCTCCTTACCTCTCCCCAGTACTGTCTCACCTTTCGACACGACCAAAAAATGTGTAAGAGAGTTCCCTGTTCTTCACCACACCTCCAACATTTTTCCTCTACTTCATTATCGAATTTGTGTAGCCTTTCTGGGGTATAGTACCACTGTGTGAGGAGTTTGTAGTTAGCTTCTTGGGTTCTTGAGCACACCGAGGAATTTAGTGCCAGGAAGATTATTTGTTTATGCTGGGTTGGGGTAAAGGTTCTCCCCAGATCTCTTTCCCATTTGCTGATGCTCGGCATCACAAAATCTTCCGAAGGCGTGTTCAGAAACCCATACATTTTGGATAACACTCTTGAGAGTGGCTCCACCTCACTACAGCTTCTCTCCAGTATATCGTCAATTGTCTTTGAAATTCCATTGCTGAACCTAATGATCTTAAGAAGTGGCTTACCTGCAGCGCCTGCCACATTGCAAGCTCAAATGGTCCTCCAACCTTCATTAGTTCCCCAATGGAAGGCCACAGACCTGACCTCACAAAATCTGAGACCTGACAAAGGCCTTTCTCTCTAAACTTTCCAACCATATCCCTTTCCATCCCTGGTGTAAAATTAGGGTTTCCTATTATAGGTAGCAAAGGTGATTTGCCTGGTGAGAGATTCTTGTTTCCACATATTTTTGCTGAGATTTGTAATGTAGTCCCTATTATAGGGTGTCTCTTGATGTATCTCGGGAGTACTTCATAGCACCAGGGTGCTCTATTCAGTGGGATCGGGCTTACATATTGCTCTATGTCTACCCATCTTTTGCATTTCCCATGTCTACACCAATCTACCAGCCTTGTCAGGTGTGTTGCTCTGTAGTATTTTACTATATTTGGGACTGCCATCCCCCCTGAACTCTTTGGCATTCTCACTAAGTCTCTTTTGATTCTGGCTCGTTTCCCTGCCCATATAAACTTCATGAACAAGGAATTCACCTGTCGGAGAAAGATTGCCGGGATGGAAATTGGCAGAGCCTGGAATAAGTACAGCACCTTTGGTAGAATACACATTTTCACTATACTTCCTCTCCCAAACCATGAATGCAGCCCGTGCCCCCATTTATCTAACAATATTCGAATTGCATTATATAATGGGGGGAAGTTCAGCGCATAGGTATTCCTAATATTTGCTGGAATGTATATCTCCAGATATTTTAGGGCCTTTTCCCACTTAAACCTGAAATTCTGTTTTATTACCTCTCCCATGGGCCCTGGAACCGCTACAATCATTGCTTCAGATTTGGTGTTATTGATTTTCAAATTGGATATTTTCCCATAGATCTCAATTTCTCTTATTAGGTTAGGGAGTGAGACATGGGGATTGGTCACTGAAAAGAGCAGATCATCTGCATACGCTGCCACCTTGTGTGTCCGTTCTCCCATCTGTATCCCCTGAATATCCGGGTTTTGGCGGATTTTGTTTAGTAGTGGTTCTAATGAGATAGCGAACAACAGCGGTGATAAGGGGCATCCCTGCCTCGTACCGTTCCTAATCTTAAAGGGGGATGATAGTACTCAGTTGACTCTTACTGAGGCCTGTGGGTTTGTGTACACACTCATAATCCATCTGACCATCCGATCTCCCTACCCCACCAGTCTCAGTACTTCTTCCAGGAACCGCCAATTCACCCTATCGAACGCCTTTTCTGCGTCGGTGTTCAAAAATACGCAGGGAATTTTTTTTCTCTCCGGCATAGTATATCAGGTTAAGCATTTTAATCGTATTGTCCCTGGCCTCTCGTCCAGGGACAAACCCTACCTGATCTAAGTCTACTAGTTGTGTTATCCATGGTTGGAGCCTAGAGGCTATAATTTTTGAAAAGAGTTTTAGATCTACATTTAACAATGAAATTGGCCTGTAGCTGCCGCACTCCGCCGGGTCTTTCCCTTCTTTGGGGATTACAGTTATATGAGCAAGGAGTGCCTCCGGAGGGAGTGCCGCAGTACAGCCCAACGCATTGAAAAATTTTGCCATTTGTCCCGTTAATATCGTGGCAAATTCTTTATAGTAGCTTATTGAGAATCCATCTGGGCCTGGTGATTTCCCAGACTTGACCTTTTTGAGGGTTTCACATATCTCCTCAATGGAGATAGGGCTCCCAAGGCTTTCCCGGGCTGGGGATGGCAGTCTCGGCATTCCTGCTGCTGAAAGGTACTCCTTTACACCCGCCTGTATGTCACCAACTGGCTTCAAATTGTATAATGAGGAATAATACTCCTCAAATGTCTGGGCTATATCTCTTGGTTTCTTTACTAGTTGTCCCTCTTTCCCCTTAACTTGCGGGATGTATATTGCCCTGTTCTTTTCCTTAAGTTTCCCTGCCAGTAGTTTACTACATTTATCCCCCAACTCATAGTTTACCTTTCTACCTCTTTGTATGACTGCCTTAGCTTTAAATCGCATAATCTCTGAAATCTGCCTTCTTAATTGTCCTAGTTCTCTCCCAACTGCAGGTAGTTGTATTTTTTTATGTTGGGTTTCCAGTCTCTGAATCTCCGCTAATATTTCCCTGATCTGTTTCTCCCGTTTTTTTTTCAGATATGATCCATGTTTTATCGAAACACCTCTGATAACCGTCTTGTGTGCCTCCCACACCATTCCCAAGTCACTCCCTGGCGTATCGTTGACCTGAAAGTACGCCGCAATCTCCTTGGCGACATCTGTTTTAACCTCTGGATTTTGCAGCAGACTCTCATTCAAACGCCAGCATCTGTCCTGGGCAAATACCTCATTGGAGAGGGAGAGACACAGACTTATCGGGGCGTGATCTGACCACGTTATGTTCCCTATTGTTATCTCCGCAACTGATGTAATCAGGAAATGAGGGATCAGAAAAAGGTCTATACGGGAGTATCTCTGATGCGAGTTGGAGAAGAAAGTATAGTCTTTTTCATCTGCGTGTAAAATCCTCCAAGCATCTACCAGCTGTACTTCGTGTAATTTTCGTATTATCCCCCTTCTGATATTCCCTGAGATTGATGATGTCCCAGAGGATGTGTCAAGCCTGGGGTCCAGGGTAATATTAAAATCCCCCCCCAGGATCAACTTACCCTCTGTAAATTCGGCCAACTCTACAAGGGCTCTCCTAATAAATACATCTTGTTTAGTATTTGGTACATACATAGTGGCCAGGGTTACTTTGACACCTCCTATACTCCCCTCCAGGTAAAGGAACCTACCATTCGGGTCTAGGCGTTTGTCTTGTAGCGTCCATGCCACTCGATTGGAGATCAAAATTGCTACCCCCTTCGACTTTGCTTCCCGATTCATTGCGTGGTATACGCATGGGAAGAATCTGTTCTGCAAAAATGGGAGGTTCCCTGCCCTGAAGTGGGTCTCCTGTACGTAGGCCACATCTGTCCCCCAGCTCCTTAAGTCCTTTAACAACATCTTACGTTTTTCTGGGACATTCAGTCCTTTAGCGTTCAGGGATGTTACTTTTATTGACTCCATCTCCCGCTCCCGGATAAGTTTAAGCCGGAGGAGAGACAAGAAGTAAAATGAAAGGAAAAAAAAAAGGGGGAAAAAATTCCCAAGTTCCACCCCCCTCCCTCCCTCCCTTAATCCAACCCCCGCCTCCCTTCTATGTCCCTAAGGGGGGAAAAAACAACAGCCTGAACTGGATCCTCCTCCAGTTTCCACCGTGGGTGTATACCTACTTCAGGGGATGTAACTGGATTGATCGAGTGGCTCCCACCCAGCTTCCTTCCACCCTCCCCACCCCGACTATACTCAATCTCTTCTATTTCCAGAGTTTCCATATCCCTTCTTTTCTCTCCCTCCTATTATTTTTAGCTTCTATTCCTTCCTTCTTTATTCTTACCCAGTATATATAAATTTTTGCCATTAGTTTGTTTATTTTCTCTTTTTCTTCCAATCCCTTCCTACTTCTCCTCTCCTTCCCCGCTTCCTTACCTATACTTTATGCTTTATAGTTAATTGCTCATGTACAACTTGTATAGTGGGGAGGTGGCAATTCCTAGTCCCTTACGGGTCCCTATTTCCCCCGGTGGGGAAAGGGAAGGGTTCCTCTAAGTACCAAACCATGGCCAGTATGAGCTTCATTTATAGGAGGGAGAGAGAGAACAAAAAAAAAAAGAAAAAAAAAGGAAAAACCACCCACCACAAAAATCACATTCTCGTTTTCAGCCCTATTTTAGGGAGAGACTGCATATAATGCATAAACTGCATAAACTCCCCCCCTACCAGAGGAAATGGGGGCTGAAGAAAGAAGACCCCCTAATCCGCACCGCAAATCCCCCCTTCTCAGACCCTCCCCCCTCAAAATCAGAGCCCGTCAGCAGCCCCTGCTCCAACCCCTCCCCAGTCCTCCACATACCCCAAAAAAAAACATCCACATCCACATATATACACATATATATATATATATATATATACATATACATGTGTACATATCACCTCTACGTTAAATTAAATATATTCCCAGTGCATTAATTTTATCAAACTAATCACAACAATCAATACGTTCCAGTAATCCCCTGTGAATCTTGTGAGTCTTGTGAAGAATAAATCAATAAATATTGAAATGCATGCATGCACACGTACAAACATAATTAGGTAATTAGGTAAATAATAAAAAAAAAAAAAAAAACCCGAACCCATGCAACATATGCTTTCTCCGTGTCCCTCTTTCAAGGGTCATAGTGTGAAAAAGGAAAGGGGGGAAAAAGTCCCCTTTCTTCCACCTCGTGACGTCCTCCTATCGTGACCTATTGTGTCCCTTTATCCTCTCTAACATCTGTGTATTCTTAGTTAAATTATATCAAGTGTTCTACATTGCCCCTTCGGGTGGACGCCTGGGCAAGAAGGGGGGGGAAAAAAAAAAAAGGGGGGGGGGGGCCGGGGTCAACCCAGAGGCACCCAAAGGGCACCCAGGGGGCAGAGAGGCGGGGATCTCCACTCCTCTCCTCTACTTCCTCCAACTCTTATGTGTCTTTATCTTCTTGATCCTGGTAGATCTTGTAACCAGTCCGGGACCTCGATGGGGTCTATTTCCAAGAAGTTAAACAGGTCAGGGAGGTCCATGGGCCGCTGTAAGAGAAAGGAATCTGTTCCTTTTTTAATTGTAACCGAGATTGGGTACCCCCATCTATAGGTCCCCCCCGAGGCCCTTATCTTATCCAGGAGAGGTCGCAGCATGGCTCTTCGCTGTAGTGTGGCCCTAGATAGATCTGGTAGGATTTTTATCTGTACGCCGTTAAACACAATTTCCCCCGTCTCCCATGCTGCTCGGCTGATCATCTCCTTGTGTGCATACCTATGAAAGCAGCCAATTATGTCTCTGGGCCTGTTCAAATTTGTTGAGCGGGGACCCAAAGCTCTATGTAGTCTTTCAAACTCATACATCTGAGAGGTCGGGGGGGGAGTTAGTTGACTACATATCCCATTTATAGTTGACTGCAGAGCCTCTTTTTCCACTGTTTCGGGGACCCCTCTAAATCTTAGGTTCTTGCGTCTACCACGATCTTCCATCTCCTCTAATCGCAGTTGCATGCGATCGACTTGTGATATTTTCAACATGTAAGTCTGTTCTATAATAGATACCCGTGCATCCAATTTAGTCAAAATCATTTCATCTTTTTCCAACTTATCTGATATTTGTAGTACTTCCTCCCGGACACTCTCCATGTCTTTATGGTGGGACTCCTCCATGCGATTTATCAGCGTCTCCATATCGGTCCGTGTAGGGAGGGCCTGCAGCATAGCTTTCAGTACACTTAGCTCCGTCTCATGGTCTCCCTGTAGGGGTTCTGTATAGGTCTTCTCGCCTCTCCCCTGACCCTTCTGACCTCCCTTTTCTCCCTCACTGCCGGCGAGTGACATCCTAGACGCTGGCAGCTCGAGCGGCGTTTTAGGGAGAGAGGCTATAGGATCAGCTGTACATCCGTGCGTCACTATGTCCCGTGACCCGGTCCCGCGATGCTTTCTCGTAGCCGACCGCGTCAGCGGGAAGTACCGCTGGATCTCCGGCTGGGACGGACGAGATAGACGAGACGGCTGGAGCAGCTGGAACGGCGGGGATAGCGGGGATGGCTCCCTCTGCTCTCCCCCTCCAGGTAATTTATCAACCTCTTTTTTCCCCCTCTTCATTCCTCGGTGGAGCCTGTTGTCTCCCTTAGCTGTCTTAGCTGTCTTTGCAGTCCTTGTGGCGCTATGGTGTCTCCATTTCTCTGGAAGCCGCTACTTAGTCTGCATTTTTAGTCGGGTGGGGAGCGGAGCTGTGGAGCGTGTGTGTCTCTACTCCATCTTCTTCCGGTCACACCCCCCCCCTTTTCTTTTCTTTTAGCTTTTAGGGCTGATCCCTTAAGTCCTGTTGCCTCTCTATTGTGTTACCCCTGTATATGTCCTAAGGTCACACTATCTAGTCCTTTAATGGGGCACATAGAGGTGCAATTTTCTGTCTTTCTGTCTTTCTGCTTTTTACCCCCCCTTCGTGTCCCCGATCAAAGGAGTTGCAGGCGTTTCCTTTTTTTTTTTTTTTATCTTAGCCCGAAGTGCCCCTCCTCGGTCTCAGTTCATTAAGTACTTTCTATATAGGCCTAGGCATACCCTATTCGATAGCTTTTCAACTTCAGTCTTACAGAGACACCCGACTCAAGGCCGCGAGGTATCCAACTCAGAATTGCAAAGACATCAAACACTGAGTCGCAGTAAATCGCAAAATCAAAATTGCAAAGACATCAGACTCTAAATGGCAAAATCCTCCGACTCCGGGTTATAAATACATCTGCCTTAAGGTTGCAAGGACATCAGACTCATATTGCACAACCATGCACCAACTTCAAAGTCACAGTTGTGGTAGCCCTAGACTCAGGATTGCATAAGCATCAAGGTTTTAGAAGTTTTCAAACTCAAGGTTACGGAGGCGACAGCCTCAGAGTAGCAGAAACATAGTAACTGACACAGGGTTGCAATACCATCAGACTTAGAGTTAAAAAAACTCACCAATGTTCATTACCTGCCTTGCTTGGTCAGTCACATTCATCAGAGGTTAAACCAGTACTATTATGCAATTTAGCCACTGTCTTTAACCCCTTTTAGCTTTACGAGTGTTTTACTCTGCACTGCCGCACACAGAAATTTCTCCACTTATGCAGGGGGGGGGGGGGCCCACCGGACCCTGTCAGATCTCGGCTCCTCAGAGCGCCTCACCCAATCCTTGTTTCGCCTCCCGTTCGATGCTGTGAAGCATGCTGTGAAGCATGTCTCGCTGGCTCCACCGGGGGCTGCGTGCACCTTCGTCACAGTGCCGCCGCCTCTACACCCCGCGGACTCCAAAGCATAGGGGACTTGTTGCGGTGCCAGATCCTCATCCAGGCGGGTCGCGGGGATTCCGGGTGGGTTCCACCTCGCGGTCCGGATCCAGCCCAGCCTCTCACACCGGGTCGGTCCGCCGCGAGTCTCACAGAGCTTCGCTACGCCGCACACAGCCACAGAGCATTCCTGCGGCCCCTCCCTCCTACACGCGTCACGTCCTCATCACGTGTAAGTGTCCTTTTTTAAAAGTCAGCAGCTACAGTGTTTGTAGCTGCTGAATTTAATTTTTATTTTTTTTATTTAAGCCGGACCTCCGCTTTAATAAATCTAAAAAAATAATAGTGCAGTCCAGTAATAGACATCTAAGTGATTTACAGCTTAGTTTCCGGGTAGTGAATCCCGCGGGACTGGGCATTCCTATTCAGCAGGCAAGTGATTGACGTGATGACAAACACTACCCCTGTTGCATAAGGAGCGTCACGAGTTGCCGAAAGAAGCCGAACGGCGAGTCGGCGCTATACGGCGCCTGCGCACCGACGTTCGTCTTCTGTCGGCAACTCGTGACGTGCCGTATGTGCCAGGGGGGAAGCTTTTGTCATACGTCTATCACTTAGGTTGTGCATAGGAACGCCCACTTCCGCGGGAGCCACTACAAGGTAGCCGGGGGGGGGGGGGGAAATAGCGATTAAACGCTTTAAAGCACCTTTTGTTCTCCTTGTTGCAGCTAAAACTAACAGAATTTAAACAAATAAATAAACAAAACGCAGTGCTGAGTTTTGTTTATTCATTTAATTTGTCACAAATTTATGAGAGGTGTTTCACGCTAGCAGCTTTATTTAGATTGATTACATTTACGCGGGGCCGATCCTACCATGGGACCCGATGGTACCATTGTACCAGGCAGCACTTTCAGGGGGTGGCAAATTGACGCCTGCCCGCCATCCTGTTCCGCCAGCTCCGCTTCCCGCTCCACTATGAATCAAATTGCCGCCCACCATCCCACTCCACTGTGAGGCTAATTGCTGCCCGCTATCCCACTCCCCTGTGAGGCTAATAGCCACCCGCCTTCCCGCTCCACTGTGAGGCTTATTGCCGCCCACACTCCCACTCCACTGTGAGGCTAATTGCCACCGGCTCGCCAGCCCGCCAGCCCGTTCTGCTCCCACTAGCTTTCAGCTGCTAATGTAAGAGTGACAAGCCCATTCTCTCCCCCCACCCCCCGTGGGAGATGGACGATGGACACAAAGGCAGTGGTCACCGCAAGCACCCCCCCTGCAGGAGACAGACGGGGAAGGCGGCGATTGACGCAAGTACCCCTCCACCCCGCCCCCGGCCTTAGTTGTATAACAAGTCAGCAGCGATCCACCACCCACACGCGCTTGGCCCAGGTGAATGGATCAGGTAGGACAGTCGGCAGGTGATCGGGCTTGCTGGCCAATCAGCGGCCGGGGGAGCAGAGAGATGAGATCATCTCTCACTGCCCGAACTGCGTCACTGCAGTTCCGCCCCCACTGTGTGGGCAGCAGAGAGATTACATTATCTCTCTGCTGCCTGCCTTTACTCTGGGACACAGGAAGTGGCAATCTGCTATGTGTGGGAGGTGACATCATGGCAAGTGACAATCTGCAATGTGTGGCAGGTGGTGACGTGGCAAGTGACAATCCACTACGTGTGGCAAGTGGCAATCTGCAATGTGTGGCAGGTGACGTGGCAAGTGACAATCCACAATGTCTGGCAAGTGACAATCCACTACATATGGCAAGTAACAATCTGCAATGTGTGGCAGATGACGTGGCAAGTGACAATCCGCTATGTGTGGCAGGTGACGTGGCAAGTCAAATCCGCAATGTGTGGCAGGTGGCGTTGTGGCAAGTGACAATCCGTTACGTGTGGCAGGTGACGTGGCAAGTGACAATCCTCAATGTGTGACAGGTGGCGTTGTGGCAAGTGACAATCCGCTATGTGTGGCAGGTGACGTAGCAGGTGGCAAGTGACAATCCACATAGTGTGACATTGTGTCAATGACAATACGCAATGTGTGGCAGGTGACATCATGGCAAGTGACAATCCGCAATGTGTGACATTGTGGCAAGTGACAATCCGCATCTGGTGACAGGTGACGCGGCAAGTGACAATCCGCATCTGAAGGCAGGTGACAAGCTTGGGGCTCCCACTGATTCTGCATTATGGTGAGTTGAACTTTTTTATTTGATATAACAATGTAATAATAGAAATAATGCACTTCAAGCATTTTTATTATTATTATTTTTATTAATATATATATTTTTTACTAGTAATGGCAGTGATCTGCAATTTTTAGCAAGACTGCGACATGCGACTGCGACTGCGATCGGAACACTTCATTTGTGTGACCAGTGACATCTATACAGCGATCTGTGTTATACAAATGCACTGATTACTGTGTAAATGTCACTGTTTGGGAAGGGGTTAAATGTGTTCCCTGGGAGGTGTTTCTAACTTGGTGAATGGGACTGACTGGAGGAGGAGAGAGATCTCTGTTCCTAATCACTAGGATTCTCTCCTTCCCTGTCAGAATGAGGATCTATCTGTTTACATTGCCAGATCCCAATTCTGGCTCTCTGTGGAGCGATCGCGGGTGGCCGGCTGACATTGCAGCCGACGGCCACACAGAGGTCCTTTTATACTCCTACATACATGTATAGGGCCATGACAGGTCCTTTCATACTTCTATATACATGTATAGAGCCATGCCAGGTCCTCTTTATACTTCTATATACACGTATAATGCCATGGCAGGTCCTCTTTATACTCTTATACATGAATAGAGCCATAACAGATTCTTTTTATACTCCTAAACATGTAAACAATAATATCAGGTCCTCTTTATACTCCTATATACATGTATAGAGCCATGACAGGTCCACTTTAGTTATCATGATATAAAATAATGGATGTGGGGGCATTTTGGTGGGTATGATTTTATTTTTATTTTTTTGGAGGGGGGGGGGGGGCAGCATTTCATTCTTGGTACCAGGCAGCACAATGTCTTTTTGCCGGCACTGCATTTACACCTATAGGAGTGGTGGTTCGCAGGACTATTGCTATTAGAATTTAAACAAAATGTGGGTTATTTTTGTTAGAGCAGATAACATTAGAGCATGTACAGTATCTCTATGAAGCCCCGTACACACGGCAGAGAACCTCGACGGGCAGAACACATCGTTCCGCCCGTCGAGGTTCTCTGCCGGCCGTCAGATTCGGCGACCCGCCCGTCGGGAAAGGCAACCAGCCATTCATCCCGACGGGCCGTCGAGCAAATAGAGAACCTGTTCTCTATTTGCTCTACGGGTTTCCAGACGGGCAGGGCTCGCCGAGAGCGTACACACGGCCGAGGTTCTCGGCAGAATGCGGCTCCCAGCGAGGTTCTCGCTGGTTTCTGCCAAGAACCTCGGCCGTGTGTACGGGGCCTCAGACTTTGCTACAAGGGTAATTTCTAGGATTGTACAAAGCTTGGGGAACCCTAGGTTGGTGAACTGTAGATGTGGCCAATTCATAATCACATTTTTCCATGTTCCTTGTACCCACAAAATATGCTTTTATTACTGTGACATTAAGGCCGCGTACACACGGGGAGACATGTCCGCTCACACATGTCCGACGGACCATTTCCAGCGGACATGTCTCCTCGGATTTTGGTCCGATGGCGTGTACACACCATCGGACGAAAATCCCCTCGGACTGAGGACGCGGTGACATGGCGGTGACGTTGACGCCGCCACGTCACCACTCCAGGAAGTAAAATACTTCAACGCATGCGTTGAATCCATTTGGCGCATGCGGGGTATTTCTGTCCGCTGGTTAGGCATACTAACCAGCGGACATGTCCGACGGACAGGTTTGCAGCGGACAAATTTCAAAGCATGGTTTGAAATTTGTCCGCTGGAAAAACCTGTCTGCTAGGTCGTACACACGATCGGATATGTCCGCTGAAACTGGTCGGCGGACCAGTTTCAGCAGATAAATTTGATCGTGTGTACGCGGCCTAACACTTTGTCTGATCGTTCCCATTAAAAAAATTGGGGACCTCTTAGCTACTAGCAACTGAGAAAATAAAGCATGAATGGAGAAGCCTGGACTATGTAGCCAATTGACTGTAGAAGTCAGGACTTTGTGGTCAATATACCCCAGTTCATTGTGTAACAAAATGCGTAAAACCTATCAGTCAAGACAGTGTGACATACAGTATAGTTGGGTGCAGAGATTGTACAATAGTGTACGAAGTGCAAAAGTCTGAACTATTTAATGTACAACATACAGGTCTATGTAATTGCATAGCACAGCTTTCAGAGTGAAGTTAGGAGTACGGGTGGGGCTTAGGCGCCCTAGTGGGGGACATTGAGAAATACACTCACTAATTGTCTAGGTTCTAGGCAGAAGTTTGTGGTCATGCAAAATCAGTAATAGGGCACAGCTCCTGACTTAGGCCTCTTTCACACTGGGACATTTTTCGAGCGTTGTTCGAGCAATATTCAAGCGTTATTCGAGCGAAGCCTTATTTGCAATCCCAATGTGCTGGTAAAGCACCGCTAAGACCCTAACGTTTTAGGGTGTTTTTGCAGTGCCTCAGTGTGTTAGGGTAAGGCGTTTTTACAGAGCTTTCAATTCATTTCAATGGAGAGGGGCATTTTTGGAGCGTTTTTTTCAGTGCCCAAAAGCTGTTCCAAAGATGCTGCTTGCAGGACTTTTCTCAATTCCCCGCCAGTGCAATGCCTCAGTGTGAAAGGGTAAGGCGTTTTTACAGCGCTTTCAATTCATTTCAATGGAGAGGGGCGTTTTTGGAGCGTTTTTTTCAGCGCCCAAAAGTTGCTCCAAAGATGCTCCTTGCAGGAGGGTGAAAGGGTCCATTGAGATGCATGGAGAACGTTTTATGAGCGTTTTAATGGCCCTATTTTTAACGTTAAAACGCTGTAAAAACGCTTCAGTGTGAAATGGGTCTTATGGCCCATACACACGATCCGAATATCGGCCGATGGATCGTACGACTTTTTTCGCTTAATAATCGCAAGTAAAATAAAATAGGTTATTAAACTCACGAAAATTCTCGTACGACAGAAAAAAAAGATCGAAAGTGATGTCACGTGTTGTAATGTATTTGTATTGTATTGTCGGACGACGGCTGTACTGACTAAACGAAAATCGTACGATCTGACATCGTACAAGGAAAATTTCTGCGCATGTCCGATCGAAAAATATCGGATGAACGGTCGTGATCGGCTCTCGAAAGTAGTGTACACACGATCCGAAAATCGTACGATCCATCATCGGATGATCGTTTTCATCCGATATTCGGATCGTGTGTATGGGCCATTTGAAGTGAGTTGCAATTAACACAGTTACCCCTCTAGCAACCTGTGGCTAACTGGCTGCACTGTTTACACGAATGTCTCATACACACGATTGCGATTCCCAAAGAGAAAAGTGCGATGTGACCTTTTTGTCGCAAATTCTGACCGTGTGTATGCTCCATCACACTTTTTCTGTCAAAAGATTGAGAGCAGGATCTCAATTTCCGTGACAGGAAAAATTCCTGTCGCAAATTGCTTTCGTCTGTATACAATTACAAAAAAACGCACATGCTCAAAATCAAGCAGAAGAGCCGAACTGCCTATTAAACTTCATTGATCTCGACTCGTTGTATGTCACGGCGTTCTTGACGTTCGGAATTTCAGACAAGATTAGTGTGACCCTGTGTATGCAAGACAAATTTCAGTAATTTTCCTGCTGAAAAAAAAAAACACGGTTTTCTTGTCGGAAATCGTGATAGTGTGTACGAGCCATAAGCATTCTGGACACTACTATAGTTAGAGAACACCAACGCTCAGGTGCCCAGCATTTAGGAACCAGGACGCAGAGCCTGCATTGGCATCCTCCAACCCAGCATTTCTTGTCACCTCCTTAAAAGTTGCATGTCCAACTATTGATACTGGATACAGAAAACACCACAACTGCATGCCTGTCCTCCTCCCAGAGGCCCCTCTACCATCTGCATAACTTTCTCTCTCCTGTGACTCCCAGTCTAGGCCCCTAGGTATGCTGTACCATGGGTCGAGTCCCAGTATGTGGGGAAACAAGCGAAGGGGCCAGGTCACTACCAGAGTAACCATCACTCTACGCCAATTCACCCATCTCCTGACTGTTTGGCCGGCCTTTATAATTGATACATACACAGTTCTCCTTAGTAATGGCAATATAGTCTACACTAGACAGCAAATTACACGCTGAACTAAAATGTTCAGATTCTACTCTAATCTACTCTAACTTTAAATAGGCAAGAGTCCATGAAGGCAAATACCACACAGAGGTTGTTACAAGCCTTGTTTTTTAGATACTGTACGTCAAGCAATGCACCACTTGGAGAGACTTCAAACCAGGCATGGCTACCAGCCGCCGTCATTATACTGCGGCAGGTCAGCTCATTCCCACAAACCGCCGTAGCTGTACGTTGTTCCCTTTAACAGCTATAGTGGGTGCGCATGTGCCTGATACACGGCGGGGGAGCTGATGCGCATGACTGGCGACCACAATGTCTGCCCGCCACCCGCGATCGCTCCACAGAGAGCCAGAAGGGGAATCTGTTAATGTAAACAGACAAATTCCTGTTCTGACAGGGGAGTAGAGAGTGATTGTCTGTTCCTCGTGATTAGGAACAGCGATCTCTCTCTATTCCCAGTCAGTCCCCTCCAACCACAGTTAGAAACACCTCCCAGGGAACACATTTATCCCCATGATCGCCCTCTAGTGTTAACCCCTTCTCTGCCAGTGACATACACACAGTAATTAGTGCATTTCTATAGCACTGACACTGCACAGATCACTGCCATTTCTACCCCTGATGGTCTTCAGGAGCAAGTGAGACTAAGAAATGCTCTGCAACCATGGCAATCTTTTAATGGATCTACTGGAAACTTATATCATACATATCTTGTTGGCCCTAGAGAGTGACTGGGCAGCTTTGGGACCTGTCATGAACAAGCATGTACTTTACCGGTAAGACATATAGGACAAAAAAAAGGAATAAATGTAAAATAAGCTAATTTTAGAGCATAGGCCCTGAGACATACCTAAAGTTCAGAATTTCTGAGAGTGACCAAGGAGTATATGCCTTAAGGGGAAATAAGCTTTTTTATTCTGTAGTGCACATTTTAGTGTGCTTTTTATTTCATCATTTTAACATTGGTGGAAAGTGTTAATACGCTATGATGGTCTATTCTTTCTGAAATTTGGAGGATCCATTTCTTAATGGGCATGAGGATAGATATGGATTGATTTCTGGCAGAGATCCTGAGCTGAAATTGATCCGAACCGCACACACATGATCCGCATGTACGCATGTTCAGTCCACACACAGCATGGTCATAGCGAGTGGAGGAACGGAGGAGCTTGAACACCCTACGTCATTTAAATCCCCTGTATGGGAGCATTTTGGCTTCCCTGTCAAATAGAATGATGAAGGAAAGAGGTTAGTGGATAAAACCGTGAAAGTGTTTGGTCACTGTGGAACAAGAAAGCCATATGACAGTGGAAACACATCAAGCATGGCCACATATTTGAAGCGATATCACCCCGTGTTTCACTGACAGGAGTGAAAACAAAAGCTGCTCAACAACTGCTTATCACCGCGGCGTTTAAGCAGCCCCTTGTTGCACAATCAGACCGGGCTAAAGCCATCACAAACGCCATGTGATGTCACTTTCCCTAGCCTATATTCGGTTGTGCAAAACACATTCTTGGTACCAGGCAGCACAATGTCTTTTTGCCGGCACTGCATTTACACCTATAGGAGTGGTGGTTCGCAGGACTATTGCTATTAGAATTTAAACAAAATGTGGGTTATTTTTGTTAGAGCAGATAACATTAGAGCATGTACAGTATCTCTATGAAGCCCCGTACACACGGCAGAGAACCTCGACGGGCAGAACACATCGTTCCGCCCGTCGAGGTTCTCTGCCGGCCGTCAGATTCGGCGACCCGCCCGTCGGGAAAGGCAACCAGCCATTCATCCCGACGGGCCGTCGAGCAAATAGAGAACCTGTTCTCTATTTGCTCTACGGGTTTCCAGACGGGCAGGGCTCGCCGAGAGCGTACACACGGCCGAGGTTCTCGGCAGAATGCGGCTCCCAGCGAGGTTCTCGCTGGTTTCTGCCAAGAACCTCGGCCGTGTGTACGGGGCCTCAGACTTTGCTACAAGGGTAATTTCTAGGATTGTACAAAGCTTGGGGAACCCTAGGTTGGTGAACTGTAGATGTGGCCAATTCATAATCACATTTTTCCATGTTCCTTGTACCCACAAAATATGCTTTTATTACTGTGACATTAAGGCCGCGTACACACGGGGAGACATGTCCGCTCAAACATGTCCGACGGACCATTTCCAGCGGACATGTCTCCTCGGATTTTGGTCCGATGGCGTGTACACACCATCGGACGAAAATCCCCTCGGACTGAGGACGCGGTGACATGGCGGTGACGTTGACGCCGCCACGTCACCACTCCAGGAAGTAAAATACTTCAACGCATGCGTTGAATCCATTTGGCGCATGCGGGGTATTTCTGTCCGCTGGTTAGGCATACTAACCAGCGGACATGTCCGACGGACAGGTTTGCAGCGGACAAATTTCAAAGCATGGTTTGAAATTTGTCCGCTGGAAAAACCTGTCTGCTAGGTCGTACACACGATCGGATATGTCCGCTGAAACTGGTCGGCGGACCAGTTTCAGCAGATAAATTTGATCGTGTGTACGCGGCCTAACACTTTGTCTGATCGTTCCCATTAAAAAAATTGGGGACCTCTTAGCTACTAGCAACTGAGAAAATAAAGCATGAATGGAGAAGCCTGGACTATGTAGCCAATTGACTGTAGAAGTCAGGACTTTGTGGTCAATATACCCCAGTTCATTGTGTAACAAAATGCGTAAAACCTATCAGTCAAGACAGTGTGACATACAGTATAGTTGGGTGCAGAGATTGTACAATAGTGTACGAAGTGCAAAAGTCTGAACTATTTAATGTACAACATACAGGTCTATGTAATTGCATAGCACAGCTTTCAGAGTGAAGTTAGGAGTACGGGTGGGGCTTAGGCGGCCTAGTGGGGGACATTGAGAAATACACTCACTAATTGTCTAGGTTCTAGGCAGAAGTTTGTGGTCATGCAAAATCAGTAATAGGGCACAGCTCCTGACTTAGGCCTCTTTCACACTGGGACATTTTTCGAGCGTTGTTCGAGCAATATTCAAGCGTTATTCGAGCGAAGCCTTATTTGCAATCCCAATGTGCTGGTAAAGCACCGCTAAGACCCTAACGTTTTAGGGTGTTTTTGCAGTGCCTCAGTGTGTTAGGGTAAGGCGTTTTTACAGAGCTTTCAATTCATTTCAATGGAGAGGGGCATTTTTGGAGCGTTTTTTTCAGTGCCCAAAAGCTGTTCCAAAGATGCTGCTTGCAGGACTTTTCTCAATTCCCCGCCAGTGCAATGCCTCAGTGTGAAAGGGTAAGGCGTTTTTACAGCGCTTTCAATTCATTTCAATGGAGAGGGGCGTTTTTGGAGCGTTTTTTTCAGCGCCCAAAAGTTGCTCCAAAGATGCTCCTTGCAGGAGGGTGAAAGGGTCCATTGAGATGCATGGAGAGCGTTTTATGAGCGTTTTAATGGCCCTATTTTTAACGTTAAAACGCTGTAAAAACGCTTCAGTGTGAAATGGGTCTTATGGCCCATACACACGATCCGAATATCGGCCGATGGATCGTACGACTTTTTTCGCTTAATAATCGCAAGTAAAATAAAATAGGTTATTAAACTCACGAAAATTCTCGTACGACAGAAAAAAAAAGATCGAAAGTGATGTCACGTGTTGTAATGTATTTGTATTGTATTGTCGGACGACGGCTGTACTGACTAAACGAAAATCGTACGATCTGACATCGTACAAGGAAAATTTCTGCGCATGTCCGATCGAAAAATATCGGATGAACGGTCGTGATCGGCTCTCGAAAGTAGTGTACACACGATCCGAAAATCGTACGATCCATCATCGGATGATCGTTTTCATCCGATATTCGGATCGTGTGTATGGGCCATTAGAAGTGAGTTGCAATTAACACAGTTACCCCTCTAGCAACCTGTGGCTAACTGGCTGCACTGTTTACACGAATGTCTCATACACACGATTGCGATTCCCAAAGAGAAAAGTGCGATGTGACCTTTTTGTCGCAAATTCTGACCGTGTGTATGCTCCATCACACTTTTTCTGTCAAAAGATTGAGAGCAGGATCTCAATTTCCGTGACAGGAAAAATTCCTGTCGCAAATTGCTTTCGTCTGTATACAATTACAAAAAAACGCACATGCTCAAAATCAAGCAGAAGAGCCGAACTGCCTATTAAACTTCATTGATCTCGACTCGTTGTATGTCACGGCGTTCTTGACGTTCGGAATTTCAGACAAGATTAGTGTGACCCTGTGTATGCAAGACAAATTTCAGTAATTTTCCTGCTGAAAAAAAAAAACACGGTTTTCTTGTCGGAAATCGTGATAGTGTGTACGAGCCATAAGCATTCTGGACACTACTATAGTTAGAGAACACCAACGCTCAGGTGCCCAGCATTTAGGAACCAGGACGCAGAGCCTGCATTGGCATCCTCCAACCCAGCATTTCTTGTCACCTCCTTAAAAGTTGCATGTCCAACTATTGATACTGGATACAGAAAACACCACAACTGCATGCCTGTCCTCCTCCCAGAGGCCCCTCTACCATCTGCATAACTTTCTCTCTCCTGTGACTCCCAGTCTAGGCCCCTAGGTATGCTGTACCATGGGTCGAGTCCCAGTATGTGGGGAAACAAGCGAAGGGGCCAGGTCACTACCAGAGTAACCATCACTCTACGCCAATTCACCCATCTCCTGACTGTTTGGCCGGCCTTTATAATTGATACATACACAGTTCTCCTTAGTAATGGCTAGACATGTGCACAGAAAAAATTTTCGTTTTTTTTTGTTCCGTTTCGTATGGTCCCGTCTGTTCGTTTCCGTTCGTTTTTCGTAAGACGCCCGTTTTCCCGTTCGTTTCCGTTCGTTTGTCGTACGACGCGATTTTTTCATATTCCGATCGTTTCGTATTTCCGTTACCGTTTTATTTTCGTACATGCGGGATGATTCGTTATTCTGTTTAATTCATGTTCGTTTCTTGTTAGACAATAATTATCGTTAATTTTCGTCAATTTGCATTCTGTGTATCTTGAATGCTTTTCTTTTGTTAGTGTCAGTTGTATGTTCATTGTTCAATGACATCTATAACAAAAGAATTTCATTATGTATATTGAATGAATTCCTTTTTCTGTTATAGGTGTCATATCAACATACGAAAATAACAAAAGAAACAGGTTCAAATGCAAATCTTTTGTTTATGTTTTTTTTTGAATGGCCAGAGAGTTACAATACTATTGTTAAGCCCCATACACTTGGTCAGACTATTTTAACAACACACATAAAAACGATCGTTTTCCGATCGTTCTCAGAAAATTCGTTTGTTTTTAAACTGCATCAGAAAACCATTTTTGGGTTCAGAAGTCTGGCCAACTGATCTCCCCTCAGATGAAAATCCACAGAAAAGTTTATTAGGCTTTACTATACAAGTGTACTCACTACTCTGCACAAAAGAGAAGCTGCTTTCAGTCACTGAGGCTGGCCATACATGTTCAATTTTCTTGTACAATTTTCTTTTAGATTTACCAAAAACCATATATGAGGTCAAACTAAACACTTTCAATTGTATGCAATCAGGCAGGCCCTTGCACTACATAGTTGAAGGTAAATCTAAAGAAAATTGCACAGAAAATCATGTATGGCCAGCCTAATGCCGCGTACACACGGTCGTTTTTTGCGATGAAAAAAACGACGTTTTTTAAAACGTCATTTAAATTGATCGTGTGTGGGCAAAACGTCGTTTTTTGTCTTAAAAAAACGACCAAAAAAAAAATTCCAACATGCTTGAATTTTTTGTGTCGTTTTTCAAAACGTCGTTTTTTGTGTCATAAAAAATGATCGTGTGTGGGCAAAACGACATAGAAAATGACGTTTTAAACCCGCGCGTGCTCAGAAGCAATTTCTGAGATGGGAGAGCTCGTTCTGGTAAAACTACTGTTTAGAATGGATTAAGCACATTCGTTATTTTAAATCTAATGAAGAAAACAATGCGCTGTATTTGCCACAATGCTTTTTAAACCATTTCCAAGCTACCCTAAACTCCTAGTTTGTTGTGGCTCATCTTGTTTGACATATTTCTGTCAACCTTTTGACTTTATTATTTTTTTGGGCCCTTTTTTTTATTTATTTTTTGTTTTTTGGGACACGTAATTTTTTTGGGGTAATATCTTTTAACAGATGTTTTGAACTAAAATTTTTTTTTAAGGATTTTGGAGGGTGTGAAGTGACCACAGCAGCTTATTTTTTGTGGTTTCATTTACCCACAAGGAGGTTGTTGTTCCTTGTTTAATGTCGTTTTAATTTTTAAAATGTGTCTGCCTACTCACTATAACAATCTCTATATTTGTTTGTAAAAAAATACACATGGTCAAAATTTGCAAACCAACCAAAATATACCTTTATTCAGGTTAAAAAGGTAAATAAATAAAAAGTACAACCATCTGGCAATCCAAAAGCAAAACCAAATAAAAACAAAGAAGCCTGGATAAAAACAAAGGAGACCCTGCTTGAAGTTGTAAACACAAGGGTCCACCAAGAAAACAATGAAGGCTGTGAAGGCCAAAAAAAATTCGCTTCGGGGCATCATCTCCTCACTTCTTCTTCTTCCCTGCAGCCTTCCCTGCAGCCTTCCCTGCAGTCTTCCCTGCAGCCTTCCCTGCAGCCTTCCCTGCAGGCCGAGTCCTCAGGGGCTGTGTTTCTGGAGCCGACGTGCCAGGAGCCAGAGCAGGCTCAGGAAGAGGAGGAGCAGGAGAAGGAGCAGGAGCAGGGGCTGGAGATGGAGCAGGAGCAGGGGCTGGAGATGGAGCAGGACCAGGAAGCGCAGTAAGGACAGGAGTGCGAATCAGCCCAATGCCAATATCGTCATTGAGCTGTCCCAGTGTGGCCATGCTCATGATCTGGAACATAAGGGATTCGCAGCGCACACGCTGGCCCAGCTCTAGATTTTTAAGCTTGGCAGCGATCAGCGCTGCGAATCCCTCTTCCTCACTGGGCTGCTCTCTGATGGCCAAAGTTGCTTCACGGAGCATGGCCTGGGTCTCCTCCTCCATCTGCATGAGCCTTCTGGCCCTTTTTGCTGGGTTCCGGATAGGAGGGATTTGGGAGATACAATCACGCTGGCGTGACTCCTGTCTCCCACTGGGGCCTGCCTCCTCCTGGCTCCCAGTGGGGCCTGCCTCCCCCTGGCTCCCTGCGTGGCCTGCCTCCCCCTGGCTCCCTGCGTGGCCTGCCTCCCCCTGGCTCCCTGCGTGGCCTGCCTCCCCCTGGCTCCCTGTGGGGCCTGCCTCCTCCTGGCTTTGCTCTGCCTGTGTATAATAAAAAAGGGACATATTTTATTTTTTGGCTTCATTCATCACACACATTTCTAACTTAATGACATATCATAATTGAATGCTAAAATATATTTATCACAGGCCCTCCATCCCTAATTCTGTGGCCCCTTACACAGCTTTAGATATGTGCCCCCTGGAGCTGGGGGCGGGGGGGGTTGATGTTGACTGAAATTCCAAAGTAGGGGGCCTTTACCCAACCGTTTTTTTACTTTAGGGTGGACAAAATGTTAATGGCTAAAAAGGGTGTTTAACATCTGCGGCCACTGTATGGTGTACCTAATGGCGTACAAGAAAATGACACACATTCATTATGACCTCTGCATTTATGTATCTTGTCCCCATTCTGTTTTGCCACTATTGCTTAGTGATATGTTCCAAATTTTTTGGCCAAACATTTATATAATTTCAATCACTTGTAACATAAATTACTCATCATTATTATACTTTGCATTACAAAAATGAATCTGAAAATGCAATACCTGGCTCCATGGGTCACAATCTGCCTCCTCCATGAACTCAGGCTCTTCCTCTGAGCTTGCCTGCTCTTGCCTGCAGGGAACACTGGAGGGCTGACTGCAGGGAACACTGGAGGGCTGACTGCAGGGAACACTGGACTGTCTCCTTGGGGGAAGGGTAGACATGGATGGCCTGGACTCTATGTGATCATCCAGGAACTGCATCTGACTATAGTACCACAGGTTAGGCTTGTAGACGCTGTCAGCTGCAGCCCCAGATCTCATCGAGGCCAGGACTTGTGACCGTTGGGTCCTGTAGGTGCCCCAAAGCGAATTGATTTTAGCCTTAACAGTCTCCAATGTAGCGTTGGGGACCCTTGTTTTTACATATTCAAGCAGGGCCTCCTTTGCTTTCTTCCGGGCATCTTTGTTTTTATTAATTTTGCTTTTGGATTGCCAGAGAACTGGATGTTCCTTCCATCTCTGGATAAATTCTGTCAGAAATTCCGGATCCTTAAAGGCCTCCATTAGTTCTGCATGTACAAAACAAAAAACAAAGCCTAGTGTCAGTCAAGCCACTACTACTAATTAGCTTTTAAACACCATGGGGGTTATTTATGAAAGGAAAATACACTCTGCACTTCAATTGCACTGAAAGTGCACTTGGAAGTGCAATCGTTGTATAAATCTGAGAGGGGTAGATCAGAAATGAGGGGAAGCTCTGCTGATTGTATCAGACAATGATGTGCATGCTAAAATGCTATTTCTAAATTTATCCTTGCATGTCCTCCTCAAGATGTCCAGCGACTGCATTTACAAGTGCACTTGTAGTGCAAAGTGTCTTTTCCTTTAAGTAAATCACCCCCCATATCTTCTAGCCCACACAATCATCCACTGTTCCCTAATATTTGTAATGTCCATAATCCAGATACATACCGTCTTATGATCCGATCGTCTCTTCCGCCTTGTTCCGCAGGTTGTGAACGGCGCTTGCAATGAACCCCCCATATCTTCTAGCCCACACAATAATCCACTGTTCCCTAATATTTGTAATGTCCATAATCCAGATACATACCGTCTTATGATCCGATCGTCTCTTCCGCCTTGTTCCGCAGGTTGTGAACGGCGCTTGCAATGGCGTGGATCCCTTTAAACGGCGCGAACGTGTGACGCGATGCACGAGATCCCGCCCCTGACGTTCGGTCTCGTCTTTTCCACGCCCCTTTCTCGATCTTTCTTTGTGGGTGTGTTTTAGGCAAGAACAAGATGGAGAGAAACATGGCAAGCTCAAGCCATCAGGCAGGCCAGGCCCAGCCAACCGGACGATCCCGGCGGAGGTACAAGGCCTCAAACATGGCCTTCCAAGAGATGGTGGAGATGGTCACCATCTTACAAAGGGAGGATTATGACGGGAAGCATGGCCCTTACCTGCATCCAAACAGGGTGAAGGCCGACATCATGGAGAAGGTGATCAGGAGGCTGCATCAAAAATTTGGCCAACGCAGGACTCGAGAACAATTGAGAAAGAGGTGGTCAGACCTCAAAAACAGAGAGCCTGAACAACTCCAGCATATCAAGAGGCTGATTCGGGAAAAAGTAAGTTTTTTTTTATTTTTTGACACATTTGTGGTGTTTGTTAATTGTGCCATGTGATTTTAATTTCAGGTTGTACTGTATCTGTTTGTGGGCACAAAAAGTGGTCGGAGAAGTCGTCGTTTATACGTTGTTTTTCGACCTACTAAACGACAATCTTCGTGCTAAATATCATCATGCGCCTAGTTCGCATGGACAAAAAGGAGTGTATAAACACTATATCATTCCCAAAAAACGTCTTTGTATTTGTTATTATTTGAACAAACGACGACTCCTACGACCAATTCATGTGTCCCCAAACAGGAATCTTGCCATTTTTGTTGTAATGTGACTTCACTTGTGATCTTTTGTAATGTAGATTTGTACCTAAATTAAAGTCGATGTGAAAAGCTTAGTAAATATGACCAATAAACAGAAAAAGGAGAGTCTGCTCAGCAGTGGATTCTGCACATGTTTATATACTCTGTACTTGTATTTTTAGTTCTCACTCATATCTCTTTATAATCTTTTACCTTTCTTTTTTCCCTATCTTCAATCTCGTAGGGCGCAGTGAAGCAGCAAGGCAGGTTGGAACTTCCGAAGCCCCACCCCCGAGGGATGATGACGCTGCCACCACATCCAGTAAATTTCCTACACAACACTCATACCCAGGTAATCTAGATCAGGGATCCTCAAACTACGGCCCTCCAGCTGTTGTGGAACTACACATCCCATGAGGCATTCATTGTAACACACTGACATTCACAGACATGACTAGGCATGATGGGAATTGTAGTTCCTGAACAACTGGAGGGCCGTAGTTTGAAGACCCATGATCTACATGTAGGTTTTCCGAATTTTAATACCTTTTTTGTTCCCACATTTCAGGAGCAAGTCGTGCAGCGACAATGGACAGGGATACTGCCAAATTTGTGCTGTCCGAAATATGGTCCTTCAGGGAACAACTAGAGGACATCCAGGACACTGCACGAGAAGTGGTAGAAAAATCAAAAGGGCTGGAGACACAAATTAAAAATTTAATAGATTATTTGGGTAGGTTTTGATTTATTTAGTGTTTATTTTGTAATAGAAAAAAGGTTTGGTTTATAATAAAAAAAAAAATGTGATTTTATTTTTTGAATAATGTAAAAAAAAAAAAAAAAAAAAAAAAAAGTGATTTTAGTTTTTGAATGTAAAAAAAAAAAAGTGATTTTATTTTTTGAATAATGAAAAAAAAAAAAATGTGATTTTAGATTTTGAATAATGTAAAAAAATAAATATATAAAAAAAAGTGATTTTATTTTTTGAATAATGTAAAAAAAAAAAAAAAAAAAGTGATTTTATTTTTGGAATGTTATAAAAAAAAACAAAAACAAAAAATATATATTTTGTTTTGTAACTAAAAAAAATGTTTTTAAAAAATTTTATGTCAAAAAGTTATGTTTTTCAAGATGCAAAAAATAAAAAATTTACAGTAAAATATGTGTCTTGTTATTTAAGCTCAATGATTAATAGAAAATACTAGGGTTGTCCCGATACCGATGCCGAGTATTTGCGGGAGTACTTGTACTCCCGCAAATACCCCCGATACCTAAATAGAATACTTCCCCCCCCATATTGCAGCGATGCGTCCCTCATACCTTTTTAGATATGCTGACGCCGCCGCATACCGCCTTATCCCCCTGCACAATCGCATAGCTTACATTACAAGCATTCATTCTGAATACTTGTAAATGGCCGTGTATTGACACTCCCCCTCTCCGGATTGGACGGATCCCTCCATCCGGAGAAGGGGAGTTTTAAAACACGAAGCGCGGCCATTTACAAGTTTTTAGAATGAAAGCTTGTAATGCGCTACGCCAAGGATCTCCAAACTACGGCCCTCCAGCTGTTTCGGAACTACATTTCCCATGAGGCATTGTAAAACTCTGACATTCACAGACATGACTAAGCATTATGGGAATTGTAGTTCCTGAACAACTGGAGGGCCATAGTTTGGAGACCCCTGCGCTACGCGATTGTGCAGGGGGATACGGCGGTATGCGGCAGAGGCGGCATCAGCATATCTAAAAAGGTATGAGGGACGCATCGCTGCAATATGGGGGACATACATGGCTGCATATGTGGGGGACATGGCTGCATTTGGGGACACATTTAAAAAAAAAGTATCGGTATTCGGGATCGGCGACTACTTGAAAAAAAGTATCCGTACTTGTACTCGGTCCTAAAAAAGTGGTATCGGGACAACCCTAGAAAATACCTAAAAAAAATGTATGCTGAGAACATTAAACAATGAGGGATAGTTATTTCAGTCCATCACAAACACATGGCACTATGATAACCTAGGACCGTGATGGCGAACCTTGGCACTCCAGATGTTTTGAAACTACATTTCCCTTGATGCTCCACTATACTGCAGAATGCATGAGCATCATGGGAAATGTAGTTCCAAAACATCTGGGGTGACAAGGTCGCCATCACTGACCTAGGAGATAAAATAAAAACACAAACCTTATAAATTAATTAAAGAACAAAGAAAAGACTGTTTGAGGCAAAAAATAAATTTAATTATTCAGCCAAGATCTGGCATTGGAATGGCCCCCCTACCCATAAAGTAGTCCACATATGCCTGACGCACAGCACGTGCGTTTCGGGGGGCCAATTGGGGATGGGCAGCGTCACGAGCTGCCTCTGGAATGTCAACAGGGTCATCAGGCAAAAGGGTTAGGTAAGAAGAAGAATGTTTTTTTAAATAGTTGTGTAAAATGCAGCAGCATGTAATTATATAATTCAACTTGTATTCGGCCATGTTTATGGCAGTAAGAAATAGCCGGAAACGGCTGGCCATGATGCCAAAGGCATTTTCCACCACACGTCTGGCTCTGGCCAGCCTGTAATTAAACACCCTCCTCTCAGGGGTGAGGGCGCGTTGGGGAAATGGCCTCATGAGGTGAGGACCCAAGGCGAAAGCCTCATCTGCAACAAAAACGAAGGGCAGACCCTCTTCATTATCCTCCGCAGGCGGCAATCCCAGGTCCTCGGAAAGAAGCCGTTGGGCGAACTCCGTCTCGGCAAAGACACCACCGTCCGACATCCGCCCATTTTTCCCAACATCAAGATACAAGAACTCGTAATTGGCAGACACCACCGCCATCAGAACAACACTGTGGAACCCCTTGTAATTGAAATAATGGGATCCACTATGGGGTGGTGGCACGATGCGGACGTGCTTGCCGTCAATAGCTCCTCCGCAGTTTGGAAAATTCCATCGCCGGGAGAAGTCCGCTGCCACAGTCTGCCATTCCTGTGGCGTGGTGGGGAACTGTAGATACCAAAAAAATAAAAAAATATCAAACAAACATTCCTAAAAGAACATCCCAAAACATTTTTTGATACCAAAAAAACAAACATTAATTTGAAGTATTATTAACCACTTCCTTACTGGGCATGTAAACCCCCTTCCTGACCATGTGAAATTTCAGCTTGCGGCACTGCGTCGCTTTAACTGACAATTGCGCGGTCGTGCGATATGGCTCCCAAACAAAATTGGCGTCCTTTTTTCCCCACAAATAGAGCTTTCTTTTGGCTGGTATTTGGTCACCCCTGCGATTTATATTTTTTGCGCTATAAACAAAAAACGACGACTATTTTGAAAAAAAAAACAATATTTTTTACTTGTTGCTATAAAATAAAAAATTCATTTTAGGGCGATACGTATTCTTCTACATATTTTTGGTTAAAAAAAAAAAAAATCAAAAAAAATCGCAATAAGCGACTGGTTTGTGCAAAAGCTATAGCACCTACAAAATAAGGGACAGAATTATTATTTGTTATTTATTTTTTTACTAGTAATGGTGGCGATCTGCGAATTTTATTGCGACTGCGACAACATGGCGGACACATCGGACACTTTTGACACCTTTTTGGCACCATTCACATTTATACTGCAATCAGTGCTATAAATATGCACTAATTACTGTATAAATGTGACTGGCAGGGAAGGGGTTAACACTAGGGGGTGAGGAAGGGGTTAATGTGTATCCTGCATTGTGTTCTAACTGTGGGGGGAGGGGGGGGTGACCGATCTGTGTCCCCATGTATAAGGAACACTGATCGGTCTGCTCTCTCCAGTGACAGGACGCTGTCATTGTGAGAGCCGGCAATGAGAAATGATCTCATATGTTTACATATGAGATCATCTCTCATTGGCTGCACAGATCGCATTGCAAACGGCCACTCTGATTGGCCGTTCGCGGCGAGCTGTGATTGGCTGTGTCCAAGGGACACGGCCAGTACACAAGTTCCCCGCTGCGTGCTCTGGAGCGCACGCTGGGAACACAGAAAGAGGCTGCCGTGAAAAAACGGCAGCCCAGAGATTTAGAACCACCCTGCGGCCGCATATAGTCGTACGGCCGTAGGGAAGTGGTTAAAAATAGGAAAAATAAGAAGAGATCACTAAAGCAGATTAATCACACCCTCTGATGGTCACAATCCTACAAAAAATAAGGGGAGTGGAGGCCCAAAATGAGTTTGAGACCTCTAAAAAAAATTAAATACTAAAAAAATGTTAATTTATACAATTACAAAAAAAAAGAGGGGGGGGGTTGTGCGTGCACTACAATATAGGACAACATATAGGGGGATATAGGGACTTCTATAGACAGCACTACAATATAGGACAAAATATAGGGGGACTAGGCTAGGTGGGTTTGGGACACAAAAAAAAAAAAAAACCTGGACAGGTTGGCAAAACAAAAGATGCATGTAGGAGCAAATATAAAATGAATACAGCATGCATGGAGATGAAAGGGAACATTACCAGCAGATCACAAACAGGTTAATTAGGGACTGTTTAAAACCAAACAAATTGAAACAAATACAAAAGCCTAAATAAAACATAGTTTGTGCCTTTAAAGGCCACCACTTACCTTAATATAGTCCTCCTGCAGAACATGAATGATGGCAGAACAGGTCTGGGGAATTATGAGGCCCAGAGCCTGGGGGAGATGCCCGTCGAGAACTTCAAGTCCTGCAGACTTCTCCCTGTTGCCAGGTACCGCAAGGTGGCAACTAGCCGCTGCTCAGCAGTGATGGCTTCCCGCATAACGGTGTCCTGCCTGGTGATATAAGGCGACACCGAAGCCAAAAGCTGCTGAAATACGGGGTCAGACATCCGAAGAAAATTCCTGAAATCATCAGGGTTATTTTCTCGGATCTCCCGCAGCAGAGGCATATGAGAGAACTGGTCCCTGCGAAGAAACCAGTCCTTGGCCCACAAAGTCCTTCTCGCCCTCCTCAAGGACCGGAGCCGGGATGCAGCACACATCCCAACAAGAAGCACAGCACGATCTCGGCGACGAGAACGTACCCGCAACATGGCTAGAAAACGGTCGTCAAATCAGATCGCACTAAAACACCGCTCTGAAGTACAGAAATGCCTTTGAAGAACGGACCTGCAAAACAGGAACGTGTAGACAAGAACGCACTGCCAAAACAGATACGATTGGAAAACAAGCACTGTATCACAAATACGACCCCAAAAGCACAAACTGTACGACAGTAAACGATATTAAAGCACGAAGACTGAAAAGCGCGAATCGTCTCTCACCAAACTTTTACTAACACGCAGCAACACAATATCAGCAAAAGAGGCCGTCTTCCGCATGGAAATGACCCTTTATAGTTCCGTCGTACGTGATGGACGTCACGGCGCTTTGCTAGACTTTTTGGGAAAAACGATGGTGTGTACGCAACGTCGTTTTGGAAAATGAAGTTTGAAAAACGTCGTTTTTTTTCATCGCAAAAAGTGATCGTGTGTACGCGGCATAACTCTCTGGCCATTAAAAAACCCATAAACAGTAGGTTTGCATTTGAACCTGTTTCTTTTGTTATTTTCGTATGTTGATATGACACCTATAACAAAAAAATTGCATTCAGTATTTTGAATACACAGAAAAAAGAAAAAAGAATTCATTCAATATACATAATGAAATTCTTTTGTTATAGATGTCATTGAACAATGAACATACAACTGAAAACGAACACAAAACAGATTTAAACAAAATACACAATGCAAACCTCTTGATACAGATTTAATTTTCATTATTTTGCCATTTTCGTTTTGTCGTTTTTTCCCGTCGGATCGTTCGTTCGTATTTGCGGTCGTTCGTTATGCGGCTCATCCGTTATCCCGTCGTTTTCGTATTTTGGTGCTTTACCGTTTTCGTATGTACACATTATCCCGCGGGTACGAAAATGAACATTTTCGTACGAAAATAACATTCGTACGAACGGGAATGCACATATCTAGTAATGGCAATATAGTCTACACTAGACAGCAAATTACACGCTGAACTAAAATGTTCAGATTCTACTCTAATCTACTCTAACTTTAAATAGGCAAGAGTCCATGAAGGCAAATACCACACAGAGGTTGTTACAAGCCTTGTTTTTTAGATACTGTACGTCAAGCAATGCACCACTTGGAGAGACTTCAAACCAGGCATGGCTACCAGCCGCCGTCATTATACTGCGGCAGGTCAGCTCATTCCCACAAACCGCCGTAGCTGTACGTTGTTCCCTTTAACAGCTATAGTGGGTGCGCATGTGCCTGATACACGGCGGGGGAGCTGATGCGCATGACTGGCGACCACAATGTCTGCCCGCCACCCGCGATCGCTCCACAGAGAGCCAGAAGGGGAATCTGTTAATGTAAACAGACAAATTCCTGTTCTGACAGGGGAGTAGAGAGTGATTGTCTGTTCCTCGTGATTAGGAACAGCGATCTCTCTCTATTCCCAGTCAGTCCCCTCCAACCACAGTTAGAAACACCTCCCAGGGAACACATTTATCCCCATGATCGCCCTCTAGTGTTAACCCCTTCTCTGCCAGTGACATACACACAGTAATTAGTGCATTTCTATAGCACTGACACTGCACAGATCACTGCCATTTCTACCCCTGATGGTCTTCAGGAGCAAGTGAGACTAAGAAATGCTCTGCAACCATGGCAATCTTTTAATGGATCTACTGGAAACTTATATCATACATATCTTGTTGGCCCTAGAGAGTGACTGGGCAGCTTTGGGACCTGTCATGAACAAGCATGTACTTTACCGGTAAGACATATAGGACAAAAAAAAGGAATAAATGTAAAATAAGCTAATTTTAGAGCATAGGCCCTGAGACATACCTAAAGTTCAGAATTTCTGAGAGTGACCAAGGAGTATATGCCTTAAGGGGAAATAAGCTTTTTTATTCTGTAGTGCACATTTTAGTGTGCTTTTTATTTCATCATTTTAACATTGGTGGAAAGTGTTAATACGCTATGATGGTCTATTCTTTCTGAAATTTGGAGGATCCATTTCTTAATGGGCATGAGGATAGATATGGATTGATTTCTGGCAGAGATCCTGAGCTGAAATTGATCCGAACCGCACACACATGATCCGCATGTACGCATGTTCAGTCCACACACAGCATGGTCATAGCGAGTGGAGGAACGGAGGAGCTTGAACACCCTACGTCATTTAAATCCCCTGTATGGGAGCATTTTGGCTTCCCTGTCAAATAGAATGATGAAGGAAAGAGGTTAGTGGATAAAACCGTGAAAGTGTTTGGTCACTGTGGAACAAGAAAGCCATATGACAGTGGAAACACATCAAGCATGGCCACATATTTGAAGCGATATCACCCCGTGTTTCACTGACAGGAGTGAAAACAAAAGCTGCTCAACAACTGCTTATCACCGCGGCGTTTAAGCAGCCCCTTGTTGCACAATCAGACCGGGCTAAAGCCATCACAAACGCCATGTGATGTCACTTTCCCTAGCCTATATTCGGTTGTGCAAAACAAGGGCTTTAAACACAAGCTGAAAGTGCTTGAGCCACGTTACAACATTTTTTTTTTTTTTGCTGATCTGAAAAATTATCCAATCCGTGACTCTGATCTGAGAAACGATCCAAACCGTACTTTTTTTGATCCGTTGCACCACTAGTTTCAATCATTTGATACAAGTTTTGTGAACAGATTCTCCCACCTATGCTGTAGATCTCTGCAGCTCCTCCGTGGTTACCATGAGCTCTTGGCTGCTTCTCTGACTAATGCTCTCCTTGCCCAGCCTGTCCGTTTGGGTGAACGGCCATGTCTTGGTAAATTTTCAGTTGTGCTATACTCTTTACATTTTCAGATGATGGATTGAACAGTGCTCCATGAGATTTTCAAAGCTTGGAATATTTTTTTATAACCTAAACCTGCTAATTAACTTCTCCGCAACTTTATCCCTGACCTGTCTGGTGTGTTCTTTGGCCTTCATAGTGCTATTTGTTCTCAAAGGTTCTTTATGGAATCTTTGAGGGCTTCACAGGACAGCTGTATTTATACTGAAATTAAAATTACATACAGGTAGACTCTATTTACCAATTAGGTGACTTCTGAAGGCAATTGGTCCCACTAGATTTTAGTTAGGGGTATCAGAGTAAGGGGGGGGGGGGCTGAATACTAATACATTCTGCACTTTTCAGATATTTATTTGTAAAAAAAAATGAAAACCATTATCATTTTCCTTCCAGTTCACAATTAGGTGCCAGTTTGTGTCGGTCTATCACATACAATTCCAATAAAATACATTTAAGTCTTTGGTAGTAACATGACAAAATGTGGTAAATTTCAAGGGGTATGAATACTTTTTTAAGGCACTATATATGCATTTCTCCCAAAGTGAATACATACACAACTACTTTTTATACATTACCAAAGGTGCCTAAAGACAGACAACATACACCAAGACACTCTATTATATTGGAAAGGGGGAGTCCAACAGACAAGGTAGGTACATTTTAGGATCGGAAGGCATTGAAATTAGTGGTGATTGTTGGTTGGTTGGATTGGACGTTAAATCTGTGTATACCGTGTATACCTCTATACCCTATTTGGTGAGTCTAGTACACTGTGAAAACTTTTGGATTAGTATTTTAAATCCTGTGATAACCACAATGAATATACTGAGGTTTTGTTTGACTTCATCTTGTAAAGCATTTTTTTTAAATGGCCATTTCTATGCATAATTATATGAGCACAAGCATGGTGTCACTCAAAAAGAATGCACTCAAAATGGGACAGGCAATTAAACTACAATGTATTTAAATGGACAATGGATATGCTAGACACAGGAAACAAAGGGATTTATTTACTAAAACCGAAGAGTGCAAAATCTGTTGCAGGTCTGCATAGAAACCAGCTTACAGTTTGTTAAACCTTAAAAAGCTTTGTCTACTTTAATTAACCCAAGCAGAGGATCCAATCTTGGTTTTATGAGGTTCGGACTCACTCCGGTTGGGGAAGAGGTGTGTTGATCTTTGGATTCACAGGCTTTCAGTGCATAATTCAAATTTTGTATCTGTAAGCTTATCATATGAAATCACCGGGGGAGCTACTTATGAATAAGTTACAGTTATTGGAGGAATATGTCCATTTATGTCCTACGTAACACTATGTGGCTATATAGCACAGCTGATGATATACAGAGCGGACACCAGTTTTACTTCAGTAGATGCACTGATATTTTGGATACTTTTGGAGAATGAACATTTGTTTTGATATATTTTCATTGAGGTTATTTATTGTAGGTTATATATGTGGATCTGTTAATACTGGCAAACTTTGCCAAGTGATGGGGGGTGAAGTAACTGCTACAATATACAAGGCTATTAAATATAACTAAATTATTATCCCAAAAGATATTTACGGATTCCTTCCTATCTATTGCATAAATGGATTCATTGGTCTACCCCTATTAAGACACACACACTGCTGCTGGTAAAATTAACATCTTTTGTTTATTCCCAAGGAAATAGGGATATTCCAACTTCACACATTAAACATCACAATATATATATATATATATATATATATATATATATATATATATATATATACACAAGAGAAATTCAAAGATACTTATCACATGTAGAATTGATAGCAAGGAGCCGAGAGCTCCCATGATGAGCATGTGTCAGGAACCAAGAGGTAGACAAAATAGGGAAAGCTTACTCTCTGGTTTACCAACAAACATTCCCCCTCACCCAAAGCCACCCACATTTGCTTGTCCAATCAGTTGCACTTCCAATACATTCTCTTCTCTATGGGGGGGGGGGGGTATTGCAGTCTATTGTCACAAAACTCTTTGTTTGTTACCCATAATTTTGTCTTTGTTTTTGGTATATTTAGTATATACCTGTGGGTATAAAATTGTACATTAGGGATGTATATATCTTTTTTATTGTGTTCTATTGGTGGAACTAGATGGATTTGTGTCTTTTTTTCAACCAGACTATGCAACTAGTATGTATAATCAGGAGTTATTAGGGACAGGGGTAACCATATGCTTGCTTAATAATTTTTCAGTAACTGTTAAAAACTGTGAAAAATATATATTTTGTTGTATAACGTTGACTTCCGGGCAGTTATTCCTATCAGAAATGTTTATGTAAGTGTAGGCAAACTGTGATGTGTCACCTGCCATAAAATGTGTCATTTTGTTCAGTCATATCACTGATCTAAGTACTCCTGTCAGGTATTATAGGCAGTTATGACATTCACATTTCTCCACTGCAGTCAATGCAATACAGCTTTGCCGAAGCAAAGTTCTATTCGCCAGAGGTTGGACACATCTTCTTAAAAATTCGGCAAACCTGAATAAAGTCTGTTGGGAGCTAATCTGGTAGTTAATCTGGTAGTTAAATTCTAACCATTTTTTGAGCTGATAGAAAAATGACTGTAAAAATATTATGATAGTCTGGTCACTACCTTGTGGCATATGTTTCAATGCAAAATAAAGGCATTTTCATGTGGCTTCCAAGGCATCTGAGGGATGCCTTAAAACCATATGTGGTGTTACGGAACAGTATAATTTCTAAGGACAGTCTCTCAGCGACAGCAAGCGCTGGTAGCACTTGGTGGAGGAGTGGACTTTTTTCTTTCACAGTTAGCCTGGCTTACATACAGCATCATTCCAACGTGAATAATTTCAGTTTAAAAATATGGCTTTTTTTCTCAGGTAGCTTTAGCATTAACACATTTTTTCACCAAACAGTAATAGATCTTCTTTAACGGACCAGAAGAAATTAGCTAGTAGTTCACTGTGGCTGCCTTTTTTTGCTGATTCAAAACTGTCCAGACACTGTCCAGTCAATTTTTATCCATTTTTTATTAAGAAAATAAGAGATTGTAGATTATACAGCATTATACAATTGGCCAGATACACTCAGCACTTCTCATCAAAACATATGAGTTTAATAGCGGTACGGGGTTAACCTTGATCTCTAAAGAAATGCCCCAGTATCAGTGTGAGGCAAAAATGCCCCTGCATTGGTGGTGTCACTGGAGAGAAAAAGGTCCCTGGGTCTGTGGTGTAACTGGAATGAAAAATGTGGTGCGAGCTTAAGAAGGAGTGAAGGAAGAGGGGAGCTGGGAGGGTGGGGGCTCTGTGGGTTCATTTATCTAGGTGGGCCCTGTGTGCCTCTGAGGGAGTAAGACCTAATTTCCAGGAAACCAGGAAGTAGTAAAACCAAGTGGCTGAGCCAGGGTTTTACCACCCCAGATCACCCACCTGAACACTAATATACTCTTGCTCATGGCTAAATGCATGAGTGGCAAAAACGTAAGCAGCGTGTCACTTTTGAAAGGCGTTGCCTCCACTACATGTAACTAATGCAACTCTATGGCTTCGTACAATGCACATGATTTCATTGTGGTAGTAAAGCAACACTACACCCCTACATCAGGGTCCCCAGAGTTCCCCCTGACATCAGAGTGCTCCTTTTCAATAGGATCCCAAAAGTCTCCCCCTTACATCAGGGTCCCTGGAATCTTCTCTTCTTACATCACGGTCTGCAGTGTTCCTGCCTTACATCAGAGCTCCCCTTTCATTAGGGTCCCCAAAGTTCTCCCTTTACATCAGGTTCCCCAAAGTTCCCTCTCTTACCTCAGAGACCCCAGAGTCCCTCCCTTACATCAGGGTTACCAGATTCCTCCCTCCTTATATTAGGGTGCCCAGCGTTAACCCCTTACATCAGGGTCCCCATAGCTCCCCCTTAGACCAGGGCTGCAGATATCCCCCTTAGATCAGAGTCTCCAGTGCTCTTGCTTAGATCAGGGTTCCCAGAAATCCCCCTTGGATCATGTTCCCCAGAGATTCCCCTTAGATTATGGTCTCCAGAGATCCTCCTTAGATCATGGTCTGTAGAGATCCTCTTTTAGATCATGGTCTCCAGAGATCCCTCTCAGATCATGGTCCCAGAGAACCTCTTTAAATCATAGTCTCCAGAGATCCAGAGGTAAACAAGAGGAAGAGATTGGTTATTGGTAACAGTAGGTTAATAAGGATTGAAGTATTAAACATTTGTATTAAAAAAAACATGTCTAATTTGAATAATCATAAAGCTGAAATTAGCTTCAGTGTGCATGTTTACAGGTAATATAACATCTTAAACGTTAACCCATTTTTTTTGCTATTTTGAGCATCAGTCTATTTTAGATAGATGCCGTTTATTTTTATGTTAACGGTTGTAGTGTGTTTGGACCTAGGAAGAGTTGCAGAGTGACCCAGTTGCCTTCCAGAATTGTGAACTCTTGAGAATCAGGATCCTAGTATAAATGTATGGGTTTCAAAATTAGTCCTCTGGTAGGACATTGCAATTATTTTTTTTGTTCTTTTAAAAAAAGAGACTGCCATTGAACCCAGGAAAAGAAGAATCATCTTTGATTTTATACTAGTCTTTCTCTGGAAGTTACCGCCTGTGTTGAGGGTCATAAGACCGGGTAACAGGGTAGCAGAGGGTACACATGCTTTTAGATAATAACATACCAGCCTTGACATCAGTTTTTTTCTGGTGGTTACCTCTTGAAGTAGGGGCACCTACTTATTTCTTAACCTTCAAAAATATATAAATAGAGTGAAAACATATCTGATATGTTCTGCAGATAGTGAACTGGGAAAGATTCATCGATGTCTGTTATCCAGCTATTTACCCAGTCCCATGTGTCATTGTTAACGCAAACTGACTCAATCTCTAGTGGTAAGTGCTAATAAACAAAGATTGTTTTTCTATTCAACAGATTCAACAGCACTTTTCAATCTATATCTACCGCAGAATAAGGGATCCATTGAGTTGCAAATAGAGAAGTGTTGTCGGAGAATGAAATGTACCTTTTTTATGATAAAAACAGCTGAAGTATCACACATTTTCAGCCCTGAGAACACCCTTCAAGACGTTATAGAAGGATATGTACTGGAAAAGGTATAACCACTGTAACCTGTAAAGAGTCTAACACAGTGAGTGCTGTATTATTTCACAGAAATTTATGTAGCCCCATGGTAACACTCAAATACAGTACAGAATTTCTAAATGTTGTCATAAGGTAAGAAAGTATTTGATATAAATTAAAAACTGACACGAACAAACAGTTGACTAGCAGAGTCTGCTAGTGGCCACATTGAAAGAAACCAGCGGAGCTTTCGAGGAAATGTATGGCAACCATGATCACTTCCGTGCAATGTGCAGAGGGGCCATAGAGGCCAGTGGAGGGCAGGCATCACCCGAGTGCAAAAAGCCAAGGTTAGTGCAATGCAAAAAAAGTTTCTGTGGGCTTGGACTGTGTTTCTGGCCAGCACACTGGAAAATCTTTGCATCCCCGTGCCAAGTATCAGTATGCCGGAAGAAAGTGGAGAAAGCTCTGGCAGACAGGCTGCGGGTGATCAGAAGTCAGGTGTTTTGTCTGGCAGTATGTCATCGGGCCAAGGAAGTTCTGTGCTCTTGTCACCGCAGCAGGAGACCATGGAGCAAGATGATCCATCTGAGCCTGTGAAGGGAGCAAGTATGCTGAAGCTAATTACAGAAATGGAATCGCCTTTGCATGGTCGCAAGTTTGCCATGTCTGGATCATATGAGGATGAAGAAGAGGGTAATGATGTCCCCCCCAAAACCTTTGAAACATTGGGTGACAGAAAAAAAAAATTGTTCATGACTTGCTATACAATATGATGGTGTAGTTCCTATGGATGGTGCAGTAGAACGTATTTTTGTGAAATGGTTTGAGTAGCGATATGTGAAACACAGGGTGAATATTCATTCTGGCTGTAAGTTTTAGGCGAAAGGCGACTGGGTTGATCTGGGCCGAGATCTGGAAAGGTCCCACAAACTTTTGTCCCAACTTTGCAGATGGAACATGAACCTTCAGATTTTTAGTAGATAATCAAACTTGATCACCCACATGAAAGATGGGAAGTGCTCTGCGATGTCTATCTTCAGCCTTATTGTAACTTTCCTGAGCTTCCCTCAAAGTCTTGATCAATTTCTCCTGGATCTCCTGTAAAGCAGTTAATCTGTTGGTAACAGTAGGAATTGGAGTTGACATAGGGAGATCAGGGATAAAAGTTGGATGATGCCCGTTATTAAGAAAAAAAGGGGTCTAAGGCCGCGTACACACGGCAGGGAATCTCGATGGGCAGAACACATCGTTCCGCCCGTCGAGGTTCCCTGCCGGCCGTCGAAATCGGCGACCCGCCCGTCGGGAATGGCAACCAGCCATTCTTCCGGGCGGGCCGTCGAGGAAATAGAGAGCGTGCTCTCTATTTCGGCTCGACGGGCTTCCCGACGGAAGCTCGCCGAGAACCGTACACACGCCGAGGTCCTCGCTGGAATGTGCATTCCAGCGAGGTTCTCGCTGGTTTTCAGCGAGAACCTCGGCCGTGTGTACGGGGCCTAAGAGGTGGAGACATGTTTAGAATTGTTATAAGCAAACTCCGCTGTAGAAAGATAGTCCACCCAGTCATCCTGAAGATAACTAACAAAACATTGAAGGTACTGCTCTAACGTTTGATTGGTCCTCTCGGTCTGACCATTAGACTGAGGATGAAAAGCAGAAGACAGATTCATTGTTACACCTAGAGCTGAGCAAAAGCTTTTCCAAAATTTTGAAGTGAACTGTGAACACCTCTGTCAGAAACAACATCTTCTGGAATTCCATATAGTCTAAAGACTTCTCGAACAATCAACTCTGCAGTTTGTTCCGCAGAGGGTACCCCCTTGACTGGTATAAAATGAGCCATCTTAGTGAAGCGGTCAATAACAACCAAGATAGTGGTAATTTCTTTAGAGGGGGGTAAATCAACCACAAAGTCCATAGAGGTTTATTCCCATTGTCTTGATGGGACAAGGAGTGGCTGCAGCAACCCCAAAGGAGAAGCTCAGGGTGTCTTATTGCGAGCACAGACCAGGCACAAGGCTACAGAACCTTTGACATCTCTTTTGTGCCCAGGCCACCAAAAGGAACATGATAAAAGTTCCTCCGTCTTAGAAACTCCAAAATGTCCAGCAAGTTTGGAGTCATGAACCAACTTGTGGACTTCAACCCGAGCAACTTCAGGTACATAGAGGCGATGTGCTTGAGTCCAGAAGCCACTTTTGTACTCAAGGATGATGTCCATAGGAAGATTTTTGAGGAGTGGGTCATTCTCGTACCCTTCCTTGACGAGAATCAAGAATGCTCTAGAAGATATTTTCTTGACAGAACTAATGAATTCCAGATTCTTATGATCTGTGAGAACTGTCACAGGATGCTTAGCGCCTTCCAGCAAATGCCTCCATTCAGAAAATGCTTCCTTAACCACTTCAGCCCCGGAAGGATTTACCCCCTTCCTGACCAGAGCACTTTTTGTGATTCGGCACTGCGTCGCTTTAACTGACAATTGCGCGGTCATGCGATGTGGCTCCCAAACAAAATTGGCGTCCTTTTTTTCCCACAAATAGAGCTTTCTTTTGATGGTATTTGATCATCTCTGCGGTTTTTATTTTTTGCGCTATAACAAAAATAGAGCGACTATTTTAAAAAAAATGCAATATTTTTTACATTTTGCTATAATAAATATCCCCAAAAAATATCTAAAAAAAATATTTTTTTCCCCAGTTTAGGCCGATACGTATTTTTCTACAAATTTTTCGTAAAAAAAAATCGCAATTAGCGTTTATTGATTGGTTTGCGCAAAATTTATAGCGTTTACAAAAAAGGGGGTAGTTTTATGGCATTTTTATTAATATTTTTTTTTTACTAGTAATGGCGGCGATCAGCGTTTTTTTTTCGGTACTGCGATAGTATGGCGGACACATCGGACACTTTTGACACATTTTTGGGACCATTGGCATTTTTATAGCGATCAATGCTATAAAAATGCATTGGATTACTATAAAAATGCCATTGGTAGTGAAGGGGTTAACACTAGGGGGCGGGGAAGGGGTTAAGTATGTTCCTGGTGTGTTCTAACTGTATGGGGGGGGGGTTGACTCACTAGGGGGAATCACTGATCTTCGATTCATACATTGTATGAACGGAAGATCAGCGTTTCCCCCGCTGACAGGAACGAGCGCTGTGTGTTTACACACACAGCTCTCGTTCCCCGCTCTGTAACGAACGAGCGCGCGTGCCCGGCGGCTATCGCGCCCGCCGGGCACGCGAGTGGGCCGCCGGCGGCGCGTGCGCGCCCTCTAGCGGCCAAAAAAGATAGGACGTATAGCTACGTGCTCTCGCCCAGCACTGCCACCGTCCCGCAGTAATATGACGGCGGGCGGTCGGCATCTAGTTAATTGCCATTAACTCCTTATTTCAAATGTCATAATTTCTTTCGGCTGAAGACATTAAACAAGAGAAGTAAGCGCAAAGATGAAGCTGCATCTTTTCACCACATCATTGAGAGAGGATAGCTCCCACAGCAGAGTTCAAAGTATCTTTCACTATAAAAGGTAATTCAGGATTGGAATGTACCAATACTGGTGCAGAAGTAAAAAGAGTTTTTAACTTTCCAAAAGCAGCCTGTGACTCAGATGACCACACCCATTTATTTGTTAGCTGAGTAATTGGAGCTATCACATTAGAGAAGTTCCTTATGAATTTTCTGTAAAAGTTGGCAAACCTGACAAATCGTTGGATTTCCTTAATGTTTCCAGAGGCAGGCCAATCTACCACTGCTTTAATCTGCTCGGGATCCATGCGCACTCCATCTGGAGAAATAATATACCCCAAGAACTGAATTTGGGCTTGTTCAAACTCACATTTCTCCAGTTTGATGTAAAGTTGATTCTGCCTTAAAGGGTTTGTAAAGGATTTTTTTTTATCTTAATAGCTTCCTTTACCTTAATGCAGTGCTGTTTTCATGTCCTCATTGTTCGTTTTTTGCTCTCAAGTTGCTGTAATTCTTCTCTGATCTCCACACTTCCTGGTTGTCTGTTTACTGGTGACCACAGTACTGGGAGCTTTCTCTCTGTGGTCACTAATCAAGGAGGTGTGATTATTGTGTGTTTAAACACCCCTCAGCACTAATCAGTTTTGTTTTCCAAACCATCACTGCCCTAGATTTGCTCTGTGGCTCTGTACAGCAGAGAAGCAGGAAACATGCAAATACGAAACTAGAAACTGCAGGTACATTAAATGATTGATTTGTATCTATTTTTAATCCTGTTTAAAATGAATCAGTTAACTATTATGGGCCAGATTCAGGTAGAGTTAGGCTGGAGTATCAGTGATACTCCAGCCTAACTGTCACTTTAAGCAGGCGTTTTTGTTTTCTGTAACCAGAAAACAAGAAACGCCGGGTTGGAGTTTCGATGCGAGCGGCGTAATTGAATTTCGCCATCGCATCGCAACTTTAATTTAAAAATGGCGCCGGGGGCGTTCCCGCTGATTTACGCCGAAAAAATGTTAATCAGCGGGAATCGTCAATTCACGATCGTATTCGGGTGCGACGCAGTGACTTACCGACGTTTCCGTAAGCGATACGCGGCGTAAAGATAAAGCAGCCCCCTAGTGGAGTATCCTATGTTAAGTATAGCCGTCGTCATCGCGTTGGAAAAAAAAAAAACGCGTCGCTTGCGTAAAACGTCCATGAATGGGGATTTGACGTCATTGACGTTCACTGACAGAATTTGGAGCATGCGCACTGGGATGCATTGACAGTCGACGCATGCGCAGTACGTTCGCCGTGGGATCGCGCTTAGTTTAAATAATACACGCCCCGTACCCGCCCAATTTGAATTTTGCCGGCTCATTTGCGATACGCTGCCGCAACTTTAGGAGCAAGTGCTTCATGAATAACAGCACTTGCTCCTAAAATTTCGCCAGAGTAACGTAAATGAGAAGCGTTACCTGAATCTGGCCCTATGTCTCTATACCCTGTAAACAGTCATTTCAGCAAAAAAATAAATACATTTCCTTTACAACTCATTTAATCTTTCAGAGACAGTGCAAAAATGCTTGCGGTGCTCTTGCAGGTTATCGGAAAAGATAAGGATGTCATCCAGATAAAAGAAATGACAAATTGGTCCAACAGATCTCGAAAAACATTGTTTATAAAGTGTTGAAAGGTTGCAGGGGCATTACAGAGACCAAAAGGCACGACCAAGGACTCAAAATGTCCATATTTGGTTCTAAAGGCGGTTTACATTAGTCTCCTGGAAGATTACGCAGGGCTTTCTTATTGCCTGGGCACACTTGTGCACTGCCCTGGAGCCCCAGGTGCATGGGGCCCCATGAATGTCTTGCATTACGTAATTTTTGCCAGCTGTCCTATGTCTGCAGGATAGTTATGCATTTTACTAAGTTTTCCCAGAATGATGGTCTTGTCCTGAGTGGCATTCCAGAACTTGTACTTTGCCCTTAGGATGCCCTTCTGCCTCCCCCTGTGTTTTTTGTATTGATTTAGTCTTTAAATTATGGCATGTTTTCTTATTGTTTAAATATATATTTTTTGAACATACTAATATATTGTGAGGGATTCGCTCGGTAGCGGGTGTGTGTGACCCCCTGGATGGGTTCACTACATGCTGAACTATACAGAAAGGCAGTTGAGGATGGTTGAAAACAAATGATATGGTTTATTCTTCCATATTGCTGGATACAAGTGCAAGCATCAAAACAGCATAAACAAAACATAAAATAAACCCTTGCCGCATCTATCTTCACAACACAGTAACCTACCTATGGAGTCTGGCACAGCCTACTGCTGGGCAGACACTGCTGGTCAGACAGCAGAAAAACAATAGTCTTTTTGATTCTTATCACACAGAAAAATCAACAACCACCTCACCTCTTCAGAAGACTTTCTGACTGCTCTCCTTAACTCAAAAAGCCTCAGGATGCAGCAATCAGTAGTCATCCTTTGAATAACATATAGAGGCCTTAATTGCCTCATTCTGAACGGCTGAAGTTTTCCAACGCCCTAAACCTTTCTGGCTATTTCTGCAGTCGACACCTAATAGTAATTGGTGAGTTGTCTAAACAAGGCAGAAGTGTATCTCCTGTCTGTGACAACACCCACAGATTTACCTGACTTCTTGTCACAATATATACATACATATATATATATATATATATATATATATATATATATATATATATATGTATGTTTAATTCTATCAACAATGTATTTTTAAATTCTTGAGTAGGTGCGCAAATTTGGGGCAGGCTGGCAGCGGCCCAGTGCATTACTTTGCCCAGGGGCCCATGATGCTATTAAGACGGCCCTGAGAATACGGACCAGGTTATATGCTGTCAGGTTTCATATCAGGCTAGCAGCAGACAACAGTTCAGGTGTGCTAATATGCCTATAGTTTAATAACAAGAGCACATACCATGAGCAGGTCTTGAGAAGCAGGTCAGCGCTGGGACTTGTAGTTCACCACGGATGCAGGGTTGAGACGAGCGGGACAGCTGGCACTTGTAGTTCACTGCTGAAGTAGGTGTTGTGATGAGCAGGAAGGCTGGAACTTGTAGTTCTCCGCAGGTGTGGATGGTGGTGTGTGTGCTGGTGTGTGGTAGTAGTGCACCGCTGCAATGGATATTGCTTACAGGAGTCAGGCAAAGCGTGGTCTAGGCAAGCCAGGTCATACACGGATGGGTCAGAGTTCGAAAGGTACCAAATCGGAAGCAACAAGCAGGGTCAAACAAGCCGGGTCATACACAAGGTTTACAGATAAACAGGTCAGGCTGGATCACACAAGTTAAGCAGAGTAACTCTATCACGAGCACTGATTGGGTGAAGCCACAGGTGTTTTGAAGGAGAGCTGGCCAATCAGTGTTTCCCAGCCAAGGCTGTGTCAGGTGAGAGTGCTGGGTCCTAGAGGGATCCAGTACTGACAGTACCCCCCCTTCTCGAGGGGTTGCTCCTGCACCCCCAGGCTTACTTGGATATCGAAGATGGAACTTCTTCTTAAGGCGATCAGCATGGAGATCGCGAGCTGGGATCCAGGATCGATCCTCTGGGCCAAAACCTTTCCAATGAACAAGATATTGCACGGAATTGCGTACTCGTCTGGAGTCAAGAATATATGCCACTTCATATTCCTGGCTATCCGACACATCTACAGGTTCTGGTTCATTTACTTGGAGACTAGAATGAACAGGTTTCAACAAAGAAACATGGAAGACATTAGGAATGCGCATGGACGGGGGGCGTTTTAATCTATAGGACACAGGATTAACAATCTCCGAAATCTCATAGGGCCCGATGAATTTTGGGCCAAGTTTTTTGGATGGAACATGCAGGGACAGATTCCTGGATGATAGCCACACTTTGTCACCAACTTTATATCCAGGAGCCTTTGAGCGCCTCTTATCAGCCGTTTTCTTAAATGCCTGCACCGAGCGAGAAATAGCACGATTGACGTCAGACCAGATTTTGGAGAAGTTTTCAATCGTGGTGTTGGCATCTGGAACATCAGAGGGTGGAAGATCAAAAGAGCACACACGAGGATGCAACCCGTAAACACAGAAGAAGGGAGAGGTCCCTGTAGAAGAGCTGGCACAATTATTAAAGGCAAACTCTGCCCATGGAAGGATGTTGACCCACTCCACCTCATCATTGGCCATCAGACAACGTACCATCTTCTCTAGAGTCTGATTAGTTCTTTCTGTTTGGCCATTTGTCTCGGGATGATAGGCTGAAGAATATGATAACTTAATCCCTAGCTGAGAACAAAGGGCCTTCCAAAACTGGGCTATAAACTGAGAGCCACGGTCTGAGACAATGTTAATTGGTGCCCCATGGAGCCTGAAAACATGTTTAATGAATAAAGATGCCAGATCTCTAGCAGACGGCAGTTTCGGAAGTGGAACAAAGTGGGCCATCTTACTGAACCTGTCTACCACCACCCAGATCGTGGAACATCCCTGGGACGGAGGCAAGTCAGTGATAAAGTCCATAGATAAATGGGTCCAGGGACAAGTAGGTATTGGTAGAGGACGTAGAAGACCGGAGGGCTTAGAGGTACTGCCCTTGCTTCTGGCACAAACCTCACAAGCCTGGACAAAGGCTAGCACATCCTGCCTAATTGATGGCCACCAGAGGTTGCGAGAGATAATCTCATACGTTTGTCTAAACCCCGGATGCGCTGCAGGCTTTGATGCATGTACCTGCTGCAAAACCTGCAAACGAAGAGCCAAGGGCACAAAAAGCATACCAGAGGGAGTGGAAGGGGGGGCTTCAGCCTGTGCAGGTAACAAGGCCTCAGAGATGTCAGTCTGGGTGAAAGCCAAAATCCTGTCCTCAGAGATAATGGATTGTGGAGGAAGCGGCGGTGGGGATTCTGATAAAAAACTGCGAGACAAGGCATCGGCCTTAACATTTTTTGGCCCTGGTAAATAAGAAATTGTAAAGTCAAATCTGGAGAAGAACAATGACCACCTGGCCTGACGTGAGTTCAGTCTTTTAGCAGAACGGATGTATTCAAGGTTTTTGTGGTCAGTCAGAACTATGAATGGATAGCGAGCTCCCTCCAGCCAATGTCTCCATTCCTCCAAAGCTAGTTTTATGGCTAACAGTTCTCTGTTGCCTATATCATAGTTGCGCTCTGCTGGGGAATATTTATGGGACAGGAAGGCGCAGGGGTGGATGGCAGCAGTTACAGGGTCCTTTTGTGACAGAAGCGCCCCCACCCCTACTTTGGATGCATCTACCTCCACAATAAAAGGCAGCTCAGGAACAGGATGGCGTAGAATTGGTGCAGAGGTAAAGGCTTTCTTCAACTGAGTGAAGGCTGTCTGGGCTTCAGTAGTCCATTTGAACTTAGACTGAGACTTCCTGGTGAGAGAGGTGATGGGATGTGCAATGGTGGCAAAATTCTTAATGAATTTCCGATAGAAATTTGCAAAGCCCAGGAAGCGCTGAACTGCTTTCAGGTCTGAAGGTGATGCCCAGTCTAGGATGGCCTGAATCTTGGCTGGATCCATGGTTAGGCCTGTGTCAGAGATTAGGTAGCCCAGGAAAGGTACTTGTTTGACATGAAATAAACATTTTTCAGGCTTAACGAAAAGGGAGTGAGCCTTTAATCGGGCCAACACTGAGCGGACGTGCCTCTGATGTGTTTCAAGATTGGGAGAATATATCAAAATATCATCCAAGTATACAAGCATAAAGCGACCCAACAGATCACGGACAATGTCATTCATAAAGTTTTGGAAGACAGCTGGTGCATTCCTGAGACCGAAAGGCATGACAAGACATTCGTAGTGGCCATCCTTGGTGTTAAAGGCCATCTTCCACTCATCTCCTTCACGGATGCGCACTAGATTATAGGCTCCCCTTAGGTCTAGTTTGGAGAAGATCTTTGCTCCCTGGATTTGGGAGAATAACTCTGTGATGAGAGGGAGAGGGTACCGATTGGGAACGGTTATTTTATTTAGACCTCTGTAGTCAACACAAAGTCTTAGACCCCCGTCCTTCTTTGGGACAAAGAAGCAACCTGCGCCTGCGGGAGAAGTAGAGGGACGGATGAAACTTTTAGCTAGGTTTTCCTGGATGTATTCTTGCAAAGCAAGGTTCTCTGGTTCGGACAATGGAAAGACTCTCCCTCGCGGAGGTGTAGTGTCAGGCAAAAGGTCAATGGGACAGTCATAACTGCGATGAGGTGGTAAGGTGTCAGCACTCCCTTTAGAAAACACATCCTGAAAGTCCTTATAACAAAGCGGAATCTGTTCCATTCCCACTTGACAAGAAGCAAGACGAACAGGGTGCTGGATGCAACTTCCTTTACACTGATTGGACCAAGCCAGAATATTTCCTGTTCTCCAGTCAATTACAGGATTGTGCTTCTGAAGCCAAGGAAGGCCTAGGATCAAAGGAGTGGATGGAGAGTCAATGACAAGACATGAAATCTTCTCCCAGTGCAGGGCCCCCAATTGTAACTGGAAGGGATTGGTGGACTGAAGCACAAGGTCTTGTGAGAGAGGCCGGTTATCCACAGAAATTAGGCGGACTGGGCAATCTAGTGTATGAGTTTCCAGGGACAAGGAGGTAATCAGAGTCTTATCAATAAAATTCTCAGCAGCTCCAGAATCTACCAAGGCCAACAGTTCATGAGTCCCTGTCCCAAAGTGAATAACACTGGGTAGAAGTATACGATTGTCCCCCTGGGGAGATGAAAGCAGACCTAAGGTGACCTCCCCATAATCACCTAGGTCCGGGAGTTTCCCGGACGTGTAGGGCATGAACGGAGTATGTGACCCCTGAGGCCACAATACAGGCAAAGTCCCATATTACGCCGGCGTGTGTGTTCCTGGGCAGATAGCCGGGTGGAGCCTAACTGCATAGGTTCTTCCACTGAACTGGCACTGGAGGTGGGATGGTCAGGTGGTAAGGGAGGTATACAGTTTGCCACAGCCATATTTTTTTCTCGCCCCCTCTCTCGCTGACGGCGATCAATTCTAATGGCTAGACACATAGCTTCCTCCAGTGAGGCTGGATAGGAGAAGTTGACCAGAGCATCCTTAATTGCATCTGAAAGACCTATTCTGAACTGGCTGCGGAGAGCTGCATCATTCCAGCCAGATTCTGGGGCCCACCTGCGAAACTCTGAGCAGTACATTTCAGCTGTGGTAGTTCCTTGCTTAAAGTTACGCAGGGTTGATTCTGCAGTAGCCATACGATCTGGATCATCGTACAGCAATCCAAGGGCTTCAAAGAAGGCATCCACAGTTAGCAGGGCTGGATGGTTTGGTTCAAGGTTAAAGGCCCAAGCCTGGGGGTCACCCTGTAGCAGAGAGATAATGATCTGAACTCTCTGAGTTTCAGAGCCAGAAGAGGATGGCCTTAATTTGAAATATAATTTGCAGCTGTTTTTAAAGTTGCAGAATCCCTTACGGTCGCCAGAAAAACGGTCAGGCAAAGGAATTTTCGGTTCAGATAAAGTTTTTGTAACAGTTGTAGTAGGGGATTGCACCTTGGTGAGCTCTGTGGCCATTTGCTGAACTTGATGGGATAAATGGCAAAGTTCTTGTGCAAACATCTGAGCCTGCTCAGAATCCATGATGGGTTTTCCCTTTTTATGTATGGCTCGTGATAATGTCAGGTTTCATATCAGGCTAGCAGCAGACAACAGTTCAGGTGTGCTAATATGCCTATAGTTTAATAACAAGAGCACATACCATGAGCAGGTCTTGAGAAGCAGGTCAGCGCTGGGACTTGTAGTTCACCACGGATGCAGGGTTGAGACGAGCGGGACAGCTGGCACTTGTAGTTCACTGCTGAAGTAGGTGTTGTGATGAGCAGGAAGGCTGGAACTTGTAGTTCACCGCAGGTGTGGATGTTGGTGGTGTTGCTGGTGCTAGTAGTGCACCGCTGCAATGGATGTTGCTTACAGGAGTCAGGCAAAGCGTGGTCTAGGCAAGCCAGGTCATACACGGATGGGTCAGAGTTCGAAAGGTACCAAATCGGAAGCAACAAGCAGGGTCAAACAAGCCGGGTCATACACAAGGTTTACAGATAAACAGGTCAGGCTGGATCACACAAGTCAAGCAGAGTAACTCTATCACGAGCACTGATTGGGTGAAGCCACAGGTGTTTTGAAGGAGAGCTGGCCAATCAGTGTTTCCCAGCCAAGGCTGTGTCAGGTGAGAGTGCTGGGTCCTAGAGGGATCCAGTACTGACATATGCCCCCCGTAGCAGAGCAGGGGATTTCACGACCCTCAGAAATACGCTTAATAGGGATGACAAAATGAGACAGTGGAGAATTTACTTTATCTTGTTTGAGAATCAATGGAGAGATAGACTGGGTAATAGAGTTTATTTGTTCAGGCAGGATCACATCAGTCGCCGCAATTGTTCTTCTAACCTTGTTAGGACAGTTAACTACGTAATGCCCAGAGTCCCCGCAATATAGACAGAGGTTCTCCAAACTTTCTTTCTCTTGAAAATAAATGTATCTCTTAATTGCATCAACCTGCAAAGGTTCAGCTGTGTCAGAATCTGGAGAACCTCTTGGATCCTTCGGAACAAATTGACTAGCAGAGAAATGCATGTCCCCATTACTTTCAAACATTCCCAGCCTCTCCTTCCTCCTTTCTGTAAGCCTCTGATCAACTTGGATACATTAAGGCTTCAAGATCATTAGGAGTCTCTACTCTGACAAGCTCATATTTTACCTGTTCAGAAAGCCCTTGGCGGAACTGACATTTTTGCACTGCTGGGTTCCAAGTGGTGTCTGCCATCCAATGTCTGAATTCAGCTGTGTACTCAGCAACGGAGCGTTTACCCTGCAGTAAACTACGCAACCTTGCTTCAGCCGTAGTGTAGAGGTTGGGATCATCAGAAACTTGATTCATCGCATCCCCGAAAGTCTGGAAATTATTCAGCATGGCACTGTCTTGTTCAATATAAGGGGGGGCCCAGGCGAGAGATTACCCAGTCAGGAGGTTGATTGATTACAAACATTACCTTCTGTCTTTCAGAAATGAATGCAGTGGGTCGCATTTGGAAATAGATGCAACACTAATTAAGAAAACCTCTGTAATGGCTGCCATTCTCCATTAAACTTGGGTGGGTGAGGCATATGTGCGTTATCATCTTGGGAACTTAGGTCCAGCAATTGTTTTTTCAGAGCACGGGTCTCTTCGTGTTGCTCCTTCACCACACCGTCCAGTACGGCAAATATTTCTTGGTAAGTGACACTGAACTCCTGCAGCTCTGCAATTTGCTGCCTAAACAGAGCCACAGCATTTGCTGTAGCGGCCTCTATGTTTGAGGCCAGAATATTCTGTCATAATCAGGGGTCAGACTCGAAGACCAATTGCTATAGCAGTTGCAGGACTACCACTGACCAGCAGGATAGGTACACAAGCAGTCACCCTGGCAGATGACACAGGCTCACCTAAGGTAGGAAGTCTAAGTACTAACTGGTGTTCACCAGAGCTCCTGATGGTGAAGATGGATTTTGCTTCATGTTAGTACCAGATTGTGGTCCTCAGGATCGCCCCACCAGAAGGTAAGCCATGCTGGGTTAAGTAGTGGATGAGTAGGTAAGGATCAAACAAAAGCATGGTCAGTAAACAAGCCAAAAGGTCAGTAATGAGTAGTTGCAGGTTGGTATCAGGCAGAAGCATAGTCTAAGAACAAGCCAAGGGTTGATAACGAGCAGTAGCAAATGTGGACGGCAGCAGGGAAGACAGGAGCGAGCTGCAGGTACAAGGCAGGGTTGTCTAAAGGATCTGATAAGGCACTGTCTAGCATCTCAGATAGCTCAGTGAAAAGATTAATTGCCAGACACAGCTGAAGTCCCAGGTTCTATTCCAGGTCCTGACACTGTACTATTTAGTTATATACTGTATAATTTAATATAATTTAATACAGTGATATTACTCTTGCTTGAAAAAATATATCAAAAAAACTTTTGTTCAAATATTATAAGTTGAAGTAAGCCTTTATTATTATTATGTTTAGTCATGTATAAAATATGTTATGCATATATAAAAAGAGTAATTTTTTTTAAATATTTATTTTTTGTATATTTGTAAAATAATAAGTTGGGATGTGTTTCTTGTTTGCAAGATTCTCAAAATAAAAAAAAAGGCCAACTCAACATTGAACCCTACGAACTAAGACTGCAATGCCATTACAATTTATGTGCGTGTAAAGCAAGCATCCCAATACTTTTGGTAATATACCGTATTTATCTGCGTATAACACGCACAGGCGTATAACACGCATCCTAACTTTAAGTGGGAAGTTTCATGAAAAAAACATTCCACAGCCCCCTGCGTATAACACGCAGGCACAGTTTACCCTCTATTTTCAGGGTAAAAAAGTGAGTGTTATACGCCAATAAATACAGTAGTGTATTATAGTGTAAGCGCTGTTAGACCTTCTTTTTATAGAGGTCTTAGGTAAGAGGCTTTGATATCCCTATGGGTGGTGCATAGCTTGGTGATTATTGGAATTTGCAGGATATCTTCTGATGCACCTTGATCCGTCCAGCACTTCTTCTGTGATTGACGTTCCACTTTCTTAGAAGTTTTTGAATTTATGGGGAACATTTTATGTATTTATTTATTTATTATTTGAGTGCCCTTTTTATAAATTGTGCTTTATATATTTATTTGTTTAAGAATTATGGTATGAACTGTTCATGCACTATATTAAATTTGATTTATATATTACAGTGGAACCTCAGACTACGAGCATAATCCTCTCCAGGAGAATGCTTGAAGTCCAAAGTACTCGCATATCAAAGCGAGTTTTCCCATTTAAGTCAATGAAAACGTAAATAATTTGTTCTGCATTGACTTCAATGGGATGCAATACTGCATGCGGCCAGAGGCGGGGGCCTAAAAGGCCCAAAGACACTTCGGCTGACCTCAGCAAACCTTGGAAAGAATTCCTACCCGAGATTCGCCAAGGTCAGCCGTGCTGTCCTTGGTCTTTCTGTGCACTTCCGAACGCCGCCGATCGGCGACGTTTGGCTCTGCTCGGCTCCAGCGACCCCCCACCTCAGGCCAAAAGTAGTACTGCACACCGAATTGGCCTGAATCATGCTTGTTTTTCAAAACTCAATTAAAAAAAAAAAAATACAGTGCTTGTATTGCAAAACACTTGTTAACCGCGTCAATCGCAATGCGAGATTCCACTGTATATGCAATACAGGGAATTCACTTTGTATTGTTATGTGTAGATGCAGTGAGTAGAAAGAAAAATAAATAGCATTTTCCATATGCATGCTCGGAATCATTGAACTTAATTTTTCTCGGCTCATCGTAGCATTGTACGTGACCGCATTCTTGACGTTCGGAATTTCCAACAACATTTGTGTGACCGTTTGTATGCAACACAAGTTTGAGCCAACATTCCGTCGTGTGTACGCTGCATAAGAAATATGCTGTATCTGCTATACTTGTTACAGCTTATGGTTCGGTGAGTGTGCATTTGATTAAAGAAGAAAAACAGGCAAAGCTAGTTTGGCTGTACTTTTTCTGTGGATCACAGGAGTGCAGTTTGTTCTGTTTTCAGCAGATAGAAGGCTGAAACCCACGGTCGGCTGATGTCACAGAGCCAGTCCAGGCTCAGGAAGGATCCCGACCATATGGTCGGGATCCACCCACATGCCTAGAACAACACCCAGATCTGACTCTCAGCGGGGAGCTGAGACCCTTAGCCAGCCGCTCCCACCCCCACCACAGCCCAGCACTCCAGCTCTCTGCATAGGGACCTGTGAGAACCTAGCAATATGTGGTGTTAGATCGCTTGTTTCTCAGTCTTAGGCCTCGTACACACCATCGGACTTATCCGATGAAAACGGTCCGCGGACCATTTCCATCGGATATGTCCGATCGGGAGTTTGATTCGGACAGCGCGGTGACGTGGCGGTGACGCGGCGGCGACGTTGACGCCGCCATGTCACCGCTACGTCACCGCACCAGGAAGTAAAACACTTCCGCGCATGCGCCGAATACATTCGGCGGCGGCGCGGCGGCGGTACGACATGTCTGCTGGTAAGTGTACTAACCAGCAGACATGTCGGGCGGACAGATTCCCACCGGATAGATTTCAAAGCTTGCTTTGAAATCTGTCGGGTGGACAAATCTGTCCGCTAGCCCATACACACGAGCGGAGATGTCTGCTGAAACGGTCCATCGGACCGTTTTCAGCGGACATATCCCCTCGTGTGTACGAGGCCTTAAAGGTGCCAGGGGACAGATGCAACATCGGAACATCCACCTAGGTAAGTATGATTATTTAATAAATAGAAAACTCATACTTCTCTTTTAAGGTGGTGGCACTCAGTGTTCTTGTTACACTGCAAGGGTCTGATAGATCATGGAAGATCTTTGATTTAAGAGAGACTTCACGTTTGGCACATTGAAAACAGATTATACAATTTTTTGTATGCTTTTTTTATATTCACTGGTGCTGCATCATTTCACAATATTGTGTTTTTTTATGTGTGTTAACCTTAAGATTCTCTGACGTTAAAAACAAGATTCACTCCTGATATACTTCAAACGATTGTTGAATTGAGCCTGAGTCGATTTACCCATCACTATTACTAAAAATGACAAAAATTTGAAAAAAAGTACATAACTAGGTACATTCACCTTTATACAAAAAATGTCACAACCCCTGAATCAGTCAGCCAAAAAAAACGTTATCCATTATTGAACACTGGAGAAGTGCTTGGTTACACTGATGCTGCGTACATGATCAGTCCATCCGATGAGAACAGTCTGATGGACCGTTTTCATCGGTTAACCGATGAAGCTGACTGATGGTCCGTCACGCCTACACACCATTGGTTAAAAAAATGCAATTGTGTCAGAACGCGGTCACGTAATCCACGTACGACGGCACGATAAAGGGGAAGGTCATATCCAATGGCGCCACCCTTGGGGCTGCTTTTGCTGATTCTGTGTTACTGCGTTTTAGTAAAAGTTTGGTTAGAGCCGATTTGCGCTTTTCAGTCTCCGTGCTTTGCAGATCGTTTTCTTGGGTTCAGTTTGTGCTTGTGGGTTTGTATCTGTTTTTCAGTGCTTGCAGTCAGGTCGTATCTGTTTTGCAGTGAGTTCCTGTCCACTGGATTTCTGTTTTTCAGTTCGTATTTTACAGGCCTTGCTGTACTTGGTTGCTTTCTGTTGTAAGTGTTCTGCCATCATACAAGTGATACAGCAGGTCTATATTAAAGTAAGTTGTCTTCTTTCACATCACAATCTATATTTTGTCTTAAATGTATGCTAATGTCTTGTATTTCTTGCATCATTCCCTAATTACCATGATTGTAATATGCTGTGAATGTCCCCTTTGTCCCCATGCATGTTGTAAGCTTTAAAAATATATTGTCTGATGGCGCAAGGGGAGGTGGATAATAGAACTACCTTGGCAAAATGTATGATAAGTTCATAAGTCCACAGGAAATCCAAGTTAGCACTTTAGCGTCAGCAATCCCTGAAGAGCAGAAGCATACTCTGTACATAGGTAGACAAAAAGAAGAAGCAAGGATGCGCCCAATCTAAGTGCAGTAACGTATTTAATCGATAAAATAAGGTACAAAAGGAGAACGGCCAAATGGCTACTCACACATTAAAAGTGGATAATAGGCATATATGAGACCGTGGATGTAGTCATCGTCCGATGTATGAGGGGTGTCCGCACATGGTGGTGAGGTGCTGTAGATGGAAGACAGCAAGTGGGACAGCCTGGAGGAGCTTGTTGGGAGCGCCGTGTACGGCGGCGTGCGTCTCACAAATGGAACGCAAGCATAGGTCGGTCTCACCGGAAGTGACGTGACGTGACGTGAAAGGAGGTATAGTCATACAAGATACTATTGACTATATGACAGAGGCTACTCGACTCCTTTCAGATACTAATACCTATGTGAAGCTTAAACAGGACCCTTTACCTAAATTTACTGAAGAATCTTCATCTATTATCCAATCAGCTTTAAGTGATGGCATTTTGAGCAAGCAGGAGGCAGCATTTTTTGTAAAACCATTCTTTCAGGTCCCTTACCTATATCATTTACCTAAAATCCACAAAAATACCCTTAAACCTCCAGGTCGCCCGATTGTCGCATCTATGGACAGTATCACCACTAGTTTTTCTCTGTACATAGACCATTTTTTACAGCCATTAGCGCAAGCTCTACCATCTTATATACGCGCTGGTACCCACCTTATTGATCTATTGCAACCTTACACTTGGGAACCCTCATACCATTGGGTGTCCCTAGATGTATGTTCATTGTATACGTCCATACCCCATTCAGTGGGTCTTGAGGCAGTTTATCATTTTCTTAGAGAGGATGCCAAGCTCAATATTCAACAGATAGAGTTTATTATCACTGCCACCCGTTTTTGTCTAGAACACAATTACTTTCAGTTTGATGGTGAGTTTTATCTCCAAAAACAAGGCACAGCCATGGGTGCAAATTTTGCTCCGAGCTATGCAAACCTCACCATGGGTTTATGGGAAGCAGGTCACCTAAATAGACATAATCCATTTTCAGCCCACTTGGTCTTCTATGGTCGTTATATAGACGACATAATTATCATCTGGGATGGACCTAGTGACCTTATTACAGATTTTGTCACGTATTGCAATAATAATTCTTTTGGCCTATCTTTCACCTCCGTTACAGATCCCGTATCCATATGTTATCTGGACCTTGAGTTATCCCATGAAGGTAATGCTATTATAGCAAAAAACTTCACTAAATCTACAGCGGTCAATTCATATTTACACTATTCCAGCTGTCACCATCCTAGATGGATTAATAATGTTCCGAAAAGCCAATTCCATCGGCTCAGACGCAACTGTACTAAAATAGATGACTACAAAAATCAAGGTTCCCCCCTTAAAAATAAATTTCTTGCTAAGGGATATCCCCTTAAGCTTATTGAAGAAGCCCAGACATTGTATGAACTAGACCCCCTGCCTCCCCCTAAAAAACAAGATTCTACACCCACCACACGGTTTATTACACAATATCATGTGAAACACAAAAAAATGGAGGGTATTTTTAAGAAACATTGGTCCATTCTCACCCAAGACCCACATCTTGCCTCATCCATTTCAGCCGTCCCCAAATTTGCATATCGTAGAGCACCCAATATAAAAAGTAAGATTGCACCAAGTAAGACCAAAAATTCCTCAGGTAACAAACTAGCTAGATTAAAACAGCTTACTCTTATCCCTTTAGTTGGGATGTTCCAGTGCAAAAAGGCTGCTTGCCTCACTTGTGTTAATGTTACTCATGGCAAAAAGAGTTTCACAGCAAACAAAAAAACTTTTCACCTAAACTCCTTCTACAACTGTTCAACCATGTATGTGGTTTATTGTATCTCTTGTCCCTGTAGGCTACTTTATGTAGGCAGAACCATCAGAGCCTTGCGCACTAGATTTGGGGAACATCGTCGTGCGGTTAAAGCATGCAACCCCAAATATAGTGTTGCGCGTCATTTTGAGATTCACCATCAAAAAGACCCTAGTCTGTTGCAGGTATGGATCATTGAGGCCATCCCTGAGACCCCTACAGCCATTGAAAGATCCCAACGATTATGTAGACAGGAAACTTTCTGGATCTATTCTTTAAATTCTATGTTGCCTGCTGGCCTAAATGAAGAGATAGAAACCAATAACATTATTTAAAACTACTCACAACATTATTTAAAATTATTTTTACTATTGATTCCATTCATTCTTGCATATGAACTTCTGATACTCCTTATGGTCTCTGGCCTCTTTCCGCTTATTTATTTGTTCTGTAAGTATATTAAGTATATTTTGTATATTTTTTAATATACATACGTATGCTATTTATTATGATTATTTTTGATCCTATATTTATTGATCCGCTGTCATTACTATTTTTAATGCTATCAGCCACTTATTGAGGCACTTAGGAATTTTTTACTTTTAGAATAATAACATTGATTCCCCTGAACATACAAATATAATCTATAATTCTCTTTGTATTTAAATTGTAAATCATTATATATCTACTTATACATATAATTATGCCTTTTCTGTCGAATATATGATTGTACACTGATATTTATTTTTATATTTATATTTATTTTTATTTTTATTTGTATTTTTATTCATTTTCATTTTTATTTCATTATCCTTTTGAACTATATATATATATATGTGTGTATATATATATATACATATATATATTTATTATCATCATTCACTTATTATATATATTTTTTATATTTTTTATCATTTATCCATTATTACTACTTCTCATATATATTCTTTATATTATATATAGTTCCATACTTCTAAATTAGTTTTACATGATGACATGACATTAGGTTAAATTCCCTCTTAGTTCCGGCATGTTTAGATTTTATTATGTACTGTGTATGCAATGGTTAACCTCTGAACTAGATAGCCACCGATATATAAGACGTCCTCCCCGATTGGACGTCCATGGATCTGAAGAAGCAGCTGGACTGTGAAACGCGTCATCCTATTGGTTCCCTCGTTTTAGCCACGCCACGTCACGTCACTTCCGGTGAGACCGACCTATGCTTGCGTTCCATCGTGAGACGCACGCCGCCGTACACGGCGCTCCCAACAAGCTCCTCCAGGCTGTCCCACTTGCTGTCTTCCATCTACAGCACCTCACCACCATGTGCGGACACCCCTCATACACCGGACGATGACTACATCCACGGTCTCATATATGCCTATTATCCACTTTTAATGTGTGAGTAGCCATTTGGCCGTTCTCCTTTTGTACCTTATTTTATCGATTAAATACGTTACTGCACTTAGATTGGGCGCATCCTTGCTTCTTCTTTTTGTCTACCTATGTTGTAAGCTTTGACTGATCCTTTTTGGCCTACATGCATATTTCCCTTCACTAACCTGTCCAGCATGCCTTGGCCCAAACACACCTAGCCTAGTGTGTTTACTGTCTTTTTTTTGTCTGCTCCATTGTAGTTCTGCCCCCTCCCCCCTTAAAATATTTAATGGCCCATCAGAGGGCTGAGGAGTCTGATAAGTGGGCCTATTTTAGTTCTGGCATGAAATTCTTACTCCACTAATATTTTTGTTTTACTGATGTTGGACAAGGATGTCTTTTGTATTGTAATTGCAATGTTTATGTGCCAAAGTACTCATTTTTATTTTTGTTTGACTTCACAGTTTCCTTCCACGCCACATGAATGGCAGACTGTGGCTTCCCAATATTCCCAAAATTCTCTAACTGCGGAGGGGCAATAGATTTAAAACATGTCCGTATAGTGTCGCCACCCCGTTTGGGGTCATACTATTTCAACTACAAAGGTTTTCATAATATTGTGTTGATGGTGGTGGTGTCGGCACAGTACAAGTTTTTGTATGTGGACGTGGGAAAGAACGGCCGGATTTACAACGGCAGAGTCTTTGCGCAGATGGAGTTTGCTTACCGTCTCCTGACTGGTGGCCTGGCCCTGCCACGGGATGAAGACAATGAGGGCAATGTGTTTTATTTGTCGCAGATGAAGCTTTCGGGCTTAGACCACACCTCATGAGGCTGTTTTCCCAGAGGAATCTCACCCCGGAGAGGAGGGTTTTTAATTTCCTGCTGGCCAGAGCCTGGAGGGTTGTCGAGAATGCCTTCGGGATAATGGCCAGACGGCCATCCACATGGCGGACTATAAACTGAACACTGTCATTTTACCTGCTGCATTTTTCAAAATGATTTGCGCAGGCATTCAGAGACCCACCTTTCAAACATTGGGCCTGAGGCCAGACAATCATCTGAGAACCTGACTGGCCTGGACACTGGCCATACTGGATTGGCCCCCCAAACTGAGAGAGAGAGAGACAGTCCTGTGATATATACGTGGAGTACTTCACTGGTAGGGGGGCCATTGCTATGACAGACCATATTTCTTAAAAAAAAAAAAAAGACAGAGGCGCATGTCCCAACTGGAGGAAGAGAGTCTGCAGGTCATTAGGTAGACAGCTTCTATCATGAGGGCCCCCTTAACCCTGTTGAGGGCTACAGCACCTACCCTGCTGACCAGCTGCAAAAAATGGATGAGCGACAACGGGCCCTGGCAGAGGATATTTTAGCATCTGTGATTCAGAGGGGAAGAATGGAAGAATGGGCCTGCTTACTGAGAACACACAACTCAGTGACCCGGCCCAGTCTCCTCCTCCTGCTGCCACATTCTCACCACCTGCAAGGGGCAGTGGAAGGAAGGCTGCAAGGAAGACCAGAAAGTGAATCCGTGACTTCAAGCTGATCTGCCAGAAAACTGAGGTTGTTGTAGTACCACAGCTTGGGGTAATGTATGACATCTGCTGCTGCTTCTGATTTCTGTGATTTGGGGAGCACATTGTGACCCAAATTAGAGGGACTCCTGATGTTATTGATTTTGTTGTATATCATGGTTGAATGTGCCTTTGGGGCCAAATTCACAGAGCCATTACACCGGCGTTACAGGAGATGCGCGGTGTAAGTCTAAATTTGCGCATGCATATCGATGCGCCGCATCCCCAAAACGATATACGCAAGAAATCTACTTTTTTTGGACCGGCGTAATTTCGATAGACCGGCGTATCCGTCCACGCAAAACTGTGCTAGACACACCATTGATTTTCTATTCAAATATGCAAATGAGGGAGTTACGGGGATCCACAAAAGTAAGTTGGTGCAGCGCAGGCTACGCGATGTGCGCAACAGCTGCACGTCCTGTCTAAAATTAGACCATATAAAAGGTGGAATAAAATTAGACAATCCGTCTACATGTCAGCTAAAGCAACACTGTTAGTGAGGAGCTGAGCAGTCACACTTGCTGGACAACAAACTTTATGCCAACATGCCAGGGGCATCCTTGCTCATAGCTATACTAATGACTTTAAAGGAGCAAAGAAGGAGGAGGGCACGGAGGAGGGCACGTGAGAGGATATACCGCACACGCATAGACCTCTTTGGCATTAGTGATTCTGAGGTGTATCGCATCTTCAGATTCACCCCTCATGCCATCCTGGAATTAACCACAACCTTGCAGGAGGACATCACCATCCCAACACACCGCTCACATGCAGTGCAGCCACTGGTCAAGGTCCTGGCAACACTCCATTTCCTTGCCAGTGGCTCTTTTCAAAGAACAAGTGGAGTGGTGGCTGGGATGTCACAATCCTCCATGAGCAGATGTGTGCATCAGGTTGTCCCCGCAATCCTCAGACGCATGGCCAACCAAATCATCAAACCAACCACTGAGGACCTGCGGCTGAAGGCAATGACAGATTTCTACAGAATTGCCAGATTCCCACGCACCGTGGGGGCCATTGATTGCACACATGTGGCACTCCAGTCCCCCCATTAACAGAGCACATATACCGCAATCGGAAGCATTTGCATTCCATCAACGTACAGGTGATAGTCGATGCCCAAGGCCTCATATGGCACGTCCGTGCCAAACACCCCGGATCCAGCCATGACAGCTACATATACAATCAGAGCCCCATCCCAATGGAATTCTAACAGAACGTGTATGGGGACACCTGGCTGGTTGGTGAGTGACATGGGTGGCAGGCATGACTGTCCCCCCCCCCCATGATGTACACATCACAAGGGGCACATGCATGACTAACATCCTCCTGTCTTTTCCCTTACAGGTGACTCTGCATATGCACTGGGACCCCATCTCATGACTCCTATCTGGAACCCCCAAACCCCAGGAAAGGAAAGATACAATGAAGCCCAATGCCCAAACACGTGCAGTGGTGGAGCGCACCTTTGGCCTCCTGAAGTCACGTTTCAAATGCTTGGATAAGTCTGGGGGGACCCTGTTGTATTTCCCAAACTTTGTGTGCCAGATCATCGGTGCATGTTGCCTGCTGCACAACTTCGCAGTAAGAAAGGGCCTGCTGATTGACATACGTGATGACCTGACCCCTGAACCAGACAATCCCCCCCTAACCGAGGCTACCCCGTCTTCTGAGGGAAGAGCAGCCAGGAGACAGCTCACATTAGGCATCTTTGCACGTTAAACACACACATTAATCATGGCACAATGAGAATGCATGCATGCACACCACTGTGGTCCCTAACACAGACCCATCACATCCTCATCAAATTGGATTAGCACAAGCCCACCATGCAGGACTTGTGAGCAGCAACGCCACGCCACGGCTTCAATTATGTCACTGTACATTCATACACCATTCACACGGAACTGGGGATCACTTCTCCACCACAAATAAGGGTGACACCACTTTTCCGGTAGGAATGTCACCCCCACATTCCGAAATCATTCACAACAAAAAAAAAAAATTGTCCAGCAAAAAAAAAAAAATTCCAGCAAAAAAAAAGTCCCCCCAAAAAAAAAGTCCAGAAAAAATAAAAAAAAAGGGGGAAACCAAATTAATGCCGCTGGCATGACCCACGCCTGGGGCGCCCACGGCCACGGCCCACCGGCTCCTTAGGGGAGACTCATGGGGGGGGTAAACCGGGGAAGGAGGAGCAGCCCCTGGTCTCTGCCCACCTGGTGGCCTGCCCTCCAAGGCCACGGCAATTCTGGTCAGGCCAGCACTTAGTGTTGACGTATTGGCCTGGATAGCCTGGGTGAGGGCCCTCACATCCTGCCCAACGTCTGCAGTAGTAGTCTGCAGTTCGTTTAGGCAGTTTGTAAGAGCCAGGGGGTGGCAGTCCAGGTCCCCAAGCGTATCCTATATGGAGGACAGGCTCTCCTCCATCCGCACTAAAGTCTGGCTGACCTGTCCCAGATGGTGGGTCTGAAGGGCCTGGTCCCTTCTGAGATTGGCGGGCAGAACCTCGGCCACCCCCTGGTCTTCTGGGACAACTTCCTTACTCCAGCTGATGCTTGTGGCCGGGGAGAAGGGGAGGCCCTTGGGAGGGGAGCCCTGTTGGGGGAGGAGTGGGAGGGGCTACCCCTTATCGAGGGCTGGCTGCTGCCACCCAGAGGGGAAGACTCCTCCAAAAACAACAATCCACTGGCTGACATGACCTCCTCCTCCTCCTCAAACTCCTCAAACTCCTCCTCCTCCAACTCCTCCGAAGACTCCGGCCTTGTCTGGGGGTCCTCATCAGGCTGGTGTCCCGGGGGTGGTGCAGTCAGGCCAGATGGCCCAGCACCCTCCTGCACATCTGTGGATGACACAAAACATTCACAGGTTGGCGGATCCACACACTTGCCACATATTCCCTCCCCCCCCACACATGCTACACACCAGATAGGAAAAAAAACCTTACCTGTCATCACAGGCTCCTGACTGGAGTCATAGCCAGGCAGGCCCTCCACTTGTTGCCTATTAAAGGTGTGGGCCACCGCACGCTCCTCCGCTGTCAGACTAACAGGGCATGGTGGGCCCCGTCCAGTGCCCCTGGCATGGGCTGCCATTTTGGCCAGCTTCCCACGGACCAGACGCCGGAGATCATTGATCTTCTTTACGATCCCCTCGCGTGTCCGGGTCTCCCCCCCCAATGAATTTACCTGGTCGGTAATGTTCTGCAAAACCTCCTTCTTCCTGGCCGGGGTGGTGTTGGCACTCTCCGGGCCATGAAGGAAACGGCCAAATAGGGTAAGGGCCCGGGCAATAATTTGTTTCTCCCCCAAAGAAAAATTGCTCTTGCGCTTCCTCTCAGTCATACTCATACAACAACTCTCTCCCAAACAATCACCAAAAATCACACACAAAAACAAGCAGGAAAAATCAAGCAACAAAACAAACAAACAAAATCTATCAACCAAAAAGTCTCACAACCAGTCACCAAAAAACACTATCAAATATATTCTACAAAACACTAGATCAAACAGTCAACAAATACCACAAAGACAAGTCACAACGCAACAAACGCGAACACACAACAGAACAAAAGCACCTTTCTGTATAGGAAGGGATACAAAGGGATGTACTTTTGCAAAGGAAGGGCGTTTGTGTCTGTCTATTTAAGCTCTCTGCGTAGTTCACTAAGTTGCCTGGGTCCACTTCCAATTTCACTGATTGCGCTGTTCCCGAGTTGTGAGCATGCGCACAGAGGTGCTGACCATGGTCTGCTTCATGTGCGCATGCGCGATCCGGCCGTCCCTTCATTTGCATGGGGTCACAGCTCATTTCAATGAAACACGCCCACGTCCTTCCCAATTTGAATTACTCCGCCTTACGCCTCGGAATTTACGTTACACAGCGCAAATTTCTGCGCAAATACTACGAGGATACGGTGATTGCGCCTCTACATTGCGCCGGTCTAACATAAAGGAGGTGCGCTACGCCGGTCAAAATATGCGCCAATGTACGTGAATCTGGCCCTTGGTGTCCAAAGTCTGCATATACTTGGCTGATTGGTCAATTGTTGCCCTGAATGTTAAATTTGTGTTCAAGAATAAATGGAGATTTAGAGAGTTAAATACTTGTCTATTGTGTTTTTCTGGTGAATAGCCATCAAACATTTCAGAAAAACAATGTGTAATTAACAAATACAAATGTGTAATTAACAAAGGACACAACCTCCCTGAGGGGGGGGGGGGGGGGACATTGTTGTGATAACTTGATGACAAAAAAAAATGAAATTTCTACAAAAAAAAAACATTGTTGTGATAACTTGGAGAAAAAAACTGAAAAAAAAAAAGTGGAGTATAAATAAATATTTTTGAGATCTGGCTTATTTAAAAATATATATATATATACAGTATATTCATTAGATCACAAGCAAAAAATAAAAGAAGTCAGTATAGGAGAACTCTGTCCAAATACCATCAGCAAAACAACATCTTTATTCTAGCAATGCGCTGCAATAAACGAGGCACTAATTTGATAAAAATGTAGAATGTGCCATCTCCAAAACGAACGCTAGTTTTACTAGAACGAGCGCTCCCATCCCCTAATTTAGTTTGAGCATGCATAGATTTTAAACTGATGGTTATACCTACCAACGATCGGTTTTGACCTATCGGTTAGGAATCCATCGGTTAAATTTAAAACAAGTTGGCTTTTTTTAACCGATGGTTAAATAACCAATGGCGCCCACACACGATCGGTTTTGACCGATGAAAACGATCCATCAGACCATTCTCATCGGTCATTCTCATGACAAATCAAATATCTTTGTGAATCATTATCAACATAATAGCATAATGCATTATGTGCATTTTGAAAGGTAACAATTACTTTATGCAGTGTAAGGATTTGCCTATATAATCCACTATCATTATATTTAGTCAGGTAGATCCTCACATTACACTAAACTTGATTTAACACATATCCAAAACAGATTTGGATGATGGTTGGTAATACATCTGATTAATTTCAGTAGCTCCAAATCAATAAGGCTGAGCTATTGCAGTGCAATACATGTCTCACTCTAGTGGTTAGACAATAAATCTGTACATTTATTGGCATAAAGGGAAATTATACAACAAAAATGTATAAAACCCATTAAAAATTATTTTAAAGTAAACATTACAATAAGAACTCAAACGAGAACAATAGTTTCTTGTCAAATATATTGGAGAATGTTTTGATTGCCTCTTAAGGCATGCCTGAAGTGCTTTTCTAGAAGTAAAGAGGGTACATGAGATAGCATCTTTCATTTTTTTATTGTTTTCTTGTTCACTTAATGAACCTTTTAAGGAGCTGCAATGGAAATGTTCAATGGGTGCACTATCAGATAAAATGATCTTAAGAAATCAAATTCAGCATTCCCTAAAACCCTTACTTTATATAATCTATATTCACTTTGGATAGAATTGCTGCTATTTGTATGACACAACTACAAGTTTAGCTTTGTAAGTTAGTCTTTGCTAACAAAATAAATGTATACATTTATTTAAACAATTGGAAAATTACGTTTGTAATATTTATTATGAATGTGTTTTAATATATTTTTGAAACTAGAAAATTGAACTGTTATAGGTTTATTCCATTTTATTCATCCCTCATTTTTTCTTTTGAACTTGACACACCTTTTTTAGGGGATCCTAACACAGATCAATATCTGTATTTGGTCTTGTAGTGCCATGTCCTATTTTCTTTCTAGAACTGTAGCTTATTTTTTCTATACTAAGTTTTTAATGCATTTCTTGCACTGTTAGTGAGGGAATTGAAATGAGCTGTGACCCCATGCAAATGATGGGCCGGCCGGATTGCGCCGGATTGCGCATGCGCGCATGAAGCAGACTATGGTCAGCACCTCTCTGCGCATGCTCAGAACTCGGCACTGGGCAATCAGTGAATTTGGAACTAGGCCCGGTCAACTTAGTGAGCTACGCACAGTGCTTTAATAGACCGAGAGAAACGCCCTTCCTTTGCAAAAGTACATCCATTTGTTCCCCTTCCTACAGCAAGGTGCTTTTGTTCTGTTGTTAGCGTTTGTTGGTTTGTGACGTGTCTTTGAGATATTTGGTGACTGTTTTGTTGAGTGATTTTGGGTGATTGTTTTGGAGAGAGTTTTTGTGTGAACATGAGTGAGAGGAAGCGAAAGTTACATTTTTCCTTGCGGGAGAAAGAAATTATTGGCAGGGCCATTACCCTATATGGGCGATTCCTGCATGGCCCGGAGAGTGCCAACACCCCCCTGGCCAGGAAGGCACAGATTTTGCAGGACATCGCCGACGAGGTAAATTCGTTGGGGGGGGGGAGACCCGGACACACCAGGGGATCCAAAAGAAGATCAATGATCTCCGGCATGTGGTCCGTGAGAAGCTGGGCAAGATTGCAGCACATGCCAGGGGCACCGGAGGGGGCCCACCATGCCCTGACTGTTAGGGCACCAATTCTGCAGACTTTGGTCTCGCGCACATGCGCAGTAGAACGGCGCAGCCGCGCGTCTCTATTCAGCGCGGCGCGTGCGGGAGCGCGCGCACGGTGCGAACACACACGGTCCCGTCGGAGCCAATCACAGGGCTCACCGCCCTATTTAAACCTGCCTCTGACACATGACAGGTTGCTGGTTTGTCATCAGCTCCTGTATGTGACTCACCGCTGTGAACCTGTTGTCCTGAACCTTCTGGCTTACCTGTTTGAATCCCTGATCTCTGACCTCTCCAATCCTTTGACCCCGGCTTGCACCCCTGGACTCCGCTGACCTCTCCAATCCTTTGACCCCGGCTTGCACCCCTGGACTTCCGCTGACCTCTCCGATCCTTTGACCCTGGCTTGCATTACTGGACTTCCGTTTGTCTCCCTGAACCTTGGCCCACAGCCAGTACCTTGAACTTGTTTGGCCTATTTGGTCCCCTGTTCCTGTTTGTTTCACGGACTGTCTCCTCAGCCTGTCTGCAGATCCTGTGTCCCGGATATCGTACTCATCCACCAAGCATCTCCAGGGTCTTCCGGTGCCTCCTGGTGCTGTCACCCCTCTGTTTCCACCACCAGAGGGCGGTCAGCGCTGGTTCGCAAGGGTGAGCCGTCCACAGCATCTCGGCCTCGGTAAGTTCCTTAGACTCTGACACTGACTGACTGACTGAGGAGGAGCGTGCGGTGGCCCAGACCTTCAACAGGCAGCAAGTGGAGGTGCTGCCTGGATTTGACTCCAATGAGGAGGCTGTGAGGACAGGTAAGTTTTTTTTTCTCTATCTGGTGTGTAGCATGTGTGTGGGGGGGAAGGGAATATGTGGCAAGTATGTGGATCCTCCAACCTGTGAATGTTTTGTGTCATCCACAGATGTGCAGGAGGGTGCTGGGCCATCTGGCCTGTCCGCACCATCCCCGGGACAAAAGTCTGAGGAAGACCCCCAGACAAGGCCAGAGTCCTCGGAGGAGGTTGAGGAGGAGGAGTTTGAGTTGGAGGAGGAGGTCATGTCTGGGAATGACTTCATGTTACTTTTGGAGGAGTCTTACCCTATGGCTGGCAGCAGCCAGGCCTCCATCAGGGGTAGCCCCTCCCACACCTCCCCCAACAGGGCTCCCCTTCTCCCCGGCCACAAACCTCATCTGGAGGCAGAAAGGCAACCCAGAAGACCAGGGTGGTGGCCGAGGTTCTGCCTGCCAATCTCAGAAGGGACCAGGCCCTTCAGACCCACCATCTGGGACAGGTCAGCCAGACTTTGGGGCAGATGGAGGAGAGCCTGTCCTCCATAAAAGATTCAGTTGGGGACATGGCCTGCAACTCCCTGGCTCAGATCAATTGCCAAAATGAAATGCAGGCTACCACAGCAGGCATTGGTCAGGATGTGCGGGCCCTTGGTCAGGATGTGCGGTCCCTCATCCAGGCTATCCAGGCCAATACGGCAACACTCAATGCTGGCCTGACCAGAATAGCCGTGGCCTTGGAGGGCAGGCCGCCAGGTGGGCAGAGACCAGGGGATGCTCCTCCTTCCCCGGATTACCCCCCCATGAGTCTCCCCTGAGAATCCGGGGCCATGGCCGTGGCCGCCCCAGGCGTGGGTCACGCCAGCGGCGGTAGTTTTTTTTCTCTTTTCTTTTTTTTTTTTTTTGCTGGGCATTTTTTTTTGCTGGGCATTTTTTTCCTGTTTGTGAATGATTTTGGAATGTGGGGGTGACATTCCTACCGGAAAAGGGGTGTCACCCTCATTTGTGTTGGAGAAGGGTTCCCCAGGACCAGGGAGAAGTGATCCCCAGGTCCGTGTGAATGGTGTATGAATGTACAGTGACATAATTGGAGCCTTGGCACGGCGTTGCTGCTCACAAGTCCTGCATGGTGGGCTTGTGCCAATCCAATTTGATGATGATGTGATGTGTCTGTGCTAGGGACCACAGTGGTGTGCATGCATGCATTCTCATTGTGCCATGATTAATGTGTGTGTTTAACGTGCAAAGATGCCTAATGTGAGCTGTCTCCTGGCTGCTCTTCCCTCAGAAGACGGGGTAGCCTCGGTTAGGGGGGGATTGTCTGGTTCGGGGGTCAGGTCATCACGTATGTCAATCTCCAGGCCCTTTCTCACTACGAAGTTGTGCAGCATGCAACATGCACCGATGATCTGGCATACAAAGTTTGGGGAATACAACAGGGTACCCCCAGACTTATCCAGGCATCAGAAACGTGAGTTTAGGAGGCCAAAGGTGCGCTCCACCACTGCACGGGTTTTGGCGTGTGCTTCATTGTATCTTTCCTCTCCTGGGGTTTGGGGGTTCCGGATAGGAGTCATGAGATGGGGTCCCAGTGCATATGCAGAGTCACCTGGAAGGGAAAAGACAGGAGGATGTTAGTAGTGCGTGTGCCCCTTGTGATTTCTGCATCATGGGGGGGGGGGCAGTCATGCCTGACTCCCATGTCACTCACCAACCAGCCAGATGTCCCCATACATGTTCTGTTCGAATTCCATTGGTATGGGGCTCTGATTGTATATGTAGCTGTCATGGCTGGATCCGGGGTGTTTGGCACGGACGTGCCATATGAGGCATTTGACATCGACTATCACCTGTACGTTGATGGAATGCCAATGCTTCTGATTGCGGTATATGTGCTCTGTCTCACAAGGGTAAGGGGGCTGGAGTGCCACATGTGTGCAATTAATGGCCCCCACGGTGTGTGGGAATCTGGCAATTCTGTAGAAATCTGTCATTGCCTTCAGCCGCAGGTCCTCCTGGGTGGGTTTGATGATTTGGTTGGCCATGCGTCTGAGAATTGCAGGGATAACCTGGTCCACACATCTGCTCATGGAGGATTGTGACATCCCAGCCACCACTCCACTTGTTCTTTGAAAAGAGCCACTGGCAAGGAAATGGAGTGTTGCCAGGACCTTGACCAGTGGCTGCACTGCATGTGAGCGGTGTGTTGGGCTGGTGATGTCCTCCTGCAGGGTTGTGGTTAATTCCATGATGGCAGCAGGGGTGAATCTGAAGATGCGATACACCTCAGAATCACTCATGCCAAAGAGGTCTATGCGTTTGCGGTATATCCTCTCCCGTGCCCTCCTCCATGCCCTCCTCCTTCTGCGTTCATCTAAAGTCAGTAGTATAGCTATGAGCAAGGATGCCCCTGGCATGTTGGCATACAGATTGTTGTCCTGCAAGTGTGGCTGCTCAGCTCATCCCTAACGGTGTTGCTTTAGCTGACATGTAGACGGATTGTCTAATTTTGAACCTGCTTTTATATGGGCTAACTTTAGACCGGACAAAAAGCTGATGCGCACAGCGCGTAGCCTGTGCCGCACAAACTTACTTTTGTGGATCGCCGTATCTCCCTCATTTGCATATTTGCCTAGCAAAGCAATGGTGTGTCTAGCGCATTTTTGCGCGCACGATGCGCCGGTCTATCGAAATTACGTTGGTTGAAAAATTCTAGATTTCAGGCGTATACCGTTTTGGGGATACGGCGCATAGATACGCAGGCGCATATTTAGAATTACATCTCCTGAAACGCTGGCTTAAGTGCTTTGTGAATCTGGCCCAAAATTTGCAAATCTAATTAACCCATATTTTATTCACAAAAAAGAAATACAAAACATATCAAATGTACCATTTTAATAAATAAATTATGTAATTTTGAAATTGATGGCAGCAACATGTCTCAAAAAGAATGGGACAGGACAACAACCATCTGGCAAAGTAAGTGCTATGAACAAGAAAGAGCTGGAAGAATATTTTGCAATCAGGTTAATTGGCAACAGGTCAGTAACATAATTGGGACATAAAAAGCATCTTAAGCTGCGTACACACGATCGGTTCAAACTGATGAAAACGGACTGAGGTTCGTTTTCATCAGTCCAAACCGATCGTGTGTAGGCCCCATCGGTCCGTTATCCTTCGGTCCAAAAACAGATGGCTTGCTTTAAAAAATTCAACCGATGGACGGTTAACCGATAGGTCAAAAACGATCGTTAGTACGCACCGGTTAAAAATCCACACATGCAAGCATTCAACTTCATTTTTTTATCATGTCATTGTTTTTTACGTCACCGCATTCTGACACGATCGGTTCATGAACAGATGGTGTGTAGGCACATCAGTCCATCAGTCAGCTTCATCGGTGAACCGATGAAAATGGTCCGTCGGACCGTTCTCATCGGATGGACCGATCGTGTGTACAGGGCTTTAGAGAGTCAGTGTATCCCAGAAGTTAAGACCAATCTGTGAAAAGCTGTGTCTAAAAATTGTTGAACAGTTTCAGAATAGTATTCCTCAATGTAAAAGTGCAAAGACTTTAAATATATAATCATTTACAGTACATAATATCATTAAAACATTTTGAGAATCTGTGCACAAGGGACAAGGCTGAAACACAATATTGAATGTCCATGGTCTTTGGATGTCCGTGGTCAGGGCCGATCCTAGGCTGGGTGCACAGGGTGCTTTGCACCAGGCGCCTGCAGAGGTAGGGGTGCCAAAGTAGCAGAGTTCTCCCCTCCCTCCTTCTTTCCTTGTTTGTGTCCATCCAGAACTAGTGTTCTGAGCATAGAAGTGTGTCCGCCCAGAACTGAAGTGTCTCTGACCATCTCCTTTACTATGTCTGCAGTCTCTGACCATCTCCTGTACAATGTCTGCAGTCTCTGACCATCTCCTGTATCATGTCTGTAGTATGTCTGGGGGCTCTTTCTGACAGACTCTCTAACAGAAGCCCTCTCTGTGTCCATCAGAGAGGCCCCCCTCCAGCTCCCAATAAAGTACTCTGCTCCTCTTCCTGTATTTTGTTTCTTGTTAAGAGATCATGTAAGGATACCAGGTTAATGAAGACTTTGTGGGGGAGCATCACTGTGGTTGAGTTATTGCCATAGAAACATTTGTAAAAGGGAGGAGTTAATAACATGACCATGCCCATGTAGGGGTGCCAGAAAAATTTCTGCACCCAGGCGCCTGTGACCCTAGGATCGGCCCTGTCCGTGGTCTTTGGGCACTGCAAAAAAACAGGCATGATTCTGTGATGCACATCACTGCATGGGCTCAGGAATACTTCTAAAAATCACTGTGTGTGAACACAGTTCACCATGCCATCTAAAAATGCAAGTGAAAGCTCTAGCATGCAAAGAAGAAGCCCTTGGTATTACTCGCACCATTTTTTACAGTTTATGTAGCTACATCGATTTTATCTCCAGTGCAATATTTATTTGGTTACCTACTTGAAGACTATACAATTTTAATGCTCTTCGCGCTGCTTTTGTGTGTTTTTTGTATCCTGCTATCCATTTTTCCAGTGGTTGGTAGCTGCACTGGAAATCAGCCTGCAAGGAGATCAGCTAAAAGTAGTTGGATCTGTATGTGCGTTATAATTAATTGAAATTAGTCGATTAATCGATTTAAAAAAAAAACAAACACAAAATTTTTGTAACAGCCCTATATTATATATCTCTCAGAACTGACGAAATTGGCATTATTTAACTGAAAGGAGAAGTGTAGCCAAAGCTTTTTTTTGTCTATACTTCTCCTATGGATCACAGGAGTGCAGTTCATTCTGCACTCCTGTGACCCATTTTCAGCCGATAGCAGATGTCACTGAGCGGGTCCAGGCTCTGAAAAGATCCTGACTATATGGTCGGGATGCGACCAGAACCCTGATCTGGCAGCTGGCTTAGCCTCTCAGTGATCTGCTTAGAGCCTGAGCTCCTCCTGCCCTCTCCACAGCCCAGTGCTCCAGTGGAAGTGGGAGGGGTGGAGGTGGGTGGTCTCTTCTCAGAGACGGCGGGGGCCACCTAGGTGAATGAAAGTCATTGGAAAAAGAAAAGGAAAAACAAAAACGAAATTTGAGAATTAAAGAGGATAAAAAGATGCTTAAATATTTTATATGTTGAAATTATATTTTAAGCAGTGGATAGCTACTATAATTCATATCATCTGGTGAAACTGTACTGTATAACGTGTGTCAAATGCTATTCTGCTTTAGCCACATAAAACAATGACGTTTTTACAAATGCCCTTACATCCAAAGATTAGTAGATATAAAAAAATGTTCTGAGTGTGGGAAGACACTTCTCAAATATCATCTCACATAGTATAATGGATAGGTGCAGCTATGTGCATTTTCCCCAGGAATATCAATATGATGTTTTGAACCATCTTTCTTTGACATAATTAATGTACAGTCCACTTGTGACTAGGTATGAATTCCAAGAATTGTGTAATGATAGTCATTTCAGAGCATTAAGTTTAGTTTTTGATGCTGTGTTGCTATAGCAACTCTTTAACACATTTATCAGGTTAGATTACATATTGGTTGTGTAGCCACAGCAACCATTAGTCCATGTATTTGGCTTTTTATGTATTTCAATTTATAAAACATCACCACTGAACAAATGTTAGGTGCTAACTAGATACAGTATATTGTATTTTTTTTAGTCCAATGACACACCAGCAAGGAGTTTAGAAAGTTTTCTTAAAAAACAAAACAAAAGTTATTATACTGGTTAAATAAAATGATTTAAATTTCAAACTTGCTTGTTCAATTACATCAAAAGATTCTGAAATCTCAATGCCATGCTTTTGTATGGAAGCTGCCTTTAATGTGCCTATAGACCAGTTGCATAATCCACAATGAACCATGGGCAGGAGCCTAAGACCTAGAGGATGCCCAGTGAGCACAGCTATAGCCTTTGTGAATCTGGAGGAGGAATAGCCCAGCCGATCAAGCCTGTGCATCTGGCTGTCACTCCACTAATAAGGTTACCTTTATTGCCTGTTAAGCCGCGTACACACTGACGCTTTCCTGATGACGCATATTTGCGAAACTAGTAGAAGCCAGGTGGATAACGCATAGAGGGAGTGTTTTTGACCTGTGGAACCACAGTGAAGCAGGAGCCGGGCACGCACCCCAAAACAAGCTGGTGAGCGGCTGTTCATGCCCGATACTGCCAAAGATACTAGGTGCTGGTTCAAAGCACCTCCCTTTTGAGTAGTCTGATTTTATCTTTTTAAATAAACAAAACCTTTTAAACGTACTACACCATGATTAGCCCCTTGTTTTTTTGAGGCACTAAGGAACACTGTGTGAAAGGAGCAAGGAGCACATATCCACTGACAGGAACGGAATAAGTTTGGGGCCCATTACCAGCTGGAGTCTGGTGAGTGCGCATTTCAGCAGTTGGTGGTGGTAGCACTTATTTCTGTCGGGTGGAAGAAGTAGAAACACAACACCAGGATTAATTATCATATTTATTCCCTTATTGGACTCTAACTGTGAAGTTGTGACTTCCACGTCAATCGGGATGTGTTATGAACATTTATGAACTTTCATGCACATATATATTTGTTGCACATATGGTTTATGACATTGATATGCATATTTATTTATTTACATTTGGTTGCTGGTATAATAGCTGCACTTAGTATCACACACTCGAGAGAGTAGGACATTGGTATATAGATAAAAAAAAATAAAAAATTGTATATGCTCGAGAGAGCTGAACACTGTTACATTTATGTATTTTGTTTGTTGGCACAGTAGTCGCACATAGTAGTACACAATTGCACATGCTCGAAAGAGCTGGACATTGTCATTTAGTCAGATAATCACCTATTGTGGTTTATCACGCACAGTACTGCACTGAATTCAGCACCTTATAAACTAAGATTATTTTGTGTCATAACTTATTCAGACCAGCGCAGTAACAATATTTTTCCGCGTACCCACGATAGGTTAACCAGAGGACAGCGGTCTGAAGGACCATTTTCATCGGTCAAAATCGATCGTGTGTGGGGCCCATAGGTTATTTAACCATCGGTTAAAAAAAAGGCAAACTTTAAATAAAACCCGCGCATGCTCACAATCAAGTCGACGCATGCTTGGAAGCATTGAACTTCATTTTTTTCAGCACGTCGTTGTGTTTTACGTCACCGCGTTCTGATACGATCGTTTTTTTAACTGATGGTGTGTAGGCACATCAGACCATAAGTCAGCTTCATCGGTTAACCTAAGACAACTGTCCTTCAGACCGTTCTCATCGGTTTGACCGATTGTGTGTACGCAACTTTAGTGTCTGATGGAGTAGGCCATGCCAGTATGCCAGTACAAACAGTAAACATTTTGAATTTTCCCTGTGTCTTTTTTTAAATCATCTTCAATGTCAATCAAAGTGATGAGTGGGGGGTAAGATTGCTACCATGCCTAGGGCTCTGTCAGTTGTGGCTGGTGCTCAATATTTGGAGTGGTGGCAAGCGAATGGCACCCCCCTGGAGGGAGAGTGGGGGATGGATGGGAAGGCAGCGATTAGGGGACAGGCGGACTGACAAAGAGCTTGTTATATACTGTATATATTACTGTCCCTGTGCTGTTACTAGAGAGAGAGAGAGAGAAAGGCTAAAATAAACTCTACAGCCTCCCCGAAGAAAAAAAGAATGTCATGTCTACAATTATAAATTAGCTTTAAGATAGAAGTCAACATGTATGTGTGGACAAATTTTGGGGTTTAAATACATTCAGAACTGTGCTTTTTGTGAAAATACGAAAACTTGTAACTATAAAGTGGTGTTAACCACTTAAGGACTTCCTCCTGCACATTTACGTCGGCAGAATGGCACGGCTGGGCACAGGCACGTACCTGTACGTCCCCTTTAAGTGCCCAGCCGTGGGTCGCGCATGCCAGGTTCTACGTGGCAGCCTTTCAGGAAAATGTCTCCCTTTAAATTAGAAGAGAAGATACTTAAAACTAGGGTATTATTTTAATCTTTTACTTTTTTTTTTTTGTAGCTCAATGCAGTTTCAAAACTTTCACTGGGAGCCAAGGTTTTCCTTATCACACATTTTAGATTAAACCAGCTATATTTCATTTTTAATCCTGACCAGAAGCAAAGGCTGGTTTGCACAGAAAAAGGTTGTACAGGTTAGAAGCAGCCTTGTTTAAGTGCAAACTATACACCACAAGTGCAGTCAACTACAAGTAGGTTTAAGTGCAAACTATACAGCACACGGGCAATACAACACATTAGAAGACTGCAGCTAGCATAATCAACTGCCTGACAAATAGGAATAGCTGATCTAGCTAAACTATACAGTGTATAAATATATGCACAACTCCTGGGATGTATATACTGTATATCCTATACACACTGTAAATTTAACTAAACTGACTAGCCTGCCTGCTCTATCTATCTATCTAGTAAAAAAGAAACGGTCTCTCTCTCTCTAGGAGGACTGATCTTTTCATTAACACCGCCGCAACACACTACACGAGGCCGCCCAGCAGGCGGCCTTTTATAATGTGGGGCGTGTGCTAAAGCCCTGAGCCATAATTGGCCAAAAACAACTATAAAGTGGTTAATACCCCTTTATAGTTGCAAGTTTTCGTATTTTCACAAAAAGCACAGTTCTGAATGTATTTAAAGCCCAAAATTTGTCCACACATACATGTTGACTTCTATCTTAAAGCTAATTCATAATTGTAGTCATTACATTCTTTTTTTCTTCGGAAGGCTGTAGAGTTTATTTTAGCCTCTCTCTCTCTCTCTCTCTCTCTCTCTCTCTCTCTCTCTAGTAACAACACAGGGCCAGTAGTATATACAGTATATGGCTTTTTAATCCTTTACTTTTTTTTGTAGCTCAATGCAGTTTCAAAACTTTCACTGGAGCCAAGGTTTTCCTTATCACACATTTTAGATTAAGCCAGCTATATTCCATTTTCTTTTTTTTTTCATTCAAGTTTAAGTTTATTTTCTGAATAAAGTCAGTACAATTTAAAGAACATATCAGGAAATCAATACATTTTGTTACATATCCTTAAATATTGAGACATCGTTTGCTGAAGTCATCACTACGTCATTTCTCAACCATACCTAAATAACATTCCCATATATAGAAATGAGATGGGAAGGGCACCCTCCACCCCCACTGACACCCCCAATGGGATCACTCTGTGCCCGGGGAGGTAGAGTAATTCCCCCAAACCATCCCGCCCCCTTAGCAAGTTATTATAAATATTACAGTTTTGTGAAGTCCATTTCGTGATGTACCTCCATTTCATAAACTTAAAACTTCTCAAGTACCTCTGGTACGAAGTGTATGATATCTGGACCGATTAAATGAACCTAATACTAAAAGAATAAATAACAAGTTTGATGAAGAGAGAGGGAGAGGGAGAAAAAGAGAGGGGAATCCCTCTTCAACTTCCTCCACCCCCTATGATAGAGGCGTAACATGTGTATATATATGGAGAACGTTTCCCAAACACAGATTATACAAAAAACCTGAACACAAGCACAGCATAAAACCAGAACATAGAGAAGAAAAGTAGAAGAGAAGGAAAAGAGGAATGTGAGAAAGATAGAAAGAGAGGGAACGAAAAAGAGGGTAGGGGTGAGATGGTAGAGAGACCTAGCTCCTGTTAGGATAAACCATATCAGCCTTCTGGTAACCTTTGATACTTGTGGTATGAATCCATTCAGTAAGGCAATCGCTGGGGACTGATGTATATTACAACCCGTAATCCGTCTAATTATATGGAACACTTTACTCCAAAAACCTTGTATTCTTGGGCATTCCCACCAGGTGTGAATCATGGAGCCCACACCTTGGCATCCTCCTGAAGCATAGAGGTGAGGATGAAGGATATATGGATGCCAGTCTTAGAGCAACTAGATACCATCTAGTAAATATTTTGACATTCGCCTCTATGAGTTACATGTTGATGATACCCTTTATAGATCTATGGAAGTTTTCTCCCCAATCTTCCAAATCCCACTCATCCTGAATTTCCTTCTCCCAAGCTAGCATATAGGGTAATTTATTGACATTGTTCGCAAGGGATTTGTAAATTACAGAAATACCACCCTTCCTTACTGGGGCCTGTTCACATTTTCGTTCATAGGGCGTAAAATGACCAGTTACAGCCTTGTCAGTCCAGATTTTCTGTACAAAACTGTAGATTTGAGAAAATCTTGATTTCTCTGAAGGAGGAAGATCAAGACTGTCCCTAAAATATTGTTCTGATAGAGGACCTGAGTGGGAGAAGACTCGTCCAATGCGGTATACTCCCTTATCTCGCCACCACTGGAAGGATTCAACGTTCACATTGGATGCAAAGGACGGGACCTGAAATATATCAGTTAATGGTAGACTCTTAGAGACTAAAGAGGGATTGCTCCTGAGCGAGTCCCACAGAACCAACGCATGTGACAGTGCCGGAGACATAATAGAATGTCTGCATTTGGGGATAGACCACACAAGATTTTCCAATGAGCATGTGGGGGGCGCCTGTTCTTCCAGACTAACCCAATCAGGTTGGTCCTGTTTGAGGTATATATCTGACAGTTGTGCCAGTCTAGCTGCCTGGTAGTACCACTGCAAATTTGGGAGTCCCTGATTAGGGAGATTAAAGAGGCTACGCGATGATACACGGGGGCTCTTTTTGTTCCATACAAATTGGTGATCTTACCCTGAAAAGCCTTCAAGTGATTCCTTTTTATCGGTATGGGGAGAGAACGAAAGAGGTATAGAAGTCTAGGAAGAAGAGTCATCTTGACAGAGTTTATCCTGCCAATCCAGCCTATATTCTGTGTATCCCAATCACCTAAATCAGATTCAAGTTTTTTATACATAGGAGGGTAGTTGGCTGTATATAGATCCTCAAATTTCGAAGATAAATTGATACCCAAGTATTTGATAGATGAGCCATTCCAACCAAATTCATATTTCTTTTGTAGTAAGGAAACTACATCTACAGGAAGCGAGACATTGAGGGCCCTAGATTTGCACATATTGACTTTAAGGCCAGAGGCCCTGGAGAATTTGTCAAGTACAGAGTAGATTTCGGACATAGAGGAAATCGGGGAAGTAACAAATAGTAGCAGGTCATCCGCAAAAAATGCACATTTGTGGTCCTTACAGGTACATTGAACTCCTCTGATATTCGCGTTATTCCGAATCGTTATTGCCAAAGATTCTATAACAATTGCGAATATCAAAGGAGACAATGGGCATCCCTGGCGGGTTCCCCTTTTAATTTTAATAGATTATGAAAATAGTCCCTGCAGTCTTATTTTAGCCTCAGGAGTAGAGTGCAAATAATATGCCCAAGACTCTTGAGCCAAACCCCCAACGTCTCATAACTTCAAACATATATGGCCAGGAGACCGAATCAAAGGCCTTTTGAAGGTCCAATGATAAGAGCATCCCTTCTTGTTTTTGATCTCCTATCCAACAGGATTGCAATATGGAGATTATGTCTACCGCTCTCCTTACTTGGTCAGGGCCTTGTCTACCAGGAATGAAACCCACCTGATCCTTATGTATATACTGACCAATGAAGGATGCTAGTCTATTGGCTATTATTTTGGTTAGGATTTTAAGGTCATTGTTAATCAACGATATTTGTCTATAGCTTGTCAGGTTTAGGGATCACAGAGATATATGCCGAATTCAGCTGAATATCTATAGTATTCCCCTTCGTTAAATGGTTAAAAAAACGAGTAAGGTATGGAGATAGAAGAGCCGAGAAAGTCTTGTAGTAAGGAGCAGAGAAACCATCTGGTCCTGGAGCTTTATCTGTTTTTAACATTTTGATCACTTCCAAAACTTCCTCAATCGAGATGGGAGCTTCCATTTTCTCTCTATGCACTTCTGCCAGCGAGGGAAGGTCCAAACTATCTAGGAATTCTCCAACGCTATTAGAATTGGAGAGTGTTTCAAAGTCGTAAAGTTTTGAATAGAAGCTTTGGAAGGAATCCATCACCTTCTGATGGTTCAAGGTAAATAAGCCATTGGCTTGTTTAATCTTAGGGAGGACTCTCGGCCTTAGTCTAGGGGATAGTTTATGCGCCAACATTGGACCAATTTTATCTTTTAATCTATAAAATCTAGCTCCCGACCATTTAAGTGCCTCATCTGTTCTTACCGTAAGCGCAAGATTCAGAGCTGTCCTGGCAGCGTCCAATTTAGAAGTTGGGAAACCAAAGGGGTCCAATTTATGCTTTTTGCTCAAATCGTCAAATGTCTTTTCAAGTTCTTCCACCTCCAGCCTCTTCAGTCTTTTTTGTCTGGCTGCGATCTGTATTAGTTTTCCCCTCACTGTCACCTTGTGGGCCGCCCATAAGGTTTCTGGAGAGATTTCCTTTATGTCATTATTTTTAAAGTAATCTGTTATAGCTTGTTCAATCTCTGTGGTAATAGTTGGGTCTTTCAACGATGACTGGTTGAGGGTCCAATGAGATACTCTTTGATTAGAACTGTTTTTTCTTAGAGATAACAGAACCATGGAATGATCCGACCATGGGACGTCCATAATGGAGGACTTCTGGGCCGAGGGGACATGGTGATTGGAAAGTAATATATGGTCTATACGTGAATACGAATGGTGGGGGTTAGAGAAGTGAGTAAAATCTTTAGCAGTTGGGTTCAATTCTCTCCATATGTCGGTCAATCTATATTGGTGAAGCACACGAGAGACTTGGGTACTGGTTTTAGTAGGTCTAATTAATTTAGCCTTTGCTGGGCCGGATTTATCCAGTCCAGAGTCAAAAGCCAGATTGGAATCTCCCCCCATAACTATGACTCCCTCTACCAAAGGCTGGAGAGATTCAAGCATTTGGCAGAAGAACCCCTTCTGTCCCCGGTTGGGAGCATAGTATGATATAAAAGTGTACGTATTTCCTTCCAGAGTGCCCTTTACCAGAATGAATCTACCCTCTGGGTTCGCGTATTCCTTAATTAAGTTAAATTTGCAGTGTTTGGAGAATAAAATTGCCACTCCTTTAGTCTTATTTTCGGCCTTTGACAGGTAGAATAATGGGAAATGAGCATGTAAGAACGAGGGAGTATACCGCTTTGGGAAGTGGGTTTCTTGTAGAAATACCACATCAGCATGAAGGGATTTGTAGACTTGTAGCGCCTTTCGTCTTTTAACTGGAGAATTCAGCCCCTGCGTGTTGTGTGGAACAACACGAAGGGGAGCAGGAGGATTAGCCATACCAGCCATGGGATATAAAATTGGCAAAGCTAATTCTCATGCGTTCCCAAACAATATCCGTATCATGAGACACATTAAACAACTTAGGTACATTATCCGGTTTGCAAAATGATGACTGTAGACACTTAAACGTAGGAGCTCTCATTGGCAGGTAGGTCGGGGGGAAGAGTGAACAGAAGAGAAAGAAATGATAGAGAAAAAAGAAAATAGACAAAGACATTTTATCCATATGTAAATTAACGTAGAGTCAAAAAATGACCCAGAATGAGGGGAGGGTGTATTTCCCCTCCCCCCATTCAAACACGTGACCATAGAATAGCCCAGAAAATAAGGGGCTATGTTCCCACTCCCCGGGGCGACGGAACGTCGATCCAAGGGGTAGACTGAGGCCCAATGCCTCACCACCGGCTGCCAGCGACAGCTCAACAAACTGTAATGTAAATCACTGTTATGAATAATTCTACCAAGTATGACATATTAAAAGAGACAATAAACTATTTTAACTTTCCTAATAAAAAACAACAAACACAAAAAAATAAAAATAAATAGAAATATACATATATATACATATACACATATGTATATAAACATTTCCTAGGAAAGTATTAACATGTAGCTTTGGTGAGATCTATTTTCCCGGGTATGGAAAAATAGGGGAAAAAGAGACATCGGTGACCATCCCTTTGAAGAAAGGGGAAAAGACATCCACAAACATGTTCCTTCTCTTCAGGTTGCAAAGTTATCTTTAACCTTCCTGTGCTTGACTCTGCTCCAAGCAGAGGAAGTCGGGCTGATAGGGTTTTGTCTTTTGGCAGAGCCCTGCTGGATAGGAGTAGTGTCCATTTCTGGCTCGCAGGAAATAATCTTCAAGTCCAATAATAGTCTCTCACCTTCCTGAAAATTCTGTACTACATACTGCCTGCCATTAAATGAAAATTTCAAAGCAAAGGGGAAGGCCCATTTGTATCTTATGTCCTTTTTCATGAGGGCAGACAAAAAGGGCTTCATAGCTCTTCTTCTCTGTATTGTGTATGGCGATATATCAGAAAATATTTGAATTATGGCGCCTTGGTACTGTAGTTGTTCATGTTTGCGAGACTGTTTCATCACTTCCTCCTTAATGGAATAGAAATGTGGTTTAACTACCACATCCCTTGGTAAACCGTCCTTTCTTAAAGGACCCAGGGCCCTATGTGCTCGGTCCAATTCTAGTTTGTGGTTTGGTATAGATGGGATCAGGATTTTGATAATGTCCTGTATAGCCGTATGCACGTCTGAGATAGATTCTGGTAATCCTCTGACTCTGAAATTATCTCTTCTTGATCTGTTCTCTAATTCGTCGATCCGTGCCTGAGCAGCTTCCAGCTGTTCCTGCATGAATTGCAAATGATCTGAGTTCTGATCAGTCCATGCTGTATTAACCTCCAGTTTGTGTTCAATATTTTCTATTCTGCTTCCCAGGCTCTGAAAATCAGCCCTAATCTCTCCTGTGATTCTTTCTGCATTTTGTGCCAGTCCTTTATCTAGCATTTCAGAAATTCTGGTGAATAATTCAGAGACATTGAAGGTTACCTCATGAGCCTGTTCAGCCTTTGTATTCATATGTGCAGGACTTTGTGAGGTAATTACCTCAGGAGTTAAATGACCAGCCTCCATGAGATTTTTTATTTCAAATGATGCAGGAGGGGAGAGAATAGGGCAAGTGTCAGAATTTGGTGTCTGAGGTACTATAGAAGGACTTATAGAAGATATAGGGCCAGATTCAGGTAGATGGGAGTATCTTTCCTCTGGAGTAACGCTTCTCATTTATGTTACTCTGAAGACCCTTTCAGCGCAAGTACTGTTATTCACATAGCAGTTGCGCGTAAACTTGCGCCAGAGTAACGATAATGCGCTGGCGTAACCCGACGCAAGTGGAAGTGGGTGTGATCATATGTAAATGATGGGTGGAGCCCAGCGCAGAGGCTTACGTTCAGCGCATCATCCACGGAGCATGCGCAGTGAGTGCGGCTCCACTCGCCCCCTTGTGCGCATGTTTACAACTTCCGTCGGCACCACTTCACGGGAAACGTCAGCGCAATGCGTTCCGCTGGGCACTTAAAAGCGCAGGCGGAAACGCCATTCCGGCACAAAAGTATATCCGTTTCCCCCCACCCCAAGGAAGATACTTTTGCTCTGTAATGGCTGCTCCCGCTACCCCCAGAGAGAGGAGGAACCTTAATTTTAATTCCCAGGAGGTCTCGGTTATCATCTCAGCGATGGAGTCTGTGAATGATTTGCTTCATGGGAAAAAAAGCCGCAAGACCAGCCGGGAGAGGAAGCAGGGCATCCTGGAGTCCATTGCTGCCAGGGTGAATGTCTTGGGGTATTCCATCCGGACTGCTGGGGACATTCAGAAAAAGATCAACGTCTTGCGGCGCAAGGTCAAGGGCAAGGTGGCCACCATCAGGAGGCATGAGAGGGGCACAGGTGGTGGTCCCCCATGTCCTGTCACCCTGACCGTGGAGGAGGAGGTGGTCGCACGCTGCCTGGAGAGGGAGCAGTTGGAGGGGGTCCCAGGCTATGACTCCATGGAGGAAGGCTCCAGGACAGGTAAGTGTTTTTTATCCCCTATTTCATTTGTTGCATTTGGGGGGGGGAGGGTACATGTGCCAAGTGTGTGGGACCACCAACATGTGTCTGCTTTGTGTCATCCACAGATGACGGAGCTGGGCCATCATCGGTCAGCGTCCATTCCACCCCATCCCCCCCACGCCATCGTGTGCCCGAGCCCCTGGGTGGTGAAGAGGTGGTGGAGGAGAGTGGCCACACCACACCTGCCGAGGTGGTTGTGGAGGAGCCTGCTGTGGCAGAGCAGGACTTTACTTTAGTTTTGGAGGTCTCCTCCCCTTCTCCTGGGCCATCTGTTATCCCCTCCCCCATCCTTGGAAGCCCCTCAAGGGCGACTCCTTCCCCCCGGGGACAACCATCTTCTGGCCCCAGGAAGGCGACCCAGAAGACCAGGGGGGTGTTTGATGTTGTCCAGGACCAGTTGGCGAGGGATCACGCCAGACAGACTGAACAAATGGGGGCCATAGTTGGGCATTTGGAGAAAGTGTCTGACAGCCTGGGCTCCGTTGCCCAGATAAGCAACGCAGTCCAGGATGTCAGCTGTAACTGCGCTGCAGTGGTCACCAGTTTGGGGGAGGTGCATGGTGATATTACGCAACTCACTGCAGCCGTCCAGGCCAACACTGCTGCCATCCAGGGTAACAGTGCTGCCATCCGGGACCAGGGGAGGCTGAGTCGGCGGGCCCAGCATTACCAGGTCACCCGTCAGCTCCGGATGCAGGCCCAGACGAACTCATACCTTGGCCGGATAGCCATGGCCTTGGAGGGCATGCAGGCCACACCTGCCAGGAGTGGCCCACCTGGGGATCAGCCACCTCCAGATGCCCCCCCACCCCCACCCACTCCATCCAGGCAGCTGAGGAGGCAGAGAGGGGTTCCCCAGAAGAAGCCCCCGGCATCCCCGATGAGGCTTTTTTTTTGTTTTGGTTTCTATGATTTTTTTAAAATACTCAGGTGATGAGTTTTTGTTTATTTTGTATTATTTATTTTATACTCAGGTCATGAGTTTTTGTTTATTTATTTTCTCAGGGTATGAGATTTTGTATTACTTTTTTTACTGCACATGGTCAGGAGTGCAGGGGACAGTGTGAATGGTGTGTGAATGTGAGAGGGTGGCACTCCTGACAGTAAGGGGTGTCACCCTCGGCCGTGGTGGTGAAGTTAACCCCACGGCTGTATGAATGACGTGTGAAAGGTGTATGAATGGACAGTGACATCATTGGGGCCTTGACGCTGGCGTTACTGCTCCCAACTCCTACATGCTGGACTTGGGCTAATCCAATGCGATGTGCATGTGGTGTGTGTGATCTAGGGACATCAGTGGTGTACACGCGTGCACTGTCTGTGTTATTAATGTTTTGGTTTATTGTCCAAAGATGCCTACGGCGAGGACCCTCCTGACTGCTCTTCCATCAGCAGACTGGGTGTCCTCTGGCAGGTGGGGACTGTGTGGGTCGGGGGTCAGGTCATCACGTATGTCAATCTGCAGGCCTTTTCTCATAGCAAAGTTGTGCAGAATGCAACATGCACCGATGATCTGACACACAAAGGTAGGGGAATACAATAGGGTCCCCCCAGACTTATCTAGGCATCGGAAACGGGACTTCAGGAGCCCAAATGTTTGCTCCACCACTGCACGGGTTTTGATGTGTGCTTCATTGTATTTTCTCTCTCCTCTGGTTTGGGGGTTCCGGAAAGGAGTCATTAGATGGGGTCCCAATGCATATGCAGAGTCACCTGTAAGGTAAAAGACAGGAGAATGTTAGTCATGCATGTGCCACTTCTGTTGTGCATCACGGGAGGGGATAGTCATGCCTGACTCCCTTGTCACTCACCAACCAGCCAGCTGTCCCCATACATGTTCTGGTTAAATTCTGCTGGGATGGGGCTCTGATTGTATATGAAACTGTCATGGCTGGACCCGGGGTGTTTGGCACGGACGTGCCATATGAGGCGTTGGGCATCGGCTATCACCTGTACGTTGATGGAATGCCAATGCTTCCGATTGCGGTATATGTGCTCTGTGGCACTGGGGGGCTGTAGGGCCACATGTGTGCAATCAATGGCCCCCACAGTGCGTGGGAATCTGGCAATGTTGTAGAAATCTGTCATTGCCTTCTGCCGCAGGTCCTCAGTGGTTGGTCTGATGAACTGGTTGGACATGCGTCTGAGGATTGCAGGGACAACCTGGTGCACACATCTGCTCACAGAGGATTGTGACATCCCAGCCACCACTCCACTTGTACGCTGGAATGATCCACTTGCAAGGAAATTAAGTGTTGCCAGGACCTTCACCAGTGGCTGCACTGCTTGTGAGCGGTGTGTTGGGCTGGTGATGTCATCCTGCAGGGTTGTGGTTAGTTCAAGTATTGCATCTGGGCTGAATCTGAAGAGGCGATACACCTCCTCATCCCCCATGCCAAAGAGGCTCATACGAGTGCGGTATATCCTCTCACGTGCCCGCCTCCTTCGTTCCGGGGGACCCATCAGTAGTTCGAGGACCACAATTGCTCATGGCATGTTGGCACACAGAGGTGTTGTCCTTGCAAGTGTGGTTGTTCAGCTAGCTCCTATCGTCGGTAACGCTGCTGTAGCTGCTCTCCTGCTGACCTCTGACCGTCTGGAGTAAAGATAAAGCAGCCTTTTATAGAAATAACTTTGCGCCGGACGGACGAGTTACGCGCGGCGCATGAAGCCAGCGTATGGTGCTTATCCGTTCGCGAATCGGGAAATCTCCCTCATTTGCATATTTGCAGGGGAAATCAATAGGCGCGACTGATGCGCCCAGCGAAATTATGCGCTGACGATACTCTGGCGTCGGAACGTTCCGCCGGTCGCAAATGGCGCGTCTTCGGGCGCATCTAGTTTGGTGGGTACGGGCACATAGAAACGACGGCGCATCTTCACAGTTACGCGGCGCATATCGAAATACTCCAGCGCAAGTGTTGCTGAATCTGGCCCATTGCTTGTCTGTCAGTCAATGAGGTCTCAACTGTACCCAGTGTACTTGTCTGAGGTACGGCGGCCATCTTAAGTAAATTGTTCTTAGCCAGCCTTTTATTAAGTTTCTTGCTCTTTTTGTAATATTTGCCCGGCATGAACTGGGTCCACAGTATGTCAGCTATTCACTACTGTTGTTTCTCTGCTCTTAACGGGTATATAGAACCTGTAATTCTCGTCAGAAAAAAGAAACAGCGCGGGCACCCCGTCCCCAGCTGTCGTTCTTTACAAGGCTCCTGTATATAATTCCCCTGAATAAGGAATAGTTTACCCGGTATCTTCCGATTCACCGTTGAATCCGCAGTCCTCGGATATCTTTTTGTCGTTTGTATCCGGGTTGAAACTCTATATATTTGCGTTTGACAGCCGGTGGTGAGCAGAGCTCCGGTCCTAAGCTGCCATCCTAGGAGCTCCCACGCATGCGCCTCCTATATTCCATTTTCAATCCTGACCAGAAGCAAAGGCTGGTTTGCACAGAAAAAGGTTGTACAGGTTAGAAGCATATAAAAAGGGAGGGGGTGGTGTCTGCGCTGAAATAGTGAAAGGGGGGGGGGGGGGGAATGGGTGAATATGTGTGGGAATGGGGCAGGTGACTGGTGGGGTGGATGGTGAATGAAGGTGAATTTAGGACAACATAATAACCAACATTATACAATGAACAATGTGAATGGTTGTACACATTAAGGGTGATTACCAATAAGTATTGTGACAACAAAGGGAAAAAAACTAGCCGGTGCAATGTGAAACCAAAAGAACTTTGAATAAAACACAATACTAGATCCAAACAGACTATAAGACCAGAGAAAAATCCATGGGGGAATGCCTCTGGATACACAAAATAATGAATGAATAAATAAATGAATAGATAAAGTCTCTGGTGAAAAAAACAAAATGTCCAGGAAAGTCCAGAGTGAAATAGTGGTGCCAGGTAAGGGTGACAACAGAAAACACCTCGGGTGGTCCCCAGCTCCTCACCTTAAGGCTATTGCACGGATAGCCTACAACAGCACCTCCCGGTGGAGGACAGTGATCCCTCAGCAGGGCAAGCAGCAGAAGCACTCCTCAGCAGTAAAAAAAATGAAGCAGGTAGAAGCGGGTGAGTGCCAATACAAAAACTTCTATGTGGACAGCTTGTGTCACTCATGCATCCACTCACCACAGGGTGATGGATGATGGGCCTATCTCCCACGAACAGCGAGTTCGTTCTTGATCAAGTAGCAGGTACCCTCTTCTAAGATGGCCAAATAGTCACTGAAAGCAATGGACCTCTCAGGTAGCCTTGTTCCTCCAATGCAGACAGCCTCCAACCTGTCCGTCCAGCTCAACCCATCTTAGAAGAGGGTACCTGCTACTTGATCAAGAACGAACTCGCTGTTTGTGGGAGATAGGCCCATCATCCATCACCCTGTGGTGAGTGGATGCATGAGTGACACAAGCTGTCCACATAGAAGTTTTTGTATTGTCATTTATTTATTCATTCATTATTTTGTGTATCCAGAGGCATTCCCCCATGGATTTTTCTCTGGTCTTATAGTCTGTTTGGATCTAGTATTGTGTTTTATTCAAAGTTCTTTTGGTTTCACATTGCACCGGCTAGTTTTTTTCCCTTTGTTGTCACAATACTTATTGGTAATCACCCTTAACCTCCCTGGCGGTATGATTCTTTCAGATTTTAGGTGCTAAAAGCGGTACCATTATTTGCAAGGGAATTTGGCGTTTTATACTGTAGGCTTGTAATTCTTAGGAATAACTCACTGAAATCTATCCAAACAAGAGTCTAAGGCCGCGTACACACGAGGGGATATGTCTGCTGAAAAACGGTCCGATGGACCGTTTCAGCAGACATCTCCGCTCGTGTGTATGGGCTAGCGGACAGATTTGTCCACCCGACAGATTTCAAAGCAAGCTTTGAAATCTATCCGGTGGGAATCTGTCCGCCCGACATGTCTGCTGGTTAGTACACTTACCAGCAGACATGTCGGCTCCCACCGCCGCCGCGCCGCTGCCGAATGGATTCGGCGCATGCGCGGAAGTGTTTTACTTCCTGGTGCGGTGACGTAGCGGTGACGCGGCGGCGTCAACGTCACCGCCGCGTCATCGCCACGTCACCGCGCCGTCCGGCGGCGGGGAATTTGATCCGATGGTGTGTACACGCCATCGGATCAAACTCCCGATCGGACATATCCGATGGAAATGGTCCGCGGACCGTTTTCATCGGATATATCCGATCGTGTGTATGGGGCCTAATAGGCATCCTGGGTATGATTTTTTTTATTTTTTCTTATTAAAAATTATAATATAATAAATAATTATAAAAAATTATAACAAATAATAATATAATTATAGTAAAAATTATTCAATAATGTAATCAAATCAAAATCACTGAAATTTGCTCAGTTGCAGAATTTTTGCTGTCATTATTTTTTTTTTTTTATGACGAATTTCCCCATAAATCGCTATCGCTAAATTCTGCAAGTGATTCTGATTTATTATCGCTGTTTTTTAGCTGCTCTAAAACAATTTTTGCCATAAAGGGACACTTTTGGTTGCTATGGGCAATCTACAGTTTGCAGGGAGAAAGAACAGTTTTTATTATATAAAATGACATGTAGTGTACAGGGCAGACCACTAGGGACATGGGGGGTGTGTATTTTTTACATACAGTACTGTAATCTATAAGATTACAGTGTACTGTATGTATAGTGTTTGTTTACTTTTTTAAATTTGGCGCCGTTCCCCCCCCCTACGTCGCGACGCTCGCAGGGAAGGGAATCGGCGGAACACACAGCATCAGGCGGACATCCGCCCGCCGTGTACTGCGGGGATTCATCGCTGGATCGCAGAGAAAAGGTAAGTAAACTTTTTTCTGCATCCAGCGAGGCAAGTCCGTGTGTGGCACGGGGTTACCGATCGTAGCTTTAAAATCTCACCCCGTGCCACACACGGGAAGACCGCCAGGGAGGTTAATGTGTACAACCATTCACATTGTTCATTGTATAATGTTGGTTATTATGTTGTCCTAAATTCACCTTCATTCACCATCCACCCCACCAGTCACCTGCCCCATTCCCACACATATTCACCCATTCCCCCCTCCCCCCCCTTTCACTATTTCAGCGCAGACACCACCCCCTCCCTTTTTATATGCCAATTTCTCTCTGCCCAGGACAGAGTGTTAGGGGTCTGCTGCAGTATCCCCAGTCCACCTCCCAGCTCCACTTCACCCCAACCCATCCCCCTTGGTAGCGCAGGAGCCTTTCCATATACAGGTTAGAAGCAGCCTTGAAGCATGTACCCCCCTTCTTTCCCTAGCTCAAATGGAGCCGTAGGTGTAGTGTGTGGGGTAAAAAAGACAATGAATAAGAGATCACATTTCCAAGACTAATTAATCTGCTTAAGCATATTAATGTGATAATGCTCAAAGTGAAATGACTCAGCTAGAATATTTTATTTTTACAGAACTACAAAAGCAATACTAAATAATTTATTAGCCCTTCTTGTGAAAAAAAAATCATTAGCCCTAAATACAATAAAGAAAATATATACAGAAACACATTCCCTTAAAGCAGTGTTTCTCAATTCCAGTCCTCACGCCCCCCCAACAGGTCATGTTTTCAGGATTTCCCTCAGATGAAAAGGTTGTGGGAATTACTAAGGCAGTGAAACTGATCAAATCACCTGTGCAAAATCATGGAAATCCTGCAAACCTGACCTTTTGGGGGGGCGTGAGGACTGGAATTGAGAAACACTGCCTTAAAGTAATCTTGTCACAAACCTAGGCGATCAAATCTGAGTTAATAATGGAAAAATGTATGAGGTTACCTTCAGTAAACGCCACCTGTCAAAGCAATCGTTTCAGATATAGGCTTATCAATGTATATGCAAATATGACTTTTCCTGGTCTGAAGCTGATCCTACCCACTATCAGCTGCGTTCCAGGGTTGTATTAGAAGTTATGCCCATACACACGATCGGAAATTCCGACAGCAAAATTCCGATTCTGACCGTGTGTAAGCTCCATCAGACTTTTGCTGTCGGAATTTCCGCCATCAAAAGATTTAGAGCTGGTTCTCAAATGTTCCGACTGAAACGATCGTCTGTAGCAATACCAACGCGCAAAATTCTGACGCATGCTCAGAAGCATTGATCTTCATTTTGTGGGCTCGTCGTTGTGTTGTACGTCACAGCGTTCTTGACGGTCAAAAATAACTTTTGTGTGACCGTGTGTATGCAAGCCAAGCTTAAAGAAGTTTGAAGAATTCCGTCAGAAAAAACATCCAAGGTTTACGCCACATCAGTGTTCAGACTGTAGTATTAGACTGCATTCACACCTGAGCGTAGCATTTTGCTGTGTTTTTTACCGCGATTTGCCGCGACAAAACACAGCGTTTTTTTACCGTGATTTTGTACAGGTCTAGGGTCACCAATTTTAAAAACAGAAAAACACCCGAGCGACAAAAAAGGGTCCAGAACTTGTTTGAGCTTCAGGCATTCGGCGTCAGGTGTTTTGTAGTGGAGATGTGAACCATCTTCATTGAGAATAATGTATTTTTTCCCCTCTGGCGTTTTGGAGCTTCATGCTTCAGGCGACAAAACGATCAGGTGTGAATACAGCCTTAGCCTGCATTGTATATACAAATGCACTACAATACATACATAAAGTATATACAATAAATATCATAAACATATAACAAAAGCGGCTTATGTTTTGTAGTATAAACATAGCAACATTAGCAAAACATTGTTCTGACACATTCAGGTTTTTTGCAGTTATTGTTCTTTTCATTTCTTTTTTTTTTTTTTTTTAACCTACAGAAACAAATTGTTTAACTTCTTTATTTTTAATAAGTAAATGTTAATTGTTTTGTGTATGAATATCATATATGATCTTTTTGTGTAAAGTGTTTTTGTTAAGGTTGCCATATATTGTTAAAAACGTGCTGCATTATTTGAATTTTTGTCCTTGTGTTGTTAACAACAGATTGATTTATGTGAACTAATGCTTAGAATTCAAAGGAGATGCATTGTTTGTATTTTTACAGCTACATTGTATACAGACTAGGCATCAATGTAAATCAAAGGTATCCTTGACCCTTGTGGGACTAATCAAGTGGTGCAATACATATATTGTAGTGATGCGATTACTATTGTAAATCTAGTTGTTTAGTGGTATCTGGTAGATAGAGTTCAAGGATGCTTTTTTATCATGTCAGACTGTCAAGTGTATTGAGATATAGTGCACATTCACAGGATGTATTCAGCATTGCTGTATGGAGTAATTGGTATAAAGAAATATGATAGTGACTGCATACAAATGCAATTTCACATTTCTTAATGCAATGCGATAAGGACATTGCTTCGCAAGCTATGTGTGCAGGACAGCCTAACAGGCATAGAAAAGGTGTAAAAAGAAAACATATCTTGTGATTTTTTCCGGTCAAACAGGGTGCATCTTTATACAAGCTGCTCCTGTTTGGGAAATAGGATTCATAATAACACACTGCATAATAAAGCTGACTAAGCCTGGTTAATAATGTAGCCCTGTTGTTGATTTCAGCTCCTTTAAGAGAAAAGATATTGCAGCTGCAGGTGGAGCCGGAGAGCACAGCTTTGTGGGGATTGTAGACACAGCCACTGAGGAATTACAAATGAAAACGGATACTTAGACTACAGTTCCCAGAGTGCTACAGGAGAAAGAAGGAAGTGAACTCTGGGGCAAGAGGTTGCTGGCCTCAGTCTGGTGTTAGGAGACTGGGAGAACAGACTGCTGTTGCTTGGGTGTGCTGCCTGTTTGTGGAGAGACTGTGCTGACTTGTCACACGTGCCTTCCTGAAGTGACATCTGCTACACAGGGTAAACAGCTGTTTGTTCCTGGCTGGAAGAGGATCCTCTGGGGCTGTGAGGAAGGTGCCACCCAGCTGAGAGGACACTGCGGGCGGCGATTTGGCCCGGACGGACGCCAAATTTGATGACCAGAACCCCTGATGACATCAGACTTCAGCTCCTATATACAGCTCTTCATCGCAGAAGATAATTGCTGACATCCCTGCCGGCTACAGACGGACATCTCCCTCCGTGGATGGGTGAGAGGCCTCCGGCCCGTTGTCATTAACCATACACACAGATTTTCACCGTTCATATTGGGCCCCAACGTTGGCTAGCTGAAGAAACTACCACTGGCCAGTGGGTTAGGTACCCGGGTACATTGGGACTAAGTTTATATATATAAGTTCACAGTTAGAATAACCGAATTTTTCGTTCATCACTGTTATGCTCACTGTTATGTGTCTCATATGCAGTCTCTGTGTTATGCTGTGTAGAGATAAATGTTGATGTTGTATATTGCTATTCAGATTATTATATATACAGTAAATAGTTATTTAAACTCTCACAAGGTGTGCTGGTGTGCTGTGGATTCATTGTTTGTGGTGTGTCACAGAGGTAAAACAGAAGACCCGATCATCCAGCGGCTCCTTTGGGGGTGAGTGCTACACGTGGGGGTTCTCGTCCGGGATCTTTTCTGATACCTCTCGCAAAGTGATAACCACACAAACGAGCCAGCAATGGATCCAAACACAGCAGCAGAGTGGTGCGAGGAACAAAATGGCCAATTAGGGCTGAGTGTAGTAATGGACATTCCTGCTGACAAATGGACAGAGGAACAGATCCGTCAAGCAGTAACTACACTAGCACCTGACCAGAAAGTGTTTGTAATAGACACAAAAATAGATCAAGAAATCTCCCATACCTATGCCCTACTAGAATGGAAGAAAGGAGTCCCAACCTGCTTCCAGGGTGATAGCATCCAGCTAACCGGAGAAGTTAAAGCACGGTTACTCCCTCTAGTCACCTCAGCAAGTTGTTTGGAGGGACCAAGCCAGACCATGTCAGACACAGTGGAAGTAACTACCACTTCTGTGCCAACCACTAACTACCCCCCAGCTTCCTTCTTCATGGACATAGGAAAACTGGTAGAGAGCGTTATAAAAATTTCCTCGCCCTCTGTGAACTATGGCTACAGGAAGTTGAGAATCTTTTCTGGAGTGCAGCCTGTACCTCCTGGAGAAGAAGAGTATGAAACCTGGATGGAACAGGCTATGCAAGCACTGGAAGAATGGGATGTTCCAGAGGCTCAAAAGAAACAGCGCATTACTGAAAGTCTGAAAGGCGTTGCAACAGAAGCCATCCGAAATTTGAAATTCAGTCAGGAGTCTTGTACAGCATATGACTATCTTCGCATGTTGCAAGATGAGTTTGGGCGCACAGAGAAAGGTACAGATTTAATCTTCCTCTTTGAACACATGTTTCAACGGGAAAATGAGCAGCTTTCCGAGTATATTCGACGACTAAACAAAATGCTATACCAGATTGTACTAAACTAGAAAGGAATAGAGCCCAGGGATATGGATCAAGTAAGAATGAAACAGATCCTGAGAGGCGCTCTGAGTTCTGACCCTATCTGGATCCAGTTGAAAACTTTACAAGGAGGTACCTCTTTGCGATACTCTGATCTCATTAAGATGGTAAGGGAGGAAGAGGCTATCCTAGAGGAGATGTGTCGAATGGGAATTCAGAAATAGAGAAATTAAAGGCGCAAGTTTCCCAGCTGACGCAAATGCTAACCCTATTGTCTGCAGGTGTCAAGTCGCCCCTTGAAAAAGTCACGTCAGAACCAGTTCCTGATTCTACCACTCAGGTGGTGCCTATCAAGAAACCGTCAAACATCTGCTATAACTGTGGAGGAGTGGGTCATTACCGAAGTATCTGTCCGAGCCCATCGAATTCAAGAGGAAGTTATCTACCGGCGGGAAACTACAGAGGGCCCCAGTGAGGGAGCAAACTGGGTGCCCAACTACTGAAGACTGCTCTGATTCCCAGGATACCAATAAGAGGCCCAAGTCTTTACCCAGAGCCCCCCCTGCTACGACAAAAAGATCCCCTCCGTTGGTGTCTGGTCCTGTGTCACAGGGAAGCAATGCACACCCACAACCTAAACCCCAGTTAGGGGGAAGAAAACAACCACCACGAGCTAGGAAGAAGGCTAGAGTGCAGCCGACTGGGTCTATGCCTTCTACTACTCCGAAGAAGTTCCCTGACAAGTTGATAGGTCCTTCACCCATTATCCCAGTTCAAGTAGAAGGGGTTTACACGAAGGCTCTCCTCGATTCAGGTGCTCAAGTAACACTGATTTACTGGGACTTCTACCAGAAGCATTGAAAGCATCTACCCCTGATGGAGTTAGAGGATCTCGAAATCTGGGGTATTGGGACTCAGAAGCTTCCATATGATGGGTGTCTACAAGTGAAGCTGGAGTTCAGTTCGGCAACTGTTGGGCAACCAGGGGTCTGTGACGCCTTGGCCATTGTATGTCCCCGCCCACCAGGAGCTAATCGGAGTTCTATAATAGTGGGGACAAATACTGACTTGGTGAGACGCCTTATAACTCCGTTAGTGACGGAAGAGAGTTCTACTTCTGAGGAGATGCACCCGATGTTGCGGCCAATCTACCAGCGGATTATACAAGAACAGAGGGCCCCTGCAGAAGTGGGACGGCTTTGGAGATTAGAAAGAGCGGAGAAGGTCTTACAGCCAGGAGAAATGACTAGTTTCCGGGCCTCAGTCAAGTTGAATTGGTCACAACCAGGCCCCTATGTGGTCCTGGTCCTGGAAACTGATCCCAGAAATGTGAAGAGATCTGGAGTGGAATTGGTGCCGGAGATAATATCCACCAGAGCCCTACAGCGGGCCCGTGGGAGAGTCTCTGTAAGTGTATGCAATGTGTCAGACTACCCAGTGACCTTGAAGGCACGGATGCCGATTGGACAAGTGGCCACTGCCACACCCCTCTCACCCATTGAATTGGTGGGGGGAGTAGACAGAGAGATCCCAGCTGAACGGTTCTATCCTAAAGACGCTCCAATCTCGCCTGAGTGGAAGAAGCGAATTCAATCTCAACTCCTCAAGTGGCAGGATTTGTTCTCCAAGGATGAGTTTGATGTGGGATGTGCTAAGAGCACTCAACACCGCATTCGCCTCCAAGATGACAAGCCCTTTCGAGAAAGGTCACGGCGAGTCCCATTGGGAGATCTAGATGACCTAAGGGAACAACTGGCTGAATTGAAAAGGACCAGGATAATCCAAGAATCCAGGAGTCCTTATGCCTCACCCATTGTGGTAGTTCGCAAGAAAAACGGTTCCATCCGTTTGTGCATAGACTACCGCACACTCAACCAAAGAACCATTCCCGACCAATACACTACTCCTCGAATAGAAGATGCCTTACAGTGTCTGTCTGGAGCAAAGTGGTTTAGTGTACTTGACCTGCGAAGTGGGTATCACCAGATACCCATGCATCCTGAAGATAAAGAGAAGACTGCTTTCATCTGTCCACTGGGATTCTTTGAGTTTAATAGAATGCCCCAAGGCCTCACATGAGCCCCAGCAACTTTCCAACGACTAATGGAAAAGACGGTGGGAGACATGAACCTGATTGAGGTACTAGTGTATCTGGATGACCTAATAGTCTTCGGAAGAACACTGGAAGAACATGAGCAGCGGTTGGAAAAGGTCTTGAAGCGGCTGCATGAAGAAGGATTGAAACTTTCCTTGGAGAAGTGTCAATTCTGTCTGCCTTCAGTCACGTACCTGGGACATGTTGTTTCAGCAGAAGGCATATCAACTGATCCTAAGAAGTGGAAGCTGGCTTCATGGCCGAGCTGTACTGAATTCTTGCTGCAATCCCGGATGGCATAGGGACGAGAGAAGGCATATCAACTGATCCTAAGTTGGAATGTGGCTTCATGGCCGAGACCTCGTAATATTACTGAACTCCGGTCCTTCCTGGGATTCTGCTCATACTATAGAAGGTTCGTAGAGGGGTTTGCCAAGATAGCTCAGCCTCTGAACAAACTTCTAAGAATGGAAGGAGCAGAAGATGAATTAATGCCCTTTGAGCCGGGTTCATCAGCCCACGGGCCTAGGACGCCTCGTGAATCAATCCAGGAGGAATGGACCGACCAATGTGAAAGAGCTTTCCTCCAATTGAAAGGAAGTCTAACACAGGCTCCTTTCCTTGCCTACGCTGATCCTGCCAAACCTTATAAACTACATGTGGATGCTAGCAGAGAAGGGCTAGGAGGAGTACTATACCAGGAATATGATGGCCTCCTGAGACCGGTGGCATATGTGAGTCGGGGTCTCACCCCTTCTGAGAAGAATTATCCCACTCACAATTTGGAGTTCCTGGCCTTGAAGTGGACAGTGGTGGACAAACTAAAAGACTACCTGTACGGGGCCAATTTCGTGGTCAGAACCGACAACAATCCACTCACTTACATTCTCACTACGGCAAAACTGGATGCCACTGGGCACAGGTGGTTGGCTGCCCTGTCAGGATTCCGCTTCAGCCTCAAATATCGCCCTGGGGTCAATAACCAAGACGCGGATGCCTTGTCCAGAAGACCCTATAGCACAGGGGTCCCAGAAACAGAGTGGACTCATTTGACTCCAGATGGAGTTCAAGCCCTATGCCAAGGGGTGGAATACCGAACCAAAGGAGTGATTGGAGCAGAGGCCATAGGAGTCATGGCTGCCGGTGTCCCTAAAATGTATTGTAACCCTACACAGCTGAGGAGTGAGGGCCTGCCTACTTTCACGAAGAAGGACCTGAGAGTAGATCAGGCTGAAGATCCTCTGATTGGGTTAACTCTAAGAGCAATGAAAGCGGGTCAAAGAGGGCTCCTACTAACTGATTCACCAAAAGAGGCTCGTCTGGTCCACAAAGAGTGGGAACGGTTGAAACTGCTAGACGGGGTGGTCTACTGAAGGGGCCCCTCGGATGACTTGGAAGAAAAGCAGCAGTTGTTCCTCCCAGAGAAGCATAGAGAAAATGTACTGAGAGCTTTGCATGATGACCATGGTCACTTAGGATCAGAAAGAACTTTCAAACTGGTCCGAGACAGATTCTATTGGCCCTGCATGAGATCTGAAGTTGAAAGCTACTGCCATTCCTGTCTAAGATGTATCCAGAGGAAAACTTTACCTTCGAGGAATGCTCCAATGAGCCATCTACAGAGTCAAGGACCCATGGACCTGGTGTGCATTGACTTCCTGTGCCTAGAGCCTGACACTAGTGGACAGGGAAACATCTTGGTGGTGACAGATCACTTTACCCGTTATGCTCAAGCTTTTCCAACCAAAGATCAACGTGCTCCTACTGTAGCCAAAGTCCTAGTAGAAAAGTTCTTCGTTCATTATGGTCTACCTCAGAGGATCCATTCTGATCAAGGCAGAGACTTTGAAAGTCGGCTCATCAGGCAGCTCTTGAATCTATTGGGAATTCAGAAGTCGAGGACCTCCCCCTATCACCCCCAGGGTGATGCACAACCGGAGAGATTCAATCGTACTCTACTCAACATGTTGGGAACACTGTCGACCAGGGAGAAACAGCACTGGAGTCGGCATATCTCTACCATTGTGCATGCTTACAATAGTACAGAAAGTGATGCTACCGGATACTCACCGTACCGCCTCATGTTTGGAAGAGAAGCCCGATTGCCAGTAGATTTAGCTTTTGGCCTCTCCCTTGACCAGACGTCTATTGCGTCTCATCAGGGCTATGTGGATAGACTCAGGAAGAACCTGGCTTCTGCATTTGAGAAGGCCCGTTCGACCTCTGAGGGTAGAGAACGAAGAAACAAACGAAACTATGACCTGAGGGTTCGGGTACAGGACCTACAGCCAGATGATCGAGTTTTGTTGAGAAATTTGGGTGCGTCTGCAAGACACAAGCTAGCTGATAGATGGAGTTCTCAGATCTACATTGTCTGTAAACAATTACCTGGCCTGCCAGTGTACCAGATTCGACCAGAGGGAAAGACCGGGCCACTGAAGAATTGGCATCGGAATCATCTCCTACCTCTGAATGAAGCTGTGCGGGTACCAGATAGAGATGAGTCTCCTTCACCCATTCCATCCACTTCCCGTCAAGCACCTGTTACCCGGTCACAACAGCCACCTTCTACAAGAGAAAGTGAGGACGACAGCGATGAGGAAGATGTTGTGTCCGAGTTGGATGTGGCCATCTGAACCTATGGATGTCCATCCAACTATTATGGCTCCTGAGCAGGACTTGAGCAATTTGAGACCGGATGCCCCTGAATTTGTGCCTCAAACAAACGAGGATATGCCCATGGAAGATAATTCTGTACCTTCTCAAGTGGAAAGTCTCTTGCCAGAAACCTCAGTGCTAGAGGATGCTCTTGTTCAGCCAGTCGAAGAGGAAACTGAATTCTCTCAGCCAACACTTCAAGTAGAAGGGGACTCCGCAGATGAGGGCCCACCATGGCTTTTAGAATCAAGGTCCAAACGACCAGTGCGACCCCCTCAGAGACTCACTTATGACTCACCAGGGAATAGCACAGAGGAAGCTGTAACTACTGTGCGAAGATCACCCGAGGTGTCCACCTTGACCACAGAAGTTTCAAAGGACTTGTGTCCAACTCAGGCCATCAGCACACCTTGGTGGAGTGTCCCTCTACCCACCCCACTTGCTAGACGCTGTCATAAACTGCATCTATCTGCACGCAGTAAAGGTATTCAAGTAGTTTAGTATAAACTTTATATGTGCCTTTATATTGTATATGCTGTCTGTAGAACCTACAAACGCAGTTTACCCTTTGGAGGGACCCAAAGACTTTAAGTAGGGGGAGAATGTAGCCCTGTTGTTGATTTCAGCTCCTTTAAGAGAAAAGATATTGCAGCTGCAGGTGGAGCCGGAGAGCACAGCTTTGTGGGGATTGTAGACACAGCCACTGAGGAATTACAAATGAAAACGGATACTTAGACTACAGTTCCCAGAGTGCTACAGGAGAAAGAAGGAAGTGAACTCTGGGGCAAGAGGTTGCTGGCCTCAGTCTGGTGTGAGGAGACAGGGAGAACAGACTGCTGTTGCTTGGGTGTGCCGCCTGTTTGTGGAGAGACTGTGCTGACTTGTCACACGTGCCTTCCTGAAGTGACATCTGCTACACAGGGTAAACGGCTGTTTGTTCCTGGCTGGAAGAGGATCCTCTGGGGCTGTGAGTAAGGTGCCACCCTGCTGAGAGGACACTGCGGGCGGCGACTCGGCCCGGACAGATGCCAAATTTGATGACCAGAACCCCTGATGACATCAGACTTCAGCTCCTATATACAGCTCTTCATCGCAGAAGATAATTGCTGACATCCCTGCCGGCTACAGACGGACATCTCCCTCTGTGGATGGGTGAGAGGCCTCCGGCCCGTTGTCATTAACCATACACACAGATTTTCACCGTTCATATTGGGCCCCAACGTTGGCTAGCTGAAGAAACTACCACTGGCCAGTGGGTTAGGTACCCGGGTACATTGGGACTAAGTTTATATATATAAGTTCACAGTTAGAATAACCGCATTTATCGTTCATCACTGTTATGCTGGTGTCTCATATGCAGTCTCTGTGTTATGCTGTGTAGAGATAAATGTTGATGTTGTATATTGCTATTCAGATTAATATATATACAGTAAATAGTTATTTAAACTCTCACAAGGTGTGCTGGTGTGCTGTGGATTCATTGTTTGTGGTGTGTCACAGGGGTAAAACAGAAGACCCGATCATCCAGCGGCTCCTTCGGGGGTGAGCGCTACAATAATATTCAGTAAACATGAATTCAAAGAGCATCAGGCAATGAGTAAAAACCAACCACTCTTCTACTGATGATCTCTGGTACTTTCTGAAGCCAGAGCTCTGTAATGTTGCTCCCTCTGTGTCTTTGTCCTGTATTACTGTGCACTGTGCTCAGGGCAGGTTGAATTTTAACAGTGGCTGTTAATATTTTTGAAAACTCGATCCAAGTAGCTATACTCACCTTTCCTCCAACAGTCCCTGTCCCTCACCAGCACCGGTATCTTTTTTTTGTCACCTTCATTGGCTGACACAGGTTGAAGCCACTCCTGCGCATGTGCAGGAGTTCATCATTTTGCTACACAGGCATCTGGATGGCTGCTGTATGTTGAGCTGCGCATTTTTTCACTCAGTTTAAATGCTGGACAACACTTAGAACAGCTCCTGATGACGTCACTCTGTCGAAGCGCATAGAATGGGACTCGTGCATCATTGCATCACTTCTGGTTTTCGGAGCTTCGGTCCGTGGAACGCAGGGTGTCCCAGACACAGTCTTTCTTGCAGATGCACTTTTTTACTTTCTGCTTAATTGTAAGCAAATTTTTGGCTTTATTAAATAAACCTTTCTATATGGAGTTAAGCTATGAGATATCTCTTTTGTCCACCTATTGCTGATGAGCATTTCCATTGATAATTTTCATTGATGAAGAGGAGGAAAGGCCAAACGTACCATAAAGGGATTAAATAAGGGAGTGATCAGCGCATATATGAGTAAACAAATACTGAAATCAGGGCTAAACAGCCTAAAGTGACAATGTGCAATATAAACAAACAAAAGTCCCATAAGTGGAGAGAAGGTAAGTGCTCTGTGAGCACATTATGTAGAAGAGCACCTTAGAAGATTCTGGAAGATTATCCATTTTATTCACGAAGATTACTCACTCCACTTATGGGACTTTTGTTTGTTTATATTGCACATTGTCACTTTAGGCTGTTTAGCCCTGATTTCAGTATTTGTTTACTGATCACTCCCTTATTTTATCCACTACTGGTATATTTATTTACCCATTTAGATTGAGCTGCATTTATGTATTTATTTATTTATAAATTTGGTGGCGCGAGAGCACCTCATTTATTTCTGCACCATAAAGGGATTGCCATTTTAATATACAGTACCGTTTCCCCTGCAGCCATCCGGGGTGTGCAGGCCCTTAAGGGGGGGCATGAGTGCTTTACATCTTTTCACTGGTTGGATATCGCTGCATGAACTTTGAAGCACTAGTCACTTTGGATTGAACAGACTTACTTGGAATTATACACAGTATGGCCCGAATTCACATACCTGGGCACATCTTTCTGCCGGCGTAGCGTATCTTCTTTACGCTATGCCAGCGCAACGCTGAGAGACAAGCATGGTATTCACAAAGCAAATGCTCTCAACGTTGCGCTGGCGTAGCGTATAGTTGTCGGCGTAAGCCGACGTAAGTCAAAGTAGGTGGAAGTGGGCTGGAAGTGGGCGTGTAACATTTAAATGAAGCGTGACCCCATGCAAATAATGGGCTGAGCTTCAAAAAACAAACTGCAAATGCGTTGTATCTTGGACGCATCCCAGTGCGCATGCTTACAGTTACGTCAAGATAACTGCCTAAGATACGTCAAAACACTGCCTACGACGTGAACGTAACCTACGCACAGCCCTATTCATGTACTACGTAAACAACGTAAAAATCTACGGCGTTCGTTCCCTGGTCCATACCTTTGCATGAGTTGCGCCTCCAATATGAGGAATAACTTTACGCCAAACGTAACCCTTACGCAATTCGCTTAAAACATGCGCCGGCCGCAAGTACGTTCGTGAATCGGCGTATCTTACTCATTTTCATATTTAACATGGGTACGCCGAATGCGTCCAACGTAACTATGCGCCCACGATACACCTGCATAGGCAAGTTACGTCGGGTGGCTGAAGCCAAATTTTTCTACGTATCTAGCTTGGGAAATCGGCGCAGAGATACGACGGCGCACATTTGTACTTATGACGGCGTATCTCTAGATACATAGGCGTAAGTCTTACCTTTAATCCGGGCCTATATGTTTTCCTGGCCCTGTTTTGCACTAGTTTGTTTTTGCACTATATCACTTTATGAGTGTTTTTGCCATCTTGCAATGATTCATTGTTATAGTGGTATAAATTGTTTGCAGAAGTGAGACTATTTATTAGTATCTTTTAGGCCCCGTACACACGACCGAGAAACTCGTTGGGCTAAACTTATCGTTCCGCCCGTCGAGGTTCCCATTCAGCTGTCGAAAAGCTTGTCGAGCCAAATTTCCCCATAGAACAACGAGGAAATAGAGATCATGCTCTCTTTTTGGCTCGACGAGCTTCCCGACGGGATGCTCGGCGAAAAGTGTACACACGATCGGTTTTCTCAGCAGAATACGTCTCCCATCGAGGTTCTTGATGGATTCTGCCGAGAAACTCGGTCGTGTGTACGGGGCCTTAGTGTTTGTTTTGTTTTATCTTGGCCTCCATAGTTAATATGATTTGAAGGCCGATAGTGGATGATTGGATCCACTCGGCCCTCTCTATCTAAGTATTTTTTATGTTTTTCAATTTTGTGTTGGGGCTAATCACGGGGGATCTCTCCACTCTGCACCTCTCCGCTCAGAGCAGCTCCATCTCCCATCTCTGCCCCTGACCTCGGCTTTCGTGTCTTGCCCTCAGCCATGCTGTCTGCACCTCTCATATTCTGCACATCTGTGCAAAGCAGCTCCGCCTCCCATGTCTTGCCTTCATCCATGCTGGTAAGGAAAGAGTCCCCTGCTGCTCTTAGGCTGCTCCTGCCCGGTAGCCAGAACTATAAACACTAACTCTTCTACACAGTGCCCATTGTATAGTGTGTGTCCTGCAGTCACTTTGCCCCCCTCCTCTGTTAATCAGCGCAACTCCTCCTGCCACATTGCACCCCCTTTTGTCACACTGCACCCCCTCCTGTCACTTTGCACCCCCTCCTACCACACTGCACCCCCTCCTGTCACACTGCACCCCCACCTGTCACATTTCACCCCTCCTGTCACATTGTACCCCCTCCTGTTACACTGCACCCCTTCCTATTACTCTGACTCCTATTGTCACACTGGGATACTGATATAAAGAAGACTAATAATGCAAAGAGAGATTTGAAAGAGGGACTCTTGATTTAAGGAGGGCTCCTCATGTAAAGGGGCCCTTGATATAAGAGGAGTTACTGATATAAAGGGCCCCTGCTAATGTGAGGGAGGACTCTCATGTGAAGGAGGGGGGCTCATTATGTAAAGGGTACTCTGATCTAATAAGGGGACCATTGATGCTCAGTACAGAGCTCCTACTGTAAAGGGTGACTTCTGCTGTGTAGGGGAATCCTAATGTGATGGGGGACTCCCGTTGTAAGGGGGGGGGGATACTGATGTAAATGTGGATCGTGATGTAAATAGGGAAACCTGATGGAGGACTCCTGATCTAAAGGGGAATTTCTGATCTAATGGGGTGGTCTTTAATCTAATAGGGGTGCTGATATAAGGGGACTCTGTTCTAATGGGGTTTTTTAAAGGAGAGGGGAAAAATTGCTGTGCGCTGTTAAAGTGTTCGGGTTTAGCTTGAAAAGGTAGCAACTCTAAAGCCGCATACACACGATAGGTTAACCAGAGGACAACGGTCTGAAGGAGCCCATAGGTTATTTAACTATCGGTTAAAAAAAAGCAAACTTACTTTAAAATGTAACCGATGGATTGATAACCGATAGGTAAAAACAGATCGTTAGTATGCAAAACCATTGGTTAAAAACGTGCGCATGCTCAGAATCAAGTCGACGCATGCTTGGAAGCATTGAACTTCTTTTTTTCAGCACGTCGTTGTGTTTTACGTCACCGTGTTCTGATACGATCGTTTTTTTAACTAATGGTGTGTAGGCACATGAGACCATCAGTCAGACCGTTCTCATCGGTTTGACCGATCGTGTGTATGCGGCTTAATTGTATGGCATAGGGGGTTATTTACGAAAAACAAATCCACTTTGCATTACAAGTGCAAACTACAAGTGAAAAGTGCACTTGAAAGTGCAGTCGCTGTAAATCTGAGGGGTAGATCTGAAATGAGGGGAAGCTCTGCTGATTTTATCATCCAATCATATGCAAGCTAAAATGCTGTTTTTTTTATTTTCCTTGCATGTCCTCCTCGGATCTACAGCGACTGCACTTCCGAGTGTATTTTCAATGCAATTTTAAAGGCACTTTGCACTTGTAGTTTGCACTTGTAGTGCAAAGTGGATTTGCCTTTCTTAAATAACCCCCATAGTGTCTTATACAGCATGTCAGTGATTTACTTCACAGCTAACTTTATCCTTCACACTGATCCATCCACCCATGGCCACAGAAGGATCTCTCCTCCCCAGTCTGGATCTAGCAGAGAAGACAGGGATTGCAGCTTATGATATACCTGAAACGCTGATTCATTTTGTCATCACAGACATGGATTAGTCTCATTGTAGCTGCATTTGTAATCATCACAGAGCTGTGTATAACAGGGATTGTCAGATCTATTCATCTTGTAAAGCAGGTCGTTCAATATCCAGTGTTGGTGCAACCAGATCAGGACTGTTCATGCACGAGACTCTGGCCTTGTACACACGACCAGTTTTCTCAGGAAGAACCAGCAAGAAAACTGCTGGCAGAGCTTTCTTGCGAACCGTTCGTGTGTATACTTACCTGGTCACCACGGAAACCTGCGCATGCTCGAAATGACTTTGACGCATGTGCGGTAGCTTCCACGGCATAGGTAGGGTGAAGCAAGATGGCGGCGACGGCATCGAATGTGATGAGCGCATGCTTGTCATACACAATGACATCACCGCGTTCTTGCCTTTCAAGAGAACCGCGGTTCTTTTGAAAAAGGTCAGTGTGTACACTCGGGCATCAAGAGATTCTTGCCAAGAATCTCGTCGGGAAAACAACATTCTTTTCCTGATGAGTATCTTGCCTGTGTGTACGAGGCCTTTCTCTTTTTTACTATTTCCATCAGAATGTATATATTTTCTAGCCTTGTCAGGATTTTTTTGGGCCATCTGTCTTTTTTGTGTCTTTGGAGGTTTTCGTCAGCAGGTAGAGGGGAGGACTGGGGTTTTTGAGGGTAATTTAGGTGATAAGGTCCCCTTTTGGGAAACTGGAGTGGGGGGGAGTGGCCCCTGGGTGGGAGAGTTGCTTGGGGGGAGGAAGGGGTCAGGGGGTGTTTGGGGGCTGGGGTCCCCCTTCCCCCTGGGGTCCCCCTTTTTAGGACTCTGCTTTGATTGGGTTTTTTACAACATGCTTTACATTTCTTTGGTCATCTTAGGCCTCGTACACACCAAAAGATAGTCAGAGGACAACGGTCTGATGGACCGTTTTCATATGTCAAAACCGATCGTGGGCCCCATAGGTTATTTAACCTTAGGTTAAAAAAAAGCCAACTTGCTTTAAAATTAACCTATGGACTAACCGATCATTAGTAGGCATGACCATCGGTTAAAAATATACGCATGCTCAGAATCAAGTCGACGCATGCTTGGAAGCATTGAACTTCATTTTTTTCAGCACGTCGTTGTGTTTCACGTCACCGCGTTCTGATACGATCGATTTTTTTAACTGATGGTGTGTAGGCACATCAGACCAACAATCAGCTTCATCGGTTAACCTATGACAACGGTCCTTTGTTACCTCTCATTAGTGTCCACAAGTTTTCCCTTAAAGAGAAATTTGTCTCCCATGGTTGAGATGCAGGATCTTTCATTCTACTAGTGTAGGACCCACTAATAATGGGGTACTTTGATGCAGTAAGTGGGTTTAGCACTATATGACCATACTGCCACTATATTCATGTTTCTGCTTTGCAGAGACCCATGATTAATATCTTTCCTACTGACAGGCCATCTGCCTTGTTTACATAGGCAGACTGCTGTTCTGGCTCTCTGCCTAATGATCAGCAGGTGCCAACGGACATCGAGTTTGTGGTACCCGCAGATCAGCTTCCACTGTGTATAATCTCAACAAGAGTGGGCCTCCAGCGGCACGCATGCATGCATGCCCCAGACCCAGAAGTGCAGGATCATGTACTAGGTGCGTTATCCTGCACAGCAGAGCTACCTTGCCACTGTATATATAAGTTCTACTGTCTACAAGCAGTTAATGAACCAGCAGTTCTTTAGAAGCAAACAAATATTTTCCTTAAGAATTTCCTAACACAAAAGAGCTACTGTATTATTATTTATTTAATAGCATCAGTGCTAATAGTGTAGCGATTTACTTTTTTAATTAACATAATTGGTGCATACAGATTTATTTAGCTTACCTCATGAAATATATATACACATCAGCAACACCGTGGGTTAAAGTATGGAATATAATAGATCTAATTAACAGGTAATTATTGCTCATTTTCTGGCTGAAGATATGAAGATTTTCTACAGCAAATGTAACTACAGCAAGCTAAGGAGCACAGGGTCTCTACCAGGTGGTAACCTAGACTCGGAGACATACAGGGCAACATATCCCATTAGACACTAGAAAAAAAATGGATTACTGGATATGAACTTTAAACGTGCCCCAAGGATCACAACAAATTTTAAATGGTAATATCTTTATTAGTTTTAATAATAAAAAATAATATTAAAACAAAAGATGTTCTGTCATAAATGTATGTATAAATTGTGTACATAATTGACTCTATAACAGATAAAGGCCCAGCAGGAAGACCAAAATATGTCTATAGCTGAGAAATGCTGTGCCAGATGTGCAACTAATACTACCTAGAGCTGAAAAATACTTTATTTAAAGTTTTAGTCCAATTTTGTTTAACTGGATACCATAGTTTGGTTTTGGTTAACAACATTGTGTGTGTTGTTTTAATGTTTAACCACTTAAGCCCCGGACCAATATGCTGCTAAATGCCCAAAGGCGTTTTTACAATTCGGCACTGTGTCGTTTTAACAGACAATTGTGCGGTCGTGCGACGTGGCTCCCAAACAAAATTGGCGTCCTTTTTTCCCCACAAATAGAGCTTTCTTTTGGTGGTATTTTATCACCTCTGCAGTTTTTATTTTTTGCGCTATAAACAAAAATAGAGCGACAATTTTGAAAAAAAAATCAATATTTTTTACTTTTTGCTATAATAAATATCCCCAAAAACATATATAAAATAGTTTTTTTTCCTCAGTTCAGGCTGATACGTATTCTTCCACCTATTTTTGGTAAAAAAAATCGCAATAAGCGTTTATCGATTGGTTTGCGCAACATTTATAGCGTTTACAAAATAGGGGATAGTTTTATTGCATTTTTATTATTTTTTTTTTTTTACTACTAATGTTGCCGATCAGCAATTTTTTTTGTGACTGCGACATTATGGCGGACACTTCGGACAATTTTGACACATTTTTGGGACCATTGTCATTTTCACAGCAAAAAAATGCATTTAAATTGCATTGTTTATTGTGAAAATTACAGTTGCAGTTTGGGAGTTAACCACAAGGGGGCGCTGTAGGATTTAGGGTTCACCTAGTTTGTGTTTTCAACTGTAGGGGGGTGTGGCTGTAGGTCTGACGTCATCGATCGAGTCTCCCTATAAAAGGGATCACTCGATCGATGCAGCCGCCACAGTGAAGCACGGAGAAGCCGTGTTTACATACGGCTCTCCCCGTTCTTCAGCTCCGGGGAGCAATCGTGAGGGGGAGGCTAGAAACCAATAGCCGCGCCCTGGTCCCGGATCGCTCCCCGCGGGTTTCCGACCACCGCATGTAGCGGGGGGGACCCCCGGACCCGCGCAAAGGCAGGGACGTAAATATACGCCCATCTGCCTGTACGTGCCATTCTGTGGACATATATGTACATGCGGCGGTCAGGAAGTGGTTAAGTAAAAATATTTTATGTTACTTTTAATCTGCTGTATCATAATTTCTTCTTTTATTACATTGTATTGAAGAAATTCTATCTAATTGCTACCTGTATTTCATTGAACCTGCTCCCCGATTAGAAACTGTTAAAGTGGAGTTCCTTCAACATCCCTCAGTAATCTGTGCACTAGAAACAAATTGGCATTTTTTTCTGCATCACTTACTGGATATTTCCTGTATCCATTTTCACTTCCTCCTTCTCGACCGTGGGCAATTTCTGGTTTGCAATGCCTCCTGGGAGATGTGTGTCATCAATCCCAGGAGGCAACCCGACCTGCAAACTATTACACTGCTTATGCTCCACTGAGCATGTGGGAGATCTGGGTAACCAGAATGCACTTGAATACAGGAAGAGATAGGAAGAGATACAGTCTGGTTTCAGATGCCCACACAGGAGATGGCCACAGTCTGCTGGAAGTTTATAAAGTAAGAACACAATGCTGCAAAAAAACAAAACCAACCTTAGTTTACAGCAAAACTTTGATGGATACATGAAGCTTGTGTTTTATCGGGGTATTTTTATCGAAAAAGTATAATTTCCGCCGTAAAACTGCTTTAAGATCTCATCAAAAAAAATAAATGCATTGCTTACAGTCAATCATTCATATCATATGTGATTGTTAGACTTGCCTTGAAACCATAAGACAGTAAGGTAAGACATCCCACTGTGCCCCAAGGTATTTCTTATAGGTATATTGCCCAATAGCCTGCCTAAGTTAGCTAAGAAATTGACACATTCTTACAACCTCTAGATGTCTTATTGCCCTCCAGTAGAAGAGTCAAAAGCCCCTGACCTGTATTGATCTTTACATTAGGATTAAAGACATAGAAACTATGGAGTCTCATGGCCCGTCTCACCGATTCGGTTTATTGGAATGATGCAATATGGAAGCTTGCGGGATAACCCACAAGACGTTTAATGTCTTTTTTTTGTCTGTAATAATGGTAAGCTCTTCCCCAGGAGCATCAAATCCAGCTGTCTACTATTCCTCTGACCTCTTCTCTTATTCTATTCTGCCTCCTGTTTTTACTGTTGGTATTTTTGGACTGTTTTCAAGGACCAGAAGACTTACTTAACCTCCTTGGCGTTTTTCCCGTGTCTGACACGGGGTAAAAATTTGCTGCTACTATTGTTGATCCCGTGTCAGACACGGGCTCGCCTCGCTGAATCCAGAGACTGTTTACTTACCTTCTCCCTGGATCCAGCGATGCATCCACGCTGTGTGAGCGAGCGGGTGCTCGCTCGATTCACACAGCGTCCCCGTGTGCCGCCGAGCTCCGTTCCCTGCGACGTTACGTCGCACGGGGACGGAGAACGGCGCCAAATTCAAAAATGTAAACAAACACTTTACATACAGTACAATGTAATCTTATAGATTACAGTACTGTATGTAAAAAATACACACCCCCCTGTCCTAGTGGTCTGCCCAGTGCCCTGCATGTCATTTTATATATATAAAAACTTTTCTTTCTCCCTGCAAACTGTAGATTGCCCATAGCAACCAAAAGTGTCCCTTTATGGCAAAAATGTTTTAGAGCAGCTAAAAAACAGCGATAATAAATTATAATCACTTGCAGAATTTAGCGATAGCGATCTGTGGGGAAATTCGTCATAAAAAAAAAAAATTATGACAGCAAAAATTCTGCAACTGAGCAAATTTCAGTGATTTTGATTTGATTACATTTTTGAATAATTTTTACTATAATTATATTATTATTTGTTATAATTTTTTATAATTATTTATTATATTATAATTTTTAATAAAAAAAAAAAAAAAAAATCATACCGGGATGCCTATTAGACTCTTGTTTAGATAGATTTAAGTAAGTACTTACTAAGAATTGCAGGCCTATAATACATAACACCACATTTCCTTGCAAAACAATTGCAACGCTTTTGGTACAAAATTCCAGACAGAATCATAACGCCAGGGAGGTTAAATGGCATCATTGTCACTCATATGGCCATGCAGTTGCAACAATTGCATGTCGATGTTACAGTGCATCAGTCTGATGTAAACTCTATCAGTTGTCCTTGTTTGATATATTTTTTTGTTTGTTTTCTTAACTACCTTTTGTTATGTTGTATATTGGAAAAATCTAATAGAAATTGTCAATTAAAAAGAAAAAAAAAACACAGTAAGGTACTACTATTGTACAGCAGTACTAAGTAGGAAGTAAATATTGTAGATGTAATGAGGAAATATGACTGCCCCCATTTACACATGTAATTGCAAATTATACATAGAAAGTATGTTTTAAAAATATAAATATGTATAAATGTTAACATATTTAAAACAATACACATAGAAAATATCATCTATTTCAAAGCCCAGCTTCAATTTTATATATAAAAAAAAAAAAAACGTAAAACATTTCTTTAAAATTTTACAATTTGATAAAAATCCATTAGAGTCAATGGGAAAGCTGAAATTATAATTTTTTTGACGGTGAGCTAAATATCTCTTGTGGTTTTGGGAGGCATTTTAGAAATACCCTAGGCCTCTTCTGGTGCAAAATAAAAAAGCTAACCCTAAGGGTAAGCCTCCCCTTAACTAACACTGCATTCTCCCAGCTCAGTGTTTCGCAAACTTTTTTGTCTTGCGGTGCACCAAAAGGTGTAAAAATGTTTTGTGGCACACCTGAAAATATTTGTAATGCAGCCTGACCAGTGCCCATCAATGCAGCCTTAGCAGTGCCCATCAATGCAGCATTACCAGTGCCCATCAATGCAGCATTACCAGTGCCCATCAATGCAGCCTCACTAATGTCCATAAATGCAGCCTCACCAGTGGCCATAAATGCAGCCTCACCACTGGCCAATAATTCAGCCTCACCATTGCCCATAAATGCAGCCTCACCAGTGTCCATAAATGCAACCTGATCACTGGGGCAGGGAAAATGAGGTGTATGAGGGTGGGTGGGGGGGGGGGATCGATGGGATGTGGATGTCAGATGGGTGTGTCAGGGTTTCTCATCTGGCAGCTCAATTTAGCAGGTCCTTGCACGCCATGGCCTCCTGGGGGGCTGATGCTCCTGGTCCAGGGGTAAAGTTGCTGCTAGCACCCAGCCCCACAGCCCAAGCCAGTCATGCTTCCCAACTCCCTTGCTTTCCTTTCCTCCAAGACTCCGGTCTCCAGAAGTTGTCGCTTCCTCTACGCTTAAGCGCAAACTACAAATCCCAGAATGCAACATCGGCAGGCCGACTCGGTCGTGCCCCCAGGCTGCCTGTTACAATGACGGCACCCAGGCTCTCCGTGACACGCCCACAAATGTGCCCCGCAACACTAGTGTGCCAGGGCAGTGGGCACACAGTTTGAGAAACTCTGTTCTAGCTTTAAAAATACATTTTTCGAGCATTAAAATATTAAAATCGGCTATTCAAGAATCTTAACCTACTTTGCACAAACAGTGGGCTCTATTCACAAAACAGATTGCATATGGTATTTAGATCTTTTCCCAAATACCGTATGTGATATTGAAAATGTAAATTCATTATAGCTCCATGCGATATTTACTGCATAAAGCAGAAATGCTCAGTAAATACTGTATAAAACAGCAGTGAAAGTCCATTTACAAAAGAAAAAAAAATGCATCTGGTAAATAAGTAGTGGACTCGGCAAGCGATATTTAAGGAACCGGAAGCCGCCGGAAGCCGCCAGCATCCTTATCAACCAGTGGTTGTTAAGATGAGTCATCACCTGTTAGCAGGGACCTGAAAACAAAAACCACTCTAATAGCTTCAGTATTTTCACTGAAGTCACTGAGTCACTGACCCAGAACAAGTATGCAGCAAAGAGAATGAGAATGTAAGTGTAAATCCTCATCTGCATATTTGTTTCAGGTTTGTGCCTCATAAAATGTTGAAAGCATTTAGTTACAGTAGCTTCACAGCCATACAACTAGCATTTTATAGGACTAAAGGCAGCCTTCATACCTCATCTGATCAAGTTTAATTTTTAGAGTGTTGCTACTTAACCCAGCCATAGGTTCAGCAGGGACCAGCCAAGATTCGAACCATGCATGGGCAAGCTAAATGCACCCAAGCTGATCGAACAATCAACTTGGGTACAACCAGCCTGACGGATTTTACATAGGATTATTGCTAAGGGCATTTATAATATTAATTTGTGCAAATCTTTCAATAACATTCTTCGGAAAGTTTCAATGTGCCCCTCATTCCCCATGGGAGGGTTGAACAAAGATTTGTTCCTTAGATTGCTAATTTGGAATTGTGAATGGGATAAACTCAGTAGGCTCATGTATCGGAGAATACATTGACTGATTCCTCCAACCCTTGGTGAAGAAAACTGAATCGTACTTGAGAGATACCAAACACTTAATACAGCTACTAGATAATAGCAAACAGAAAAATTCTCCTGCGCTCCGGTATTTTCTACTATGGGGTAGCGTAATCCAATTAAAAGGTATCTTCCAAAGTCTTGCAGCCCTCCTCAGAATCGTGGGAATTCATATGGCTAAGAAAAAGAAAAAAGAATGGAGGGCACACCAACCTAGTGTGATATTGTACAACAAGTTTTTTTTATTTAAAATATTATATTAAAATCAATAGTTATACTCACAAAGATGAGTTAAAAACTTCCCTTGAAAGACAGCACAGCAAATGTACAGCAACACCAGCAGAACACGATGATTGTTCGGATTGGTATCCAACCGATGGTAGGGCTGACGCGTTTCGGCGGCGTACCCCTTTCTTCAGAGCCTCGGTGGTCTGCAGTACTCCCTCACAGGCAACAAATTGGGCCCTGAAAGGCCTAAGTGATCTAAAAAATGCACAAAAAATGCACAACAAAGATTTATCAGTGATTGTCTTGAATATAGTCTTGATCCCAACTACTTTTGGTATGAGAAAAAATATTATAAACAAATTTGTGGAATCGCAATGGGCGCAAAGTATGCGCCAAGTGTGGCCAATCTGTATATGGCCGAATGGGAGGAAGAGGCCCTGTACAATAGGAAACCCCAACAGGTATTACTTTTTAAACGTTTTATTGATGACATTATAGTAATCTGGGCAGGGGATAGGGAAAGTTTGCTTTATTTTGGTTTTAACTTGAATTCAAATAGAACAAATATAAAACTGACATGGGAGATAAGTCACGAGAAAATCCACCTTTTTGGACTTGGAGATCATGAAAGAAGGAACAAAATTAATAACACAGACCCACTTTAAAACGGTAGATAGAAACAGCTATCTACCGTTGGATAGTTGCCACCACACTCCATGGCTAGAAAACATACCAAAAGGTCAGCTTCTCAGACCAAGAAGAAACTGTACAAAAAATTAAGTTTTTTTTAAAACAAGCTAAGTTTATTGGCCAAAGATTTGTTGAAAAGGGATGTAAACAAGAATTCATTGACGAGAAGATAGAAGATGTATTTGCCCTGGAAAGAGAAGTATTAATTCAGGACTCAACCAGAAATAATGCATTTGCGAGTGGTGTTCCTTTGGTAATGGACTACAATGTCCAACATAAATAAATCGAGACGATATGTAAAAAATATTGGAATATCATTAAAGCTGATAGACATCTAGGGACAATCCTACCTGAGAAACCCATGTTTACATACCGTACAGCTCCCACCTTGAGAGATATGGTTGCAAAGAATGTCTTAGACCCACCCACAAAAAAAACGTTCTAATTTTTTAATGGAAAAGGTTTTTATCCATGCAAAATGTGCTATACATGTAGACACACAAAAGAATGCAAAAAGAAGAAAGAAAGTTTTAAATTCACCCTTACTGGGAACGAATATAAGATAAAAGATTTTATTACATGCAAAACTGAAGGTGTGGTCTATCTCCTTGAATGTCCATGTCAGATTCAATATGTAGGGAGAACTAAAAGAGAACTATGGAAAAGGCTTTGAGAATACACACAAAATATAAAAAATGGCTATCCGAAGCATAGTTTGTCCCGACATTTTGATAGATGTCACAGTAAAGATCCCTCGTCCTTGAAAGTATGGGGAATTGAAAAATATAAACCTCATTGGAGGGGGGATGATAAGGTCAAATAAACCAGCCAATTAGAATCCCGCTGGATACATGAACTTTGTACCTTAGTACCCCATGGACACAACGTTAAATTTGATCTGAACTGTTTTATCTCTAATTTTTAATATTATTAATTTTATCAATTCACTCTATCCAGTTTTATCTTTTAAATATTTTTAAAAGGTTTTTTAACCCTACAGGGCCTCTGATTCCGATAATGTTATATCTGAAATACCCATGTACCTTGGCGATACATTTGGATGTCATTACCATATAGCTATACTTTGTTATGGCTTTCCGTATCCTCTTTATATGGAATTGTTTATTTATTCCTAGATCCCCATTATAGGATTTAATAATTTTATGAAGATTGTTTAGGTGGTTGATTCTGACACTACATATTAATTACTATTTTTCATGTATTCCTGGGACCGTTGTCCATTTGGATTTTCTCCTTTAAACAAAGTTGAGAGTTAATGGTACTTTTAAACCAGTAGATGGAGCAGTGTTATTCATTATGTTCCATTATATTTCTCTTCCATCCTCATCCCCAATCATGTGAAAAAGGTTAGCTCATGTGTGGTGGCATGATGTTGCCATTTTTTATATTTTTCTAGTTGTGTTATTTAGTCTATTTATCCATTTTGTAATAAATATTATTTTTTATGACCTAGTTGTCACCATAATTATTGTTGCCTAGAAAGTCCCACCTAATAGAGGTATTCGATTTTCTACATCCCCAATCATGTGGGAATTACCATTGGTATCCCTATAGGATTATTGTGTGTAAGTTTTGAGCTTCTAGGAAATCACTAAATGGCTTAATTAAGTATTTTCCACACTCTGATCTGACCTTATTCTTTTGACATTTAATATCTCCGTTTGAGAGTGTTTTGCCACTTATCCACCAGGGGAGGGAGCAAGTGAACTACCCTTGCCTATTTGTTACCAGGTGTGATTACTACCTTTGACCAGCGGAAGGAGCACCGCTGTTTACCTTGTTCTAGTGCAACCCGATTCTCTATCATCCTAGAAAGGAATTGCTTTTAAATAGTCACCCTCGTCAGTACGGCTTTATACCCTGTAATTAAGTGGTGTTTACAGCCACGATACGCGTGAGGGAAGTTAAGCTGTTGGTGACGTTGTCTCTACTCTCGGCCGGGAGCGAAGAGACTGCTGTGTTTGATGTCTGACGTGTGAGACTTTAATCTGAAATGTGAGTGTTTACTATGTTTATAATAAATTATGCTGGCGTTTTTACACTATTGTGAGCATTATTCCTTCCATATGTGCCTTGTGGGGAGTCATTGATCCTAATGAAGAGGGACTTGAGCTCTGGCTAAGCGCTACCTTTGTGGAGTGAAGGTGACATGCAACGCTGCAAGGCCGCGTAAACACGGAGGGACATGTCCGCTGAGACATGTCTGACGGACCGTTTCCAGCGGACATGTCTCCTCCGGATTTTCGTCCGACGGTGTGTACACACCATCGGATGAAAATCCCCTCGGCCAGGGAATGCGGTGACGTGGCGGTGATGTTGATGCCGCCACGTCACCAAACGAGGAAGTGAAATCCTTCCGCGCATGCGTCGAATCCATTCGACACATGCGCAGACAGTTCTGTCCACTGGTTAGTGTACTAACCAGCGGACAGATCTGACGGACAGGTTTGTAGCGGACAAATTTCAAAGCATGCTTTGAAATTTGTACGAAGGACAAACCTGTCCGCTAGCCCGTACACACGATCGGAGATGTCTGCTGAAACAGTCCGTCGGACCAGTTTCAGCAGATAAATTTGATCGTGTATACGCGGCCCTACAGTTATAGGGAAAGAGAAGCTGCCATTGGGATTTCACAAAAGGCTTAAAGGGGTGTTCCAGCCAAAATTGTGTTTATTAAAAGTCAGCAGCTACAAAAAGTGTAGCTGCTGGCTTTTAATAAACACACACTCACCTGCTCCACGATCCAGCGACGCGCCGGCCGGGGGGTCCGCTCCTCCCCCCCCTCCCCAGCCGGCGTCTCCATCTCGACTGTGGGCACCCAGCCGTGACAGCCTTCGGCTTCACGGCCGGGCACCACTGCGCATGCGCGAGCTGCGCTGCGCATGCGCGCGGCGCGGCTCGCCGCTGATTGGAGAGGCGATCGCATGGGACCTGACAGTGTCCCATGTGATCGCCTACAGGGAGGGGCTGGTGTAGGCGATTAAGGCTTAATCGCCTAACCAGCCCCTCGGCGGAAGCAGGAAGTGGGACAGGAAGTCCCACTCCTACTGAAGCCCCCACTCCCCCCCCAAAAAAAATTACATGCCAAATGTGGCATGTAAGGGGGTGAGGAGTGGATTAAAAAAAAGTCATTTTTTAGGGTGGAACTCCTCTTTAATATAAGCCTCATAGAGGTGAGAGGCTGGTGAAACTGGGCACGTGTGAAGTGAAGCACTTTCTGAGCACTGCACATTTGGAAAACTTTGTGGACATTTATTCATCATACCATTTATTTTACATTTTATTTTTTCACAATTTTTTGAATTATATGGTTGGACTCTTGACCCTGGGAATTTTGCACTTTAATGTGTTTTTGCACAATTACTTGAAGCTACCAATATATTATTGTTGGATTGGACTCAATTTGCACATTTATGCTGTTTGCCAATAATTAACTATGGTTAACTATTTTGATGGTTTATTTTGTCATGCACCTAGCACACGGAAATTGCATTATACCTTTCAATTTCTGATTGTAGATTATATATTTTATTATTATCAATATTTTTATTTATTATTATTAACTACTTGTCCACCGCCCACCGTCAAATGACGTGATGTCTTTTTAAAGCCGCGGGCGGGTGCGCGCACCCGCCGCTCTGCTGGGATCCCGGCGCGAGTGCCCGGCGGCAACGATCGCCGCCGGGCACACGCGATTGCCCAGTAACTGAGCGGGGACATGGAGCTCTGTATGTAAACACAGAGCTGCACGTCCCTGTCAGGGAGAGAGGAGAGCGGTTGTGTCCCTTGTACATAGGGACACAATCGGTCACCTCCCCCAGTCACCCCCCCTCCCCCCACAGTTAGAACACTCATAGGACACACATTTAACCCCTTCCCCGCCCCCTAGTGGTTAACCCTTTCACTGCCAGTCACATTTATACAGTAATCAATGCATATTTATAGCATTGTTCACTGTATAAATGTAAATGGTCCCAAAAATGTCAGAAAAGTGTCCGAAGTGTCCGCCATAACGTCGCAGTCCCAATAAAAAAATTGCAGATCGCCGCCATTAATAGTAAAAAAATAAAATAAAAAAAATGCCATAAACTATCCCCTATTTTGTAAACACTATAAATTTTGCGCAAACCAATCGATAAACGCTTATTGCATTTTTCTTTTACCAAAAATATGTAGAAGAATACGTATCGGCCTAAACTGAGGAAAAAAATATATTTTTTATATATTTTTGGGGTTATTTATTATAGCAAAAAGTAAAAAATATTGCATTTTTTTCAAAATTGACGCTCTATTTTTGTTTATAGCGCAAAAAATAAAAACCGCAGAGGTGATCAAATACCACCAAAAGAAAGCTCTATTTGTGGGAAAAAAAGGACGCCAATTTTGTTTGGGAGCCACGTCGCACGACCGCGCAATTGTCAGTTAAAGCGACGCAGTGCCGGAAGCTTAAATTTTGTCTGGGCAGGAAGGGGGTGTAGGTGCACAGTAGGCAAGTGGTTAATACAGTTCTTAATTAGCGAGCGCCCCAAAACTTAACCTATACCGCTCCTTCATCGCTCCTTCCCATTTAAAACAATTGGAAACCGCGGCAATACCGCCCGCAATGCACCTCTGCAGAGGCACATTGCGGGCGGTATTAACCCTTTATTGGCCGCTAGCGGGGGTAAATACCGCACCACAAGCGGCCGAATCTCACGGCAAATCCGACGGTATAGCGGTGCTATTTTTAGCGGCGCTATACCGCCACCGCGGCTCCCGCCCCAGTGTGAAAGGGGCCTTAGATTGCACAATTTTTGAATAATATCATTAGGAGAAACAATTTAATCTAAGGTCTTCAACTACTTAAGGACCGGAAGGATTTGCTCCCTTAATCACCAGGCTATTTTTGCGATACGGCACCACGTCACTTTAACTGACAATTGCGCGGGCGTGCAATGCTGTTTTTTAGCGTGATTTATATATTTTCCTTGTGCGATGCTGTACCCAAACTAAATTGATGTCCTTTTTTCCCACAAATAGAGTTTTCTTTTGGTGGTATTTGATCACCTCTGTGGTTCTTATTTTTTGCGCTATGAACAAACAAAGAGAGACAAAAAATATATATATTTAATCATCAGTTTAGGATGATATATAATCTACTACATATTTTTGGTTAAAAAAATCGCAATAGTCGTATATTGATTGGTTTGCGCAAAAATTATTGCGTCTACAAACTATGTGATAGATTTAGGGACTTTTATATTTTTTATTGTTTCTACTGGTTATGGTTGCAATCTGCCATTTTTAGCAGGACTGCGACATTGCGGTGGACATATCTGACTCCAAATGGCACTTTTTTGGGTCCAGTGACAATATAACATTAATCAGTGCTATAAAAATGCACTGATTAATGTAAAAATGACACTGGTAGAGAAGGGGTTAACTCTAGGGGCGAACAAGGGGTTAACTGTGTTCCCTCGGCATGTTCAAACTGTAGGGGGCATGGGCTACCTGGGACATGACAGAGATCACTGTTCCCGATCACTGGGAGCAGTAGATCTCTGTCATGTCCCCTGTCAGAATGAGGAACCGCCTTGTTTACTAAGGCAGATCTCCATTCTGCCTATGTATTAGGTGATCGCAGGCAACCGGTGGACATCGAGTCCCCCCAGACCTGTGGGCACGCTCCAGCAGTGTAAAGCGCGTGCAAGCCGAAGCCGATGCCAGGCCCGCCCACAACTATGAGCCAACGTTTTTTACCGTTAGAGGTTTTTTACTGTTAGAGCAGTAAGAATGTGGAACTCCATCTCACAGTTGTGGATGTCAATGGGGAGTGTTGATAAATGAAAAAAAAAATGTTTAGATGAACAAATGCATTGTACAGGGATGTTAAAATTGGTAGTGACATAAACACACACACACACATGCCGCGTACACACGATCGGACATTCCGACAACAAAACTGTGGATTTTTTTCCGACGGAATGTTGGCTCAAACTTGTCTTGCATACACACGGTCACACAAATGTTGTCTGAAATTCCGATCGCCAAGAACGCGGTCACGTACAACACTACGACGAGCCGAGAAAAATTAAGTTCAATGATTCCGAGCATGCGTCAAATTAATTCCGAGCATGTGTAGGATTTTTGTGTGTCGGAATTCATACTGATGATCGGAATTTCGGACAGGAACTTTTGCCGTTGGAAAGATAGAGAACCAGCTCTCAAATATTTGTCGTAAGAAAATTCCGACAGAAAATGTCCGAAGAAGCGTACACACGAGCAGAATAATAAAGTAAAACAGTGCAGAGCAATAGTAAAATATGTAAAACACAAATCAATAATCGCAATAATAAATGTCCATATATTAGTAAAGCAAAATTCTCCTGCGCTCTGGTGTTTCGCCAAACCCGTGTAATGTAGTGTAGTCTCACGGCAAGGTCTAGAGTCTTGCAGCCCTCCTCAGAGCAAAGGGTATTCATATGGCTAGAAAAATATACCGTATTTATCGGCGTATAACACGCACCGGCGTATAACACGCACCCCAATTTTAAGAAGGGAGTTTAGGGAACAAATGTTTTCTCAGGACCCTTTACAGTACACAGCCTCCCCCCATCTAATACACATCCCCCCTCCATTATACATCCCCCCATCCAGTACACATCCCCCCTCCATTATACATTCCCCATCCAGTACACAGAACCCCATACAGTATATATCCCCCTCCCCAGTACACATCCCCCATCCATTATACATCCCCCATCCAGTACACAGAACCCCATACAGTATACATCCCCCTCCCCAGTACACATCCCCCATCCAGTACACAGAACCCCATACAGTATACATCCCCCTCCCCAGTACACATACCCCATCCATTATACATCCCCATCCAGTACACAGAACCCCATACAGTATACATCCCCCTCCCCAGTACACATCCCCCATCCCCAGTATACAGCCCCCATCCATTATACCCCCCCTGCACTCCCAGGAGACCCCCAGTCTCCTGGGACAGTGCTGCCAACATTCTCTACAGTTAAGTAAAAACAAAAAACACTGTCAGCCCCTTCCACACTGCTCCTCCTGTGTCTATTGCAAAACGAAACGAAGCTTGCATTTACCTCAATAGCTCCGTTTTTTTTCACTGACCTGGGGTCACATGACTGCCCTCCTCTGATGGGCATGTGACTTCTCTCCTCCTCCAATCAAAGCTACACTCAGAGGAGGAGGAGAGCAGCCTAAAAATAACAGAGCTATAGAAACATTTATAAGCTTCGTTTTACCATTGTAAAACACAGACTATCCGCGCCCCCTGCTGGTGAAACATGATATCGGCGTATAACGCGCAGGCACTGTTTAACCTCTGTTTTCAGAGGAAAAAAGTGCGCGTTATACGCAGATAAATACGGTATATAATATATATTAGATCAGGAAGAAGTCCATAGGTGCATGTGAAAAAGGCACAAATCATAAACTGCAGTGTAGACATTTGACAGGTGACAGAAAATCCCTCCACCACATATAGATTGGCCTCTCACCTCATCTACTCAACCTATCAAAGGTCAAAGAGCAATGAACCCAGCCTTGGGATATGAACTATGTGGGTATTGAGGCATCGTTTAACTTTTTTACTGACACAATTATGTCTTATGTGATTACTTACTATAATTATTATATGTTAATATAGACTTCATCAATTTTACTGCTTTGTATTGGCATAAATATACAGATACAATACAATAAGCCTTATAATTCAAAAAAATAATGTGGCCATATACGTTCAAAATATATTATAAAACAGAGGTGATACATAAAATGATTACACATCTAAACCATTGTGACCTAAAACCTAACTTTTAATTAAGCCGCATTAAAATCTTGCTGAAAAAAGAAAATCTTGTGTATGTGGCTGTATACCACAAGGGGAAACGCTGTTCTCATAATAAAGGAAATCAATCCTCATATTGAATGCAAAAATAAATGACACTTTCCCTGAGCTGAATCTCTCTCAGAAATATTAAAGAGTATCATATCTCAAAAGTTCCCAGAATAGCAAAGTTCCCCTGATAAATCACACATAAGTGGTTACATATTCCCAGGGCCGGTACAAGGCAGGGGCCGAAGGAGCGGATGCCCTGGGCGCTACCATTTGTGGACAGGAGGGGGGCGCAGGTGAAGTGCCAGCAGTGTGCTTCATTGTACACATTAGCTGGCGCCACTAGCTCTACTGTATTCATCTGTACCATACTGTAATGTGCCGAGTGCGCTCCTGCACCCACTTACACCATCCACACCAGCCATACAGGTCAGCGCTGCTCCTTCTCTCCCCCTATGAGGGGACTTTGTAGTCCCGTCCTGGCAGCGTGACATCACTCACAGCCGGAGGCGGGATAGGAGGAGAGTAGAGAGCTGCTACTGAAGCTGCGAGAGGAGCCGCCGAGGAGGAACTAGATGAAGTTCAGCAAAGTGTGTGTATTGCCTGGACTTTTTCACCTCTGACAGCCCTCTCCTCTCTGACTTGTCACATAACATGTAGCCAGTGGAGGAAGTTTCCTGCACAGCTCTCTCCTGGCTTTTCTTTGTTAGCTCTGTACACTCACTGCTGCTGCCCTCGAGCACAATTTTGCTCCCAGTACTGTAAGCTACCGAAAGTGATTGCAGAGGCAGCTTGTCCCTGCTTGCTGCTTCTACTGGTACATTGCAGCACTGAGCTGTGGAGCTCTGAAACTCCTCTTCAGTTCTGTGCTACAGCAGGCAGAGCTCTCTGTACTCTGCTGAATAAAAAAAAAAAGCCTGTGCATACCATAGAGACTTGTGCCGTCAGAAGAGGTGAGGGTTGGCCAAAGCCTGAGGTGCAGAGAGGAGTGCACTGTAAAGGTGTGGGGGAGGGGGGAATATGTGCTGAGAGAGGGAACAGTGAAGGGGGGGGGGGGTGTAGCAGAGAGAGGATTAGGGGTGAATTTGTACATGGAGGGGATATGGGGTGGATTTGTACATGGAGAAGATCTGGGGTGGATTTGTACATGGAGGAGAGCTGGGGATGCATGCAGAGTGGGAATCTGGGGTGGATTTGTACATGGAGAAGATCTGGGGTGGATTTGTACATGGAGGAGAGCTGGGGTTGCGTGCAGAGTGGGAATCTGGGGTAGATTTGTACATGGAGATCTAGGGTGGATTTGTACATGGAGGAGAGCTGGGGATGCGTGCAGAGTGGGAATCTGGGGTGGATTTGTACATGGAGGAGAGCTGGGGATGCGTGCAGAGTGGGAATCTGGGGTGGATTTGTACATGGAGATCTAGGGTGGATTTGTACATGGAGGAGAGGTGGGGATCTGGAGTGCATTTGTACATGGAGGAGATCTGGGGTGGATGTGTGCAGAGAGGGGATCTGGGGGGGATTTGTACATGGAGGAGATCTGGGGTGGATGTGTGCAGAGGGGATCTGGGGGGATTTGTACATGGAGATCTGGGGTGGATGTGTGCAGAGGGGATCTGGGGGGGATTTGTACATGGAGGAGATCTGGGGTGCATGTGTGCAGAGGGGATCTGGGGGGGATTTGCACATGAGGGAGAGCTGGGGGGGATGTATGCAGAGTGGAGAACTGGGGAAGTGTGGAGGGGGTGGATTTGTGCAGAGAGGGAGAGGAGAACTGGGAAGGGGAACCCTGTGCAGAGGGGAGAGCTGCAGAAGGCAGGTTGTGCAAAGTGAGAGCTGTGGAGGGTGGGGAAGGTTGTGCAGAGGCGAGAGCCATGGGGGAAGCTGGGGGTGCAAAAGTGAAACATGGGGGGGTGGCAAAGGTCAGAGCTGTGGATTAGGGTGAGCTTTAGATTGAGGTGTAGAGATAATGTGGATGGGGGTGCAAAGGTAAGTTGTGGACTGGGGGTGTAGAAGTGAGATGTTGATGGGGAGGGGCAAAGGTGAGCTGTGGAAGAGGGGACACAGAGATAGAATACTTGAGGGAAGGGGGATTTTTGCTTGGGGAAGACCAGGGATGGGGGACAGCAAAGCATACAGAGTTCAGTGAGCAAGAGTATGTAATGCATGGCTGTATGTTACATATTAAAGGCCTTGGGATGGCACTTCTGCATGCTGTATTCTGTACAAAGTGTTTTGCGTTACATACTCCTGGGCCCTGCATTCTGTATGCTGATCTGCATATTACATATGCTTTACCACTGCATGCTGTGTGATACCCTCTGTAACATTTTCCTCACCCCTGCACTCTGTACACAGGGCTATATGCTGCATATACCTGAGCACAAGGGATGCTTTGCATTGAATGTAAGTGCTGTCCCTTTTGCTGATTTTTTTTTCTGTGCCTTGTGTGATACGCACTTCTCACCACTGCACAGTACACATTCCTGACCAGTGGCAGTGGCTGACCAGTGGCAGTTAATTAACCCCCTTTGTGCTGCATTAGTGCATTAATTAACCCTGACACTGGTGCAACTAATGCAGCACAAAGGTGTTAATTTACTGCTACTGGTCAATTACTAATGCATCAGTGACCAGTGGCTTTGACAGAGGAGTCAAACACATAATACATGGCAGGTAGTCATTCATGACATTTTCCAACCCCATCCATAAGACATATAGAAAGAAGTTGACATGTCTTTCGGGCAGGAAAGGGGGTATGAGGAGAACATTCTCACAAAAGGTCATAGGAAAAGCCCCAGTGAAGCAATGAGGACTGGCTTCTAGGGTACTTTGTTTCAAAGTAGCGTAAGAAAAAGAGTCCCCCTCCCCATGTAAAATACAGGGGGGGGGAAGCATACAGTAACTACCACTGTTTGGAGTAGCTGAAGAGAAAATGTTCCATTCTTACAAAAGACCTTTATAAAAGAGAGAAGTACCTTTTTAGCAAAAGCGAAGGGTTCTGAGTGGGCAAAAATACCTGTGGAAATTTCCAGAGAGGCACAGATAGTCACAGCAGTGACGATGATAATTGGGGGGGGGGGCGCAGTTTGCCTCCTTCGCCCTGGGCACCAAATGACCTTGTCCCAGCACTGCATATTCCCCACAGTGACCCTAGAAGAAAACATATTTAGCTTTTTGAACAAAGCTTTGTCAGGGGTGAATGCAAATAAAATAAAATAACAAACATCAGTAATGCCACATGCCAAATGGCAGTCATCCCAGCATTTGCCCTCTATTTATAATATTTACAATTGGCACATCAAGGTGTCATCATGTCATGCACGTACAACTACATGTGTCATGACATCATCGTCTCACCACACCTAGGTGCATAGTGACATCATTACATCATGATGCAACATCATCATCACTCAGGCACTGTTATGCCAATGCTTATCTTGCCTCAACTAATATCTGTCCCATTGCAATAATAGATGTACATATTTTTACCATGTTGGAACTTACTGTACATATTGGAAAACAAATCCTATTCTCCACAACATAAATGTGTAATCTTTAAGGTAGGTAATAGGACTCTAATGCCCTATACACACAATCGGTTCGCCTGATGAAAACAAAATGATGGATTCTTTCATCAGATATCCAATGAAGCTGACTTTCATCAGTCTTGCCTACACACCATCGGTCAAAAATCTGATTGTGTCCAACGTGGTGACGTAAAACGCAACAACGTGCTGAGAAAAATTAAGTTAAATGCTTCCGAGCATGCGCCGACTTGATTCTGAGAATGTGCAGATTTTTGACCAATGGATTTCCCCACAGACGATCGTTTTTTTTTCCATCGGTTTTTTATCCATAAGAAACATTTAAAACAGGTTCTATTTTTTTTCACCGATGGGAAAAAAACTGATGGGGCCCACACACGATCGGTTCGTCCGATGAAAACGGTCCATCGGGCATTAAATATCATTGTGGCTAAATAACTCATATACATAATCCTTTTTGGTATTTAGCCACATTTACATTATTATTTGTTTTTCAACAAGATTTTATTGAAGCTTGATTAAAAGTTAAGTTTTAGGTCACAGTGGTTTAGCACATCACCTTTTTATACAATATGCACATAATTGACCCATTTACATAGTGATTTTTAGGCCTCGTACACACGAGGCAATCTATTTGTTCAAATCGGTCGGACCGACCGATTTGAACAAATCTGTCTGCTAGGATTTTGGTTTGCTCGCGTGTACACACGAGCAAACCAAAATCCCCGCCAGCAGACAGCACGCTGACGTGTCGGTGACGTGGCGGTGACGTTGACGCCTCCACGTCACCGCACCAGGAAGTAAAACACTTCCGCGCAATCATTCGGCGCGTGTGCGAGAAGACATGTCTGCTGGTTAGCGTACTAACCAGCAGACATGTCGGGCGGACGGGTTCCCAGCCGACAGATTGGTAAGCATGCTTTCAAATCTGTCGGCTGGCCAAATCCGTCGGCTCGCCCGTACACACGGTCGCATCTGTTTGCTGGGACGGTCTAGCAGACCGTTTCCAGCAGACAGATTTGATCGTGTGTACGAGGCCTCAAAGGTGTCTTGTATTGTATCTGTGTATTTTATGTTAGTGAGTGTTTTGGACCTGAGCCTAAGGTCAGACTAATGGCAAAATTCCTGGAGCAAGACTTCAGTCTATTATCCCAGGAAGTAAGCACAGTTTTCTCAAACGTTCAATTAGCATGTCAAAGGGAGATTACAATAGTGGATGCATTTAAAAACATATCCGAGTTAAATAAAAAGCACATACGTTCTTGGTGGGAAGGGGCCAGTCTTGAAATTGATATAAAGAATTAGGTATATATAAAGGTACATTGTCTGTGAATCCTTACCAGACCACATTCACATATTAAAAATCATTACATTTGTGACAGGCTGAGATGAATTACAGACTGAAAACACTGTTACGACCATGCAGTACCTGTTAGATTTCTAGAAAATATATTTTAAAAGTTTAATGGAGAAGTCCAGCCTGAGCTTTTTAGGCTGGGCTTCTCCGCTGGGTCACAGGAGTGCAATTTGTTTTTCACTCCTGTGACCCGTTGTCAGAGAGGGGTCTGAAATCTGCTCTCTGCTGACATCACTGCCGCCAGTCGGGGCAGTGCGTCATCCCGACTGGATCCACCAGCAGGCTTTGATTAATGGCAGTCTTAGTGTCTCAGTGCTAAAATGAGCGCAGAGAAGTAGAGCAGAAGCGATGCTGACTGTCAGTCAGCATCAGTCAGCATCGCTCTGCTTGAGGAGGAGTGAGAACCGAGGCATCAGCGGTGTTCGGTGGCTCGGTTCTCGGTGCAAAGACACCAGGGGACAGATGCAGCATTGGTCTGATGCTGAGCTACGGCGGCAACCTCTAGGAGGAGTGACTAAAAACAGGGCCCTTAGGTACATTGTGGTATATACTTGCAGGGGTAGGTTCACCTCGTTTTGGGTTAGTATGCTGATGCTGCATCCACCGGGGTAAGTATGAATAGAAAAAAAAAAAACTATACCTCCCTTTTAAACAGCTGAAGGAAGAGCAGAAAATATCTTAAAATGTAAAAGTCAACCAGGTTATAAAGTGCTGGAGGAGAAGTTACAAAAATATATAACAAATCATAAGGAAGAAGTTTAAATAATAAAAAAAAAAAACTCACAAGAATTTGCATAAAGATACACGTGCAGCCCCCTCTACCATAGGTAGGTGCTAGAGTGAGGATTTTTGTGTGATAAGCTGCCAGGCAGGTACATTTAGACATGGGGTCAGGGAGTGGTTAGTGTAGCAGTGCATGTGACCACCTGTGCTTCAGCCTTTGGAGCCTCCCCTGCTTCCAGGGAGATTGTTCTGGAAGAGGGGCAGGGCTGAGGACTGGACTGACAGGGAGCTCATGTGAGGAGCCCTGACCAATCTCCAACTGGAATTGGCAGGGTGCAGGCCTCCCATAATAAGCTCAGGTCCAGCCCACTGGAGGTGAGTTGTCAGCTAAGAGACGTGGAGATAGCAGCAGGAGCCCATCCCTATCTGGGGGGGGTGCACCTTCGGGGGAGGAGCCCAGGAGAGCTTGGAGGGAACCTCGACCTTACACGGTCATGGAGGTGGTGTCCAGGAACGCATGTCCAGTTAAAGTTCTCCATCATGGACTCAGGGCAGGAGAAGGTCGGTGAGTGTGACACAGTGGATTTCTGGAAGAGGCATGACAGGGGAGCTGGGTGCGAGCCAAGAGGAGAGACTGTGGGGTTCTTGTCAAATTGATGTGGCTTGCGGGCGCAGGGCTAGCTGGGATCAGTAGTCCACCAACTAATACAAGCTGCTAATGACTAGGCCGCCGGGGAGGAGTACTGCAGACCCCTGGCCTAGTAACAAGACAGCAAAATCAGCCAGCATCTGGGATTATTTAGAGTGATCTCTTATGTAAAGTGAAGATGATGGGGCAGGAAGACTAACAGTTTACAGTGGAAGCTTTGAGCAGGAGGAGAGAAGTCCTGGGAGCAACCATATGCAGAGGATGATGCAGAGGAGTTGATGCAGAGGAGGAGCAATAGTCTGCATGGGTTATGCAGGGGAAGTGACTGTGATGCCGCGTACACACGATCACTTTTTGTGATGAAAAAAAACGACGTTTTCAAAAACGTCATTTAAAATCACTGTGTGTGGGCAAAACATTGTTTTATGTCTTCAAAAAAACAACCAAAAAAAAATTCGAACATGCTTGAATTTTTGGTGTCGTTTTTCAAAACGTTGTTTTTTGTGTCATAAAAAGTGATGGTGTGTGGGCAAAACGATGTTGAAAACAACGTTTTTAAACCCGCACATGCTCAGAAGCAAGTTATGAGACGGAGCTTCAATGGAACAGAGTGCCGTTGAACGTGGTGTACGTCACCGCGCTTTGCTAGAGCATTTTGGAAAAACGATGGTGTGTATGCAACGTCGTTTTGGAAAATGAAGTTTGAAAAACGTCGTTTTTTTTCATGAGATGAAACGTTGTTTTTTTTCATCACAAAAAGTGATTGTGTGTACGCGGCATAAATGTTAGGGTTCATCAGTTCTTCAACCTATTCTACCAATTTCTTTAAATATGATGGCAAAGCAATCCGTTCTTTAGGCATCCCATATTCCCTTTCCCCATCCAAGTTGTATCCCAGAATAAACAAAAACAAAACAACGCAAATGACTGTTCATTGCCTCTGAGGTGATAGATGGAGGTCTGGCAGCAGGGTAATATGGTGGATGTAAGTTACTAGTAGCAACCATCCGATACACATGGATCATAGAGAAAGAAGACCAATTCCTCCAAATGATGTTTTAGACTTGTCCAAGACATCTAAAAAGTGGGGTGTAAGTACCAATGCAGTAAATTATATACACCTGTAATTTCAATGGGAAGAGGCAAGATGAAAAAGGTATGATAACAGTGTCTGAGTGATGTCGACATTAACCACTGCAATACCAGGCACTTCCCCCCCTTCCTGCCCAGGACAATTTTCAGCTTTCATCGCTGTCACACTTTGAATGACAAATTGTACCCAAACTAAATATTTCTTATTTTCTTCCCACAAATAGAGCTTTCTTTTGGTCGTATTTGATCACCTCTGGGGTTTTTATTTTTTGCTAAACAAACTAAAGAAATTTTTCTTTGTTTCTGTTATAAAATTGGATTTTCTCCTTCACTGACAGGCACTGATGGGACTACACTAATAGGCACTGATGAGGAGGCACTGATGGGTACTGATGAGGAGACACTGATATGTAGAATTGATGGGCACTCATAGGTAGCACTGATATGCAGCACTGATGGGCACCGATAGCCTACACTGATATGCAGCACTGATGGGCAGTGATAGGCATTACTGATGGGCACTGATAGGTGGCACTGATGGGCACTGATGGGTGGCACTGATGGGCACTAATAGGTGGCAGTGATAGGTGGCACTGATGGACACTGATAGACAGCACTAATGGGCACTGATAGGTGGCACCGATGAGGAGCTACTGGCAGGCATTATTGATTGGCATCTGAATGGCACTGGCAGGCATTACTGATGGGGCACTGATTGGCACATTTATGGGCACTAGTTGGCCACTGGTTGGCACATTTATGGGCACGGACAGGTGCTACTGATGGGGCAGACTGGCAGCTGATGACACTGATTGGCAGCTGATGGGCACCTCTCATGGGGTCTGCGCTGATAATTAAAAGATATTTACAATATTTGTTATATGTATACTGTACAGGTCGCCGTGGCTGCGTCCTGGAGGGACGCTATGTTTCCCCTCTATTTGGGCTATGGTCCTTTTAAGAGGACAAAAAGGGTTAATGCACCTGTCCAGGAGATGGTTTAAGTGAGGACAGGAAGTTGCAGGTGGGAGAGTGGAAGTGTGTAGCAGAGCCTGTGTATGGCGATGCTAGACAGATGAATGCTGCAAAGCTCTGAGAAGCTGGGAAGAACTTTAAAAGGACTTGTGTCCTGCCTGAAAGCCTGCAACTGGGGAACTTTACCTGCAAGGACTGTGAACTGCAATGGCAGTGCTGAGCCCTAAGAGTCGGTGAGACTGATTATTTGTTTTGCTTTTGCTGCTGTGAAGCCATTTGTGTTCAATAAACCTCAGTTTTGATTTAAAAGCCTGTGTCCTGCGATCAAGCTGATCCCTCAAACGCTACAATACACAGATGTATATACAGATGTATACAAAGCCTTTCATGGGTTGTAATACAAGGTAAGGGTTCACATATACTGTAATAATATGTATATCTTTTTTTCATGTATTCCTTTTTTCTTAAATTGCATGTGTTAACCACTTGCTTACTGGGCACATATACCCCCCTCCTGCCCAGGTGAAATTTCAGCTCCCGGCACTGCATCGCTTTAACTGACAATTACGCGGTCGTGCGTCGTGGCTCCCAAACAAAATTGACATCCTTTTTTCCCCACAAGTAGAGCTTTCTTTTGGTGGTATTTGATCGCCTGTTTTAATTTTTTGCGCTATAAACAAAAAAGGGCGACAATTTTGAAAAAAAAAATACAATATTTTTTACTTGTTGCTATATTAAAAATCCCAATTAAAAAAAAAAAAATCAGTTTAGGGCAATACGTATTCTTCTACATATTTTTGATTAAAAAAAAAAATCGCAATAAGCGACTGGTTTGCGCAAAAGTTATAGCGCCTACAAAACAGGGGACAGAATTATTATTTTTTATTATTTTTTTTTACTAGAAATGGTGGCGATCTGCGATTTTTATTGGCACTGCAACATTATGGCAGACACATCGGACACTTTTGACACATTTTTGGCGCCATTCACATTTATACTGCGATCAGTGCTATAAATATGCACTAATTACTGTATAAATGTGACTGGCATTGAAGGGGTTAACACTATGGGGTGAGGAAGGGGTTAAATGTATTCCCTACATAGTGTTCTAACTGTGGGGAAGGGGGGTGACTGGGGGGGTGACCGATCGATCTGTGTCCCTATGTACAAGGGACACAGATCGGTCTCCCCTCCAGAGACAGGACGCTGTCTCTGTGTAAAACGGTAATGAGAGATGATCTCATATGTTTACATATGAGATCATCTCTCATTCGCCGCACAGATCGCATCGCAAACGGCCACTCTGATTGGCTGTTCGTGGCGATCTGTGATTGGCTGTGTCCAAGGGACACGGCCAACACAGAATTTCCCCGCGGCGCGCTCTGGAGCGCGCGCGGAGAACGTGCTAGTGACAGGCCGTCAATTGACGGCTTATTGGCAATTCAGATCGGCGCTGAAGCCGTCATTCGGCTAAAGCGCGGATCTCAACAGGCTAATATGTTTATTTATTACACTGATGTCTGGGTATAAGGCCCCATGCACACGGGACGCTGGTGCAAATTCTGCTGAACACACGTTTATAAAGGCTAAAACCGGCGTTTAAAAAAGCCAGATTTGCCGCAAATTTTGTGGCGTTTTACCGCGTTTGCATATATAAGCGTTTAGGTAAGAAACATCATAAGACCCTCCCTAAGCTCAAAAAACAGTATTATTTAACCATTTCAGCCATTTTGTGAGACCAGAGTGAGTAGCAGCTGAGAGAGCAGCAGTATACTTGTATTTAGCATGTCACTTGCCACATCACCTGCCACAGGCTGCGGATTGTCCACTTGCCACGTCACCTGCCACAAGTTGTGAATTGTCCACTTGCCACATCACCTGACCACGCCACCTGCCACAAGTTGTGTATTGTCCACTGGCCAAGTCACCTGGCCACATCACCTGCCACGTCACCTGGCCGCGTCACCTGGCCATGTCACCTGCCACAAGTTGTGGATTCTCCACTGGCCATGTCACCTGCCACATCAACTGGCCAGGTCACCTGCCACAAGTTGTGGATTGTCCACTTGCCATGTCACCTGACCACGTCACCTGCCACAAGTTGTGGATTATCTACTTGCCAAATCACCTGGCCACGTCACCTGCCACAAGTTGTGGATTGTCCACTTGCCACATCACCTGGCCACGTCACCTGCCACGTCACCTGCCACAAGTTGTGTATTGTCCACTTGCCACATCACCTGGCCATGTCATGTGGCCACATCACCTGCCACGTCACCTGGCCGCGTCACCTGGACATGTCACCTGCCACAAGTTGTGGATTCTCCACTGGCCATGTCACCTGCCACGTCAACTGGCCAGGTCACCTGCCACAAGTTGTGGATTGTCAACTTGCCACGTCACCTGGCCACATCACCTGCCACAAGTTGTTGATTGTCCACTTGCCACATCCCATGACTAAGTCGATATGACGAAACATGTCGGGGCGTGGTCACTAATCATTGATCCTGTGTGAGCTATACGGACATGCGACACACACCTAGCTGTATCGGGCTAACATCAATACCATCTTCTCACCGAGTAGTGTCCAAAGGGCTGTGAGTACACTGGGAACGATCGAGGGTCCGCCGTGACCACTGGCTTGTTGTTTGGAAGCTTGGAAACTTATGCTGTTATTGATTATTCAAAGTTTGGTGAAAGATCACGTTTGTGAGTGCATTTTATGAAGATTTTTTAGTGGTGTGATTTTACAATATTACACTATGGTACTATTTTTTCTATATTTATGTGAACACGTTGGAACTTATCACTGAACTGGATACTGATATCAACTATTTTGGAGAGATTTGGATTTTTTGCATTTGTGCCTTGACACGAGAGTGCTGGGCATTTAATTGTGGTGAGTGCGCATTCTAGAAGGGTGGAGGATTCACTGAGCACAGGCGGTGTGGTGGAAGATTGAGAAGATTGATACTAAGATTCTATCTATGAACTCATTTTTACTTTTTTCACCGACTATCACAGGATTTTAACTTTTTTTCGCTCTTTGCTAAACATTTTTGTTTTGTGTGTCCATTTGTCACTGTAAAAGGTGATTTATGTTATATGATATATGTTATGTGTAAAATTTTTCACATAATTGATTATTTATATTAGTCACATTATTTAGTCAAGTGGAAATCACATTTCACTATTTAAGCGCTGCTTTTATATATTACAGGACACTTGTTTAACTTGATGGTGTGGTACACATATAATACTTTACACTTGCCACATCACCTGGCCACATCACCTGGCCACGTCACCTGCCACAAGTTGTGGATTGTCCACTTGTCACGTCACCTAGCCACGTCACCTGCCACAAGTTGTGGATTGTCCACTGGCCACCTCACCTGGCCACATCACCTGCTACGTCACCTGGCCACATCACCAGGACACATGACCTGCCACGTAACCTGGCCATGTCACCTGCCACAAGTTGTGGATTTTTCACTGGCCAAGTCACCTGGCCACCAGTTGTGGATTGTCCACTAGCCACATCACCTGGCCACGTCACCTGCCACGTCACCTGTTCACATTACCTGGCACGTCACCTGCCACAAGTTGTGGAGTGTCCACTTGCCACGTCACCTGGCCACATCACCTGCCACAAGTTTTGTATTGTCCACTTGCCACGTCACCTGGCCACGTCACCTGCCACGTCACCTGCCACAAGTTGTGGATTGTCCACTTGCCACGTCACCTGGCCACATCACCTGGCCACATCACCTGCCACGTCACCTGGCCGCGCCACCTGGCCATGTCACCTGCCACAAGTTGTGGATTCTCCACTGGCCATGTCACCTGCCACGTCAACTGGCCAGGTCACCTGCCACAAGTTGTGGATTGTCCACTTGCCATGTCACCTGACCACATTACCTGCCACAAGTTGTGGATTATCCACTTGCCAAACACTTGGCCACGTTACCTGCCACAAGTTGTGGATTGTCCACTTGCCACATCACCTGGCCACGTCACCTGCCACAAGTTGTGGATTGTCCACTTGCTACGTCACCTGGCCATGTCACCTGGCCGCGTCACCTGCCACATCACCTGTTCACATCACCTGGCATGTCACCTGGCCACAAGTTGTGGATTGTCCACTGGCCACGTCACCTGGCCATGTCACCTGCCACAAGTTGTGAATTGTCCACTGGCCACGTCACCTTTCCACGTCACCTGCCACAAGTTGTGGATTGTCCACTTGTCACGTCACCTGGCCACATCACCTGCCACAAGTTGTTGATTGTCCACTTGCCACATCACCTGGCCACATCACCTGGCCACATCACCTGGCCACGTCACCTGCCACAAGATGTGGATTGTCCACTTGTCACGTCACCTAGCCACGTCACCTGCCACAAGTTGTGGATTGTCCACTGGCCACCTCACCTGGCCACATCACCTGCTACGTCACCTGGCCACATCACCAGGCCACATCACCTGCCACGTAACCTGGCCATGACACCTGCCACAAGTTGTGGATTTTTCACTGGCCATGTCACCTGGCCACCAGTTGTGGATTGTCCACTAGCCACATCACATGTCCACGTCACCTGCCACAAGTTGTGGATTGTCCACTTACCACGTCACCTGGCCACGTCACCTGCCACATCACCTGTTCACATTACCTGGAACGTCACCTGCCACAAGTTTTGTATTGTCCACTTGCCACGTCACCTGGCCACGTCACCTGCCACGTCACCTGCCACAATTTGTGGATTGTCTACTTGCCACGTCACCTGGCCATGTCATCTAGCCACGTCACCTGGCCACGTCACCTGCCACAAGTTGTGGATTGTCCACTGGCCATGTTGCCTGACCACGTCACCTGGTCAGAAGTTGTGGAATGTCCACTTGCTACGTCACCTGGTCACATCACCTGCCACGTCACCTTGCCACATTACCTGATCACATCACCTGCCACGTCACCTTGCCACGTCACCTGCCACAAGTTGTGGAGTGTCCACTTGCCACAACACCTGTCACAAGTTGTGGATTGTCCAGTTGCCACAAGTTGTAAATTGTCCACTTGTCACGTCACCTGCCACGTTAGCTGCCACAAGTTGTGGGTTGTCCACAATGCAATTCAAGCAATTACATTTTTTTATGTTTTTTTTATGTTTTTTCTTCATTTGCCATAATTTTTGAGATTTCTAATGTAAAAAAATAGATCACCCTTAAAAACCTTTAAACGAAATTGCAGCGTTTTGCGTCTGAAACGTGGACAACTTTTGCATCTGAACCCATTTTTTTTTTGCTTCTGGAAAAACGAGGATAAACACAACTGCCGAAAAAAGCTGAAAAACGTGACTGTGTGCATGGACACATAGGATAACATTGAATTGAAAAAGCTGTCCAACTGCCTCTGAACACGCATTTACCAGCATTTACCAGCGTCTCATGTGCATGGGTCCTAAGTTGTAGAATTTTAAGTGAAGCGCTGCAAAATTATTATGCTTTATATTATAAATTGAGGGCAAACACTGGCATTTGTCATGTGGCATTAGTGATGTTTGCTATTTTATTTCATTTGCAATTCACCCCTTTGTTCAAAAAGTGAAACATATTGGATTTTAAGAATATAAACTAAAAAATATTCAGCACTGCACTATACCAACCATATACTGTGAAAATAAATACATAATAATAATAATTAAAAAGATCTGTAAATGCACTAGCTTAAAGGGTCACTAAAGTCAGGGATATTTTTTGAAAAAAATAACAAACATGTGATACTTACCTCCACTGTGCAGTTCGTTTTGCACAGAGTGGCCCGGAAACCTGTCTTCTGGGGTCCCTCGGCGGCTGTCTGGGCTCCTCCTCGCAAAAGCTTTCCTTCTTCATGCGAGGGCGCTCGCATGGAGGAAAGCTTTTGCGAGCGCGCTCCCGTGATTCAGCGGCGGCCATAGCCGCCGACTGTATCACTCGGCTCCGCCCCCCAGCGCGCCGCGTCATCCGCCCTGATTGACAGCAGCGCTAGCCAATGGCTGCGCTGCTATCAATCCGCCCAGCCTAGCCAATCAACGGCCAGGCTGGGAACCGAAGAGGACGACGTGGACGCGCCCGGGAGATTCGAACGGTCAGGTAAGTACAACGGGGGCTCGGGGGGGGCCGGTGCTGCTAGATGTTTTTTTACCTTCATGCATAGGATGCATGAAGGTAAAAAAACTCGTACCTTTACAACCCCTTTAAAGGAACCTATTTAGAAAATAAAAAAAATAACCTTTACAACCCCTTTAAACTATATTCTAGTTTCTGCATGAATGCAGGGGAAGCTAACAGCTCTATCTATAGAAAAACGAAAGCACTACTGGCAATGTAACTTAATCTGCTGTAACGTGCAAATCCCTATGGATGTAGATTTCAACTCTACAGACAAGAATAATATTGGAATGAATGTACATCCACACATTACCAGATGATAAATCCTACTATTACACACAACAAGACCGTACAATGAAACAAGAAAACATTTTCTGTATAATGCTAACAATGTTCTTATAATACACAGTGAGCTGTAAATGTTTTATTTATATTCGCACTCTTGTCAAGCAGAGGTAGTTTGAATCATTGCTAAAAAGGAAATAATCACAAGCATAAAAGCCAAAAAGTGACAAGGTATGAAGTGACCCTTAACTGTGGCCATCATTGTTGTGCGCCTAAAAACATTCTTTTTAGACTTGCAGAACATTTTGTGCTTGAGATTGTATTTTATTTATAGAGGTCATGTTATATTTGCTTCATTCACGTGAATATGATATCCACAATGAATAGGCGTTAGATGGAAATGCATGCTTACTTTTCTCATATATTATTTTCTGAAATGATAGCAAAATATATGTCACTGTTATAATTTAGTTATTGTTCTGTCTTACTTATTTTCTACAGATCAAATTATGCTGTATTGTGTGAAAGAGAGTAATCTCCAAAATAAATATAAGAGCGTTAAATGCTGTAAAAAATGCTCTTCTCATTCTCTTATTCTGCATGAAAGGGAGAACAAGATAATGAAAATGGTAATGAAAACTGTTTAAATTTGCTATTTATTATTGTTATACCCTGCCTGACAATACTAAATTTGTCATAAACAGGCGATTCGACTAAGGCGCCGTACACACGGCCGAGGTTCTCGCTGAAAATCAGCGAGAACCTCGCTGGAATGCACATTCCAGCGAGGACCTCGGCCGTGTGTACGGTCTCAGCGAGCTTCCCGTCGGGAAGCCCGTCGAGCCGAAATAGAGAGCACGCTCTCTATTTCCTCGACGGCCCGCCTGGAAGAATGGCTGGTTGCCATTCCCGACGGGCGGGTCGCCGAATTCGACGGCCGGGAGAGAACCTCGACGGGCGGAACGATGTGTTCTGCCCGTCGAGGTTCTCTGCCGTGTGTATGCGGCCTAAGATAGTCAACAGGGCATTTAAATGATCAAACATTACAAATGGCCTTCATAACCTATTTTATGTCTTTGGGGGTTATTTACTAAAGGCAAATCCACTTTGCACTACAAATGCAAACTACAAGTGCAAAGTGCACTTGAAATTGCACTAAGAGTGCACTTGGAAGTGCAATTGCTGTAGATCCGAGGGGGACATGCAAGGAGAATAAAAAACAGCATTTTAGCTTGCACATAAAATCAGCAGAGCTTCCCCTCATTTCAGATCTACCCCTCAGATTTACAGCGACTGTACTTCCAAGTGCACTTTGCACTTGTAGTTTGCACTTGTAGTGCAAAGTGGATTTGCCTTTCGTACAGCCCTTTAACCACTTACCCTCTGGAAGGTGTACCCCTCTTTATGACCAGGCCATTTTGTTGCGATATGGCACTGTGTTCATTTAACTGACAATTGCGCGGTCGTGCGATGCTGTACCCAGATAAAATTTATTTTTTCCCCCCCACAAATAAAGCTTTCTTTTGGTGGTATTTGATTACCTCTGCATTTTTTTTTTACTATAAACTAAAATAGACAGGCAATTGTAAAAAAAAAAATATTAGCTAGATTCGGGTAGGGCGGCGTATTGGTAAGCGGGCGTAGTGTATCGAATATACGCTACGCTGCCGCAAGTTAGAGAGGCAAGTGCTGTATTCACAAAGCACTTGCTCCCTAAGTTACGGCGGCGTATCGTAGATGGGCCGGCGTAAGTCTGTGTAATTCAAAGTAGGTGGAAGGTGGGTCGTGATACATGTAAATGAATCGTGACCCCATGTAAATGACACGCTAAACGAACGGCGCATGCGCTGGACGTGGACATATCCCAGTGCGCATGCTCAAAATCACGCCGCAAATAGTCAATGCTTTCGACGTGAACGTAACCTACGCCCAGCCCCATTCTGAATCGGCTTACGCAAACGCCGTAAACGACGTGAAATTCGACGGCTGTTCCGACGTCCATACTTAACATTGGCTGCGCCATCTTTTTGGTGGTTTATCTTTACGCCTGAAAAACACCTTACGTAGCTTACTGCGACGGGCGTGCGTACGTTCGGGAATAGGTGTATCTTGCTCATTTACATATTCTAGGCGTAAATCAACGTACAAGCCCCTAGCGGCCAGCGTAAATATGCAGCTAAGATACGACGGCGTAGGAGCCTTACGCCGGGTGTATCTTGGCAAAATTTAAGTGTATCTGGTTTCCAGAATACGCTTAAACATACGACGGCGCGCATTTGGACTAACGACGGCGTATCTACTGATACGCTGTCGTAAGTCTTTCTAAATCTGGCTAATAGTGTCTACAAACTATAGGATATATAGTGCATGTGCAGTGACATCATTGACCAGATCCAATGTGAATAACACCTAAACAGCACAAGTTTAGGAGATATTTACCATACCTACAGGTAAGACTTACTAAAAGCTTACCTGTAGATACAAATTTAAAGGTTTTGTAAAGGATTTTATTTATTTTTTAAAATAACAAACATGTCATACTTACCTCCACTGTGCAGTTCGTTTTGTCCCTCGACGGCTGTCTCAGTCCTCCCCGCAATTAGTCACCACAGTCATGCGAGAGCTTGCATGGTGGTCACTAATTGCGGGCGCGCTCCCGTGATACAGCGAGCGGCCATAGCCACTCACTGTATCACTCGGCCCCGCCCCTCGGCGTGCCGCTTTACTGGATGTGATTGACAGCAGCGCCAGTCAATGGCTGCGCTGCTCTTAATCCATCCGCGCTAGCCAATCAGTGGCCAGGCTAAGCATTGTTTCAGATTTTGAATGGGCATAGGAACGCATGATTCACAACATAAGCTGTGCTAGACAAAATGCCAGGGATGCCTAATATTTTAGAGTCACAAAAGCAATATTTTTTAGGGCTGACAAATACGATTACATAATTTGTGAATAATTACCATTTCTGATAGCCAATCTATCTCTCTCTATATATTAAGTGTGTGTAATTTGATTTAACATACAACAAGACAGGTAGTTTCCTGTAAAGCATTCTGCATCATAAATGTGTTCTGCATAAGAGTTTATCTGTTAGCAGTATGTTTTTGTAAATCAATTTACCAATGGTGATAATCATTGACTGCAAAAGACATGAACTGTATCTATTTTAAATGAGATGTAACTAAATTCGTATACCATGTCATACACGTGTCTACTGTAGCTTCAAGTTATTCAGTATAGCTGGTGCATAATAAGGATGCGCCGGAAGAATAGGTATATTAGTGTACTGTTTAAAATACAGTAGTTCAAAGGGTAACTTTGCAGGAAAAAAATAGCAAATAAAGTAAAATTTTATAGTGTATATACTGTAATTGCAACACAAATTTGATTGTAATTGAATGTTATTAAAATTACTTTTCCTTTTCAATCTGCAGCCATTATAATTTTCAGAAAATGCAATGCAATATGGCATTATGTGATTCTTGTCAAGCCTGCCTTGCATACACACGATCATGAAAAAAAAAAAATGCTTGAGCAAAGCGCGGTGACGTACAACATGTACAACAGCACTATAAAGGGGAAGTTCCATTCAGATGGCGCTACACTTTGGGCTGCTTTTGCTGATTTTGTGTTAGTAAAAGTTTGCTGAGAGACAATTTGCGCTTTTCAGTCTTTGTGCTTTTCAGTCTGTTACAGGGTGAAGAATGTGCTATCTCCATTACAAATGCCAGTTTTACCAGAACGAGTGCTCCCATCTCATAACTTGCTTTTGAGCATGCACGTTTTTTTTCACGTCGTTAAAGCCTACACACGACCGTTTTTTACGATGTGAAAAAGGACAACGTGAAAAATGACGCGAAAAATTAGAGCATGTTCTAAATTTTTAATGCCCATTTTTCACGTCGAGAAAAATGCTCTAAAGCCCACACACAGTCGTTTTTAATGACCATTTAAAAAAAATTAATTTTTTACGTCATGAAAAACGGTCGTGTGTACGTGACATAAGGTTTCAGTTCCCATTGATGTCAACATATTTTAGTTTCAGTATTCTACATAGTTAGTTACATAGTTAATCAGGTTGAAAAACAAGCACTCTAGTCCATCTAGTTCAACCAAAAAATAAATAAAAAATACAATCCCATATACACAATCCTTCACCCACAGTTGATCCAGAGGAAGGCGAAAAACCCCAGCAAAGCATGCTCCAATTTGCTACAACTGGGGAAAAATTCCTTCCTGATCCCCGGAGAGGCAATCAGATTTTCCCTGGATCAACTTTACCTATAAATGTTAGTACCCAGTTATATTACGTATATTTAGGAAAAAATCCAGGCCTTTTTTAAAGCAATCTACTGAGCTGGCCAGAACCTCCTCTGGATGGAGTCTATTCCACATTTTCACATCTCTTACTGTGAAGAAACCTTTCCGTGTTTGGAGATTAAATATTTTTTCCTCTAGACGTAAAGAGTGTCCTCTGTGAAGACCTTAAAGTGAATAACTGAAAATCAAATTCACTATATGGACCACTTATATATTTGTACATGTTGATCATATCTCCCCTTAATCTCCTCTTCTCAAGAGAGAATAGTTTTTGCTTTCTGTTTTTGGCTGTAGTTCTGCTTTACAGTACACTGTAAAGCTTGGTAAATATGTGTAATCCGAAGAAGCTCTCACTAGCACTAGGATGCATTGATAAATAACCTTTATAATATGAATTTACACCTATATAAATAAAAAACTTTATACTGTATATCCATTCACCTTGAGAAAATTATAAATCGCAGATATGAATCCTTAAAAAGAAATTCAATACAAACAAAAAAGTTAATACAAAATTAACTTTTTTTTTTCCACAATCAAAGATGTTTATTGAAGATTAGGCAGGATATACAGAAGACATATTCATAACAGAGTATGTACTCAATCCTAACAGGTAACAGTAACAAAGACATAATATGTCAGCGGACACTAAAACAAGGTAAGAACTGACAGGGCTTCAAAAAAAAGAACAATAAAAGAAAGAAAAAACATACATTGAGGAGTTATGAATAAGGGAGGAGAGAGATTTGGAAAAAAAAGTAGGGGTAAAAAGTAGGGGGGGTTGGGTAGAGGGTAAGAAGGGGGGGAGGGAGGGGAGGTTAAGGACAGTAGCGGAGAGAACCCAATGGAGCTTGTCACGTCAGGCATAATGTAGTTTATTATCCGGAGTTTGGAACAGGCATGCATCAGATAAAGACATTTCTATGAGATCATTACCAGCATGGAGAGGTTACCTAGTTGGGTCATTGGCACAGTGATCGGTAATCGGCAGAATGAGTAAACAGGAACCATGGTTGCCACAAGTCATTAAAATTAGTGCTTCTCTCGTGTTTCATGGCAAGTATTTTCTCCATTTTGTATATGTATGCAACCCTATCTAACCAATCCCTGGTCTTTGGGGTCTGAGTTGATTTCCAATATAGGGGAATCAGGGTCTTGGCTACATTGAGTAAATGTCTGGTGAGGGTTTTTTTATATCTACTTATCGGGAGATGGTTTATTTGAAGTAGGCATGCGGCCGCATCAAGAGTAATCGTTGTTTCAGTGATATGTCTGATCCATCTAGTCACGCTCTGCCAAAAGGAGCTAATATCAGGGCACTCCCACCATATATGCAGGAAGGAGCCCACATCTATTTTACAGCGCCAACATGTGTCTGAAGCATTATTGGACCATTGTTTGGTTCTCTGCTGTGTAATGTACCATTGCGTGAGTATCTTGTATGAAATCTCTTGATACCTGGTGCTCAGAGAGCATTTCTGCGAGAAGACGCATGCTTTCTCCCATTGCGAATCATCTATACTGATGCCTAGGTCCCTTTCCCACCTAAGTTTATGTCCACTGAAGTCTGACTGTAGTGGCTGAATCAGCCAGGAGTAAGCCAGTGAGGTAGTATGTGGAACTCGTTTATGCTTGTAACATAAGTATTCCATGGTGGTCATGGGGCGGTTGTACAAGGAGTGAGATCTAGTGTTAATCAGGAAGTTTCGCAGTTGCAAATGGAACCAGGGCCCTGGAAGGGCCTCGCCAAACTCTGCTCCCATTTCCGCATATGTCTTCACCCTGCTTCCGGAGATGCAGTGAAAAGCCACAAGATCTGGGATCTTTTTGCCCTGGAGGCCTGGGGGGAAATCAGGATTGTTGAATATCGGGGTAAGGGGGCCTGGAATAGATGCCAGGCCATATTTTGGAGCTATTTTGTGCCAGGTTTTGAGTGTGTTCGCTATCAAGGGGTGCTTTATGGAGTTGGAAATTTTGCTAATGTAAGGTCCAAGGGGAGAACAAAGTGTGGTGTGGTGCCAATTGTCTCTCCAGTTTGACCCAATCTTTATCTTCACTGTGGCAATGCCAATCTATTATTCTGGTGATATGAGATGCCTGGTTGTATTTTTTGTAATCTGGAAGGCCTATTCCACCCTTGTTTTTGGGTAAGGTAAGGAGTCTGAGGCTAATTCTGGGGTTCTTGTCAGCCCATAAGAATCGCCTTTGTATTTTAAGGAGCTTGGTGAAGAACGATTCTGGTACATGTACTGGAAGGGCGTTGAAAATGTACAAAAGTCTGGGAAGGATTGTCATTTTCAGGATTGAGGCCCTTCCGAACCATGAGAATAATTTGGGGGACCATTTGTGGAGGTCGGTGGTAATTGAACGAAGTAGAGGGGAGTAGTTGGCGTGGAAGAGGCCGTCTATGGTGTTTGTCAGGTGGACCCCTAGATATTTGAGGGAGGAGGGGACCCAGTTAAAGGAGTGATTAGACTTCAGATGGGCCACCTGGTCAGGTGGTAGGGTCAGGTTCAGGGCTTCTGACTTGGATTTATTTATTTTGAAATTCGAGATGTACCCAAACGTTTTAAATACGTTTTGCAGGGTGGGTATAGAGAAGAAGGGTTTAGTGATGAAGAATAATATTCAGTCTTGCCCAACTTAAAGCCACTCACGTCTCTAGACTTGTTGACAGCTCTGATCAGGGGTTCCAGGGAAATAATAAAAAGGATGGGGGAAAGGGGGCAGCCCTGACGCGTCCCGTTTTTAATGTTTATTGGGTTGGATAATGTGTTATTAACTTTAATTCTTGCTTGTGGGTGTTAATATAAGGCTGACAGCCATGACAGCATGCCCCCCCCCAGCCCTATATGTGAGCAGGTGGAGAACATGTAATCCCAGGAGATTCTGTCAAATGCCTTTTTGGCGTCAGTGGATAGTAGCACCCCATTAGTTTTGGTAATTTGTACAGAGTGGATCAAATTAAGTGCTTTCGTGATGTTGTCACGTGCTTCCCTTCCGGGCATAAAGCCCACTTGCTCGGGGCCTATGATTTTGCTGAGAAGGGGTTTCAGTCTGTTGGCCAGAATTTTTGCTAGGAGTTTTAGGTCAATGTTTAACAGTGATATGGGCCTAAAGTTGGCGCAGTCCGAGTGGTCTTTGTCAGGTTTGGGGATCACTGCAATGTGGGCCATTAGGAAGGAGTTGGAATCATGTTTGGATTTAGCTAACTGGTTAAAGGCGGACAGAAGTGGCTTGCATAAGATATTTGTGTAAGTCTTGTAGTACTGGGAGGTAAAGCCATTGGGGCCCGGGCTTTTCCCTGCTTTCAGGTCTGAAATGGCTGCCTGCGGTTCTAACGTATTAATGGGTTCTTCTAACTTGGACACGTCTTCCTGGTTTAGTGTGGGGAGTTCACTTTCTTTAAGGAATTCCAATATAGCTTCTCTTTTAGAGCCGTGATGCAGTGGGGTTTATGTTGTTCGGGGAGGTTGTATAGTTTGTTATAGAACTTTGAGAAAAGTTTAGCTATTTTCTCTGGATCATGATTCATGACCCCTAGTCTATCTTTGATGGCATGGACGTGGTTTGCCGTTTGTGCATCCCTAAGGGCCTTGGCCAGTAATTTCCCGCTTTTATCCCCTTGTTCGTAGAAAATGTTCTTCTTGAAGAGGAGTGCCTTCCTGACTTTCAAGTCTATGATCTGTTTTAAGGAGGACCTACATTTTGTCAACTCCTCTTCTACTGCGAGTGAAAGGGATTGCTTATGTTGTGTCTCCAGATTAGTTATTTGTTGTGCTAATCGGGTTATTTCCCTTTCTCTTTCCCTCTTCTTCCTTGCTCCCCATTTTGTGAGTTCACCCCTGACTACCGTTTTGTGTGCTTCCCAGTTGTTTAGGGCGTTTGTGTCACTGTCCAGGTTGTCTTTGAAGAATGTTGTGATCGTTTGGTGTATGTCATCCCTAATCTCCAGGTCGGTTAGTAAAGAGGCGTTAAGCCTCCAGTTGAACGTGGCATATTTGGTTGGATTCAGTGAGAGGGTGATGGCAGTGGGGGCATGGTCCGACAGGGATATAATGCCGATTTCGGCCCTAAGCACAGTGCCTAGGTCCCTTTGAGTTATAAAGATCAGGTCAAGACGCGAGTATCGTTTATGGGGTGCTGAATAGAAAGTGAAATCCTTCTCTGAGGGGTGCATTGCCCTCCATGTGTCGACTAGTGTTAAAGACTGGAGCAGGGTCTTAATACGTTTCAGTATTTTGTAGGAAACATGGGTTTATCCATTTGAGGTGTCTTTCAGCGGGGAAAGCGGTATATTGAAGTCACCCCCCAACAAAATACAGCCTTCAGCAAACCACTTGAGCTCATTGACTATTTTGTTGCAGAAAGTAATGTGCGCGGAGTTGGGGAAGTAGACATTAGCTAGAGTGATGGGGGAGCCCCCCATGTGCATTTCAAAAAAATATAACGGCCCTCTGGGTCCGAGATCTGGTGCTGAAGTACGAAAGGTGCGGCCTTGTTAAGTAGAATTGACACTCCCTTGGTTTTGGCCAGAGGATTGGTAGCATGGAAGGCCGTCGTAAAAAGATTGTCTGTGATTTTGGGAATATTCTGTCCCTTGAAGTGGGTTTCCTGTAGGAATACAATGGAGGGGCAGGTTTTTTTCAGTTCCCTGAGTAATTTTGTCCTTTTTTTGGGGATGTTCAGCCGGTTAATGTTGTGCGAGATAAGGGAAGGCGACCTTCCTAGAAAGGTGTAGGCCATCTTGGGGTACACTCCACCTAGGTGGGGGGAGATAAAGCAGACGGGGGAAGTGTGGAAAGAATGGGCGAGGGGATGGGGAAGTAGAAAATAGAAAGGAGAGAGAATAGGGGGATATGAGGTTAAGGGGAGAGGGGGTAGGTGTGAGCTGTACTCAAATATGCACCCAAAGGGTAGTGAGTTAGTTAGTTTCTTAAATATTAAGAACTAAGTCGTACTCTTGGGGGTGAGTGGGAGACGCGAACGCAAATCACCGCGGTACACCGCTTGGTGTCGTTATACTGTCGATGTGTGTAGACAGATGAATGTAGTATGTGTATACTATAACTATTTGCTCGTGGGTGGGACAGGTCCGCGGGACCTGAGAGGTAAGTAGAAGAAAATTAAATTGTTTCAAACTTTTCTGGGGCCTAAAGATGGGGGAAGGGGTCGGTTCACCCCGGTTCGGTTATCTTGGCTGGGGTCCAGGGGTATAGTTTGAGGATTAAGTGGTAGAAATATATCTGCGTGGTAGGGTGCGTGAAAAATGTATAGTGCATGTTCTTGTGACCCCATTATGTGGACCGTACGATCCATATCTATTGCCTGGTGTGTCCTGACATAACTAATAATCTGAGCAACAAAACATTGGTAAAAATAACGGGATAAGAAAAAATAAAAGTAACAGAACCTGGGTTAGTAACATTTCAACTCTGCATACACAAACATAAATATACCAAAATTGTGTCTGGGTGGTATAACCAGTTACAACAGGATGTGACACCGGAAGGTTACCAGGTGTATCATCTGGGTTGTGTTAGAGCCTAAGCCATGTTAGCCCAGGCTCTAAGTGGTATCTGCAGAAATAGAACGCCTGTGCATCAGCTTATAAGATATGATTCCAGTTCAAGTGGCTACAGGGCTAGTGCGTGATATGTAGCTGTTAATTGTGCATCAGATCATCACAGTTCCGTGGTTCTGATCAAGGGAGCATAGTTCAAGGTCAATACCCCAATGGAGTAATGTAGTACTCACTGTCACCTGAGGTCTGGAATGCGGTGAAACTCTGAAAGCGTCGGTGTGCGGTTGCTGAGATATACGATTTCACATCTCCTGTGAGGTGGCTGATCTGGGGTCTCCTTCTGCCGGCGGCGTAGCCTATAGTCATATAAACTGAAAACCTAAAGAAAAATTGTCGGTCCGGGTGGTACGGCCCTGCAGGAGGAGGAAAAGTTAGTCAACATGCACATGATAACTCAGTCTCTTTAATTTCGCATGCACTGTCGGCTGGGCTTTCCCTCCACGGGAACTTAGTGATAGACTATTAAGTAGGCATGCAGGAGCTGTGAGATCATTCCTGGTGTGCAGCACCATCTGGTGGTAAGTAAAAAGCACTGTATTCTTCCTCCTTTGGGCAGATGAAACAGATGCGTGTCATGTGTGGCAAAAAAGAAGAGGAAGAAAAAAAAGGGAGAAAGAATAAAAAAAGTATATGACGAATAAATCAAAAGTCAGTGACCACAGGAGAACCTAGTTAGCCCAGGTGGAACCGGGAGATGGGGTCGGGTAGCAGAGTATGGGGTAGTTTCTGCGGTCATGTCAGGATCACTTGTTAAATGTTAAGTTCAACATAGATGTTAGGTTGGCCGTTGAGGGCACTACATGCGGCGTGCGTCCTTCACTCTAGGGCTCTTTGAGCTTTTCGAGGTTGCTGGAGAATCGTTGTATCTCCTATTCGGGTTTCCTCTCTGGTTTCTCTGCTGGAGCGGTTAAAACAGGGGTGGCGGACCCGGGGAATGTTGGGGGTTATTGATAGGTGGGGGCAGTAGGAATTCTGCATACCAATCAGGCAGTTCTATAGGTGCAATCTGTATGGCCTCAAAAAATTTCATGAGGTCCCCAGGAACTCTGAGCAGGTGTTGTTTGCCCATATATGAGGCCTGAAGTGCAAATGGGAACTTCCATCTGTAGATTATGCCTTTCTCTCTGAGGATGGCGAGAAGGGGTCTTAGAGCTCTCCTGTTTTTCAGCGTGATCGGGGAGAGGTCCTGAAACAGTTGGATCGTGGCATTCCCATGTTTAATCTCGTCTGCGTTCCTCGCTTTATACAATATTTCCTCCTTCAGCCCAAAGTTTGGCAGGCAGCAGATAATATCCCTGGGGGGGTTGTCACCTGGGGCCTTCGGCCTGAGCGCCCTGTGTGCTCTGTCGAATTCAATAGGGGACTGTTCTGGTCTATCCAGCAGGGAGTTGAAAATTGCGGACAGAGTAGACCTCACATTCTCAGGGGGCACGACTCGGGGACCCCCCTCGCCCTAATATTATGCCTGCACCCCCTATTGTCCAGGTCCTCAATCTGCCTGTTCATGTCGATCAGGTGTTGAGAATGATTGGCAGAGATGTCATCAAGTCTGAGAAGGGCCCTGTCCCTTCTTTTGCCTGCGCGCTCCGACATTGCCATCTGCCCTGATAGCCGGAGCAGTTCTGATTTAATGTCTGAGATGGCTAAGGAGAACTAATTCTTTATGTCTGCTGCTATGTCTGTCATCGCAGCGTATGTCAGGGGTATGTCAGCCCGGTCAGTACCTTTGACGGAGTCTTCAGACGCTGGGAGAGAGACCTCATCATCCTCCATGTCCTCCTCCATGTTCAGCCTGAGCAGCGGCGCCATCTTGGAGGCCTTGCTGCTGCCGTTGTAGCGAAATTTGTTGAGGTTGGTGGGGGTAGTTTTCCGTTTAGAGGTGCCTAGGGATCTCAGGGAGCGGTTGTGGGATCCCCTATTCAGTTGTGAGGACATAATCTGGAGAATTTCGGCCCATTTTCAGCTCACAGGTCCCGCGGGTTTACGGAGCTCCTCTATGCCGCAGCCATCCTCATCGCGTGCCAAGCCACGCCCCCTATTTTTGTTATCTATCTATCTATCTACCTACCTATCTATCTAAATATATACAGTATATACATAGTAAGTGCTGTTTTAGATTACATGAAAGACAGAAGTTGTCAAACAAATCTGACTTCTTTTTATGAGGAGGTAAGTAAAACTTTTTGACTCGAGGGCCGCAATGGGTTAATATATTGGACCCGGGGGCCAGACCAAGAGTAGATGGACGGTGTGTATATGTGAATTAATATAAATTAAATTTTAATTTGTAACATCAAATGTTTAGATTAATTTAAGGTAGAAAGTTGGGATGAGCCGAACACCCCTGGGTTCGGTTCGCACCAGAACCTGCGAACAGACCAAAAGTTTGTGTGAACTTTAGAACCCTGTTAAAGTCTATGGGACTCGAACATTTGAAATCTAAAGTACTAATTTTAAAGGCTAATATGCAAGTTATTGTCCTAAAAAGTGTTTGGGGACCCGGGTCCTGCCCCAGGGGAGTGTTTGTTGGAGACCTGGGTCCTGCTCCAGGGGACATGTATCAATGCAAAAAAAGTTTCAAAAACGGCAGTTTTTTCAGGAGCAGTGATTTTAATAATGCTTAAAGTGAAACAATAAAATTGAAATATTCCTTGAAATTTTGTACCTTGGGGGGTGTATAGTATGCCTGTAAAGTAGCGCTTGTTTCCTGTTCTTAGAACTGTCCCTGCACAAAATGTAATTTCTGAAGGAATCACTCGTGGCTATAATGAATTGTCGGATACCAGCAATACAGAGAAAAGTCATTCATGAAAAAATAATGCGTGGGGGTCCCCCCAAATTCAATTGACAGGCCCTTCAGGTCTGGTATGGATTTTAAGGGGAACTCCACCCCAAATTTTAAAAAAAATGCCGTAGACCCCCACACATTGTTTTTTTATGAATGACTTTTCTCTGTATTGCTGGGAGCCGACAATTCATTATAGCTGCAAGTGATTTTAAATTACTTTTTTTTCCTTCAGAAATGACACTTTGTGCAGGGACAGTTCTAAGCATGGGAAACAAGCACTACTTTTCAGGCATATACACCCCCCCCCCCTAGGTACGAAATTTAAAGGAATATTTCACTTTTATTGTTTCACCTAAAGAAATTATTAAAATCACTGCTGCCAAAAAACTGCAGTTTTTTTTAACTTTTTTTTTGCATTGATACATGTCCCCTGGGGCAGGATCCAGGTCCCCAAACACTTTTTATTACAATAACTTGCATATTAGCCTTTAAAATTAGCACTTTAGATTTCAAACGTTCGAGTCCCATAGACTTTAACAGGGTTCTAAAGTTCACACGAACTTGCCACGAACACCCCAAATAGTTCGCTGTTCAGCGAACAGGCAATGTTCGAGTCGAACATGAGTTCTACTCGAACTCGAAGCTCATCCCTAGTTGTCACTACGGTCACATAAGGGACTTGTCAGTACATACATATATACATGGTTAGGACACATGTTAATACATAAACACCTATTACACATCCCTACACACGGCATGAGTGGAAGAAGTAGCCATAGAGTCCCTTCCAGCCTTACAAATGTGGCCTGTGCATCCAATTGGTAATGACCCCCGGTAATGAAAGGATTAAATAAAAGAGGAAGCAATTCAAATGTAAATATACCAATTTTTGTTATTGTGTGTTTTATGAAAGTATAATTATGGATCTATACACATTTTTTCATTTTCCAACTATATATATTCAGAATAAACCAAGAGTCCTTTAGTAAAATCAATTGGCCAGAAGTGAAGATCTAATGATCCTCTCGCCCATTCGCTGATACGCTTTTGACCAAGAGATTCCAAGTCTGCCCACCACAGCAAGGTAGACTCTTCTAGGGCAGGACTTACACTAACTACACTAAGCTACCCTACTGGATGCTAGTCATCCTTTTTCTACTGTTGGGTGTATGTTTGTAGTAGGCCTCATCCTATAATCTGTGTGTGCGATCTACTCTCTCCTAATTTGGTTGTCTGTCTGTCTGCACCTCTCTAAAGCATGGAGTGGTCAGTTTATGTACATCTGGATGTCCTCTGTTAGTGTAGGTGAGTGCATGCCAGTCCAGTGTGTGTCAATAAAAAAACGTTCATCAGTAATCAACAGAAAAATATAAAATTAAGACTCCTTAATATGTAAAACTGACACAAGCAAAGGATTGAAGGAAAGTTCTACTACCTACCTGCCAGGTATAGGTGACCATGTCAGTGTCCCTTGTGTCTGCACCATCATACCGGCAGTAGTGCGGCCGCCTTATGGAGGCACCAGACCGATTTGTCTTGCGGCCCAGTCCACCTACTAAGACTGGCGCTACACTAAAAGTTTGACGCAAGCCGACGGGGACTCTTTTCATACTGCCCCCCTGTGAAGTGCTGCCCTAGACCTGGGCCTTGTTGGGCTAGGCCAAGATACAGCATTGGTGATCCCTGCATGTTGGACCTCTCTATGTGGCCAGACTGTGTAAAAGTGTGGTATTGCCATACTCAGAAGGAGGAGCAGAATGTATTTTATGGTTTAATTGGAAGTATATGCATATGTTGTGTGTGAGAAATAACTTGTTGCTCTGACAATTTTTTTTGTAAATAAAATAATAATAATAATTTCAACTTCAAAAAACTTGCCATGCCTCTTACTAAACACCTTGGACTGTTTACTTTCCAAAAAGTGGTCATTTGGGAGGTATTTGTATTTTCCTGACATTTCAGGGCCTCAAGAAGATAGGCTGTCGGTACATCAGGTGTGATCAATTTTCAATGATTGGCAACTTTTGGTATTTTTAAGTTATGTTTGATGTCTTTATCATCTTTAGCCCAAAAAAAGTCTCTGTATTCTGATGTATTTTTGAAAGTACTACATTTTTATTTTAGTTCAGCTAGGTTTGTGGCTATTTTTTGGAGTTGGAGCAGTGTGACCGCATGCAAACGGAGGTGTGCCAGAGTCACAGGGTCTAAGGAGCCACCTGGTCTTCACCAGAGCCACTGGAGGTGTGGATGCTGCGCTGCAAGGCAGCTGCCAGGTTGCGGCTCTCTAGCACACCCATGCATCCAAAATAGGGGTAATATTACCATGGTTCAGGTATTATTGTGTCCACTGACACTAACAATGCTTGGGTGTTAATATTGCCTCTACTGACAACAATGCTGGAGATTTTTGTACCCACTGACACCATTGTTGGTGGATACTATTGCATTCACTGACTTATTATCCTTTACAAGCAAGGAAGCTTCCATCTTAATTTCTGTTTGATCTGCAGTTCTCATGGTGTTCTATAGGTGATCAGCCATGACACCAGCCATATGATGTTTTTATAGTTTGGTTGAAAGCAACCTGTTCTGCTTTAAAAGTGTCCTATAATATGATAAAAAGTACATTTGAAAATTGATAGTCCTTCAGTCTGTTAGATACCCTGCTGCCAGGTTTTGGCAACTGGCTAGCTGCCCTGCATGGCTGAGTGCCCTGCTGCTAGGGTCTGGAAGCTGGCTGAGTTCCCCGCAGATCAGATCCTTTAAGAAGTACAACACTTCGATTGTTGCAGCTCCACAAGGCAGAAAATATCCCAATGCTGGGATCCCATGGACTATCTACAGGCTTAACATGGAGTCCTTATCCTATACTTCTTTTCATTTTAACAGTCACCCAGGTCTTTCCAAGGAATTGGTTCCCCAGCAAAGGTCCCCTAACGCACTTGGAGTCACAGAGGCACACATTACAACTGGATCAGGACAAAATTCAGATGGAAATATGCCCTCACCCAGAACACCTCTACTACTGAAGCTGTAAGTGTATTTTAACAATCACCCAGGTCTTACCAAGACATTGGTTCCCCAGCAAAGGTCCCCTAATGCCCTTGGAGTTGCAGAGGCAAACATTACAACTGGATTTGGACAAACGTCAGATGGAAATCTGCCCTCACCCAGAACACCTCTACTACTGGAGCTGTAAGTGTATTTGAACGGTCACTCAGGTCTTACCAAGACATTGGTTCCCCAGCAAAGGTCCCCTAATGCCCTTGGAGTCGCAGAGACACACATTACAACTGGATTAGGACAAACGTCAGATGGAAATCTGCCCTCACCTAGAACACCTATACTACTGAAGCTGTAAGTGTAAGTGTATTTTAACAGTCACTCAGGTCTTACCAAGACATTGGTTCCCCAGCAAAGGTCCCCTAATACCCTTGGAATCGCAGAGGCAAACATTACAACTGGATCAGGACAAAATTCAGATGGAAATCTTCCCTCACCCAGAACACCTCTACTACTGAAGTTGTAAATAAAAAGCAGAAATCTGGACCACTGGGCTTTGGCACAACATAAGCAAATGGCTCATGAAATTTGTCTATAGGAATCTTGGACCAAATGGGTAACTCATGCCAGCCATGCAACAAGCATGGAGATGTGGAGGTATTAGACCTCTGGAGCTAATAATATCTTGACCCTAGAAACAGAGACTGGCTGGGCAGCAGGCACAAAACTAGCAGAGGCAGGCTGGGCAGCAGGTGGTATATAAGCGACATCAGGCTTGTCAGCAGAAAAATGATCAGTGGCATATGGCTGGGCAACAGGTGAAATACCAATAGATTTAAGCTGGATAGCAGGTAAAGGATTAGTAGAGTCAGAGTGGACAGTAGGTAGAGGATCAGTGGCATCAGACTGGAGAGCTGGTGGCGTATCAGCAACATCAGCCTTGTCAGTGGGTAAATGAATTGTAGTGTCAGCCTGAGCAGTAGGTAGAAGATCAGTGGCATCAGATTTGATAGCTTTTGGCATATCTATGAAGTCAGGCTGGTCAGCAGGTAAGGATCAGTGGCATATGGCTGGGTAGCAGGTGAAATACCAATGGATTCAAGCTGGATAGCAGGTAAAGGATTAGTAGAGTACACAGTAGAGTATACAGAGGCCCAACATTGAAGTAGCAACTTCAGGCGTTCTAGGAGCATACATTACACATCTAATCTCTCAACCACCTATTACACTTTTGAAGGCCCTGGAGCAACAAACAGGACAATGGAAACGCCCACAAAGTGACCCCATTTTGGAAAGCAAACACCCCAACGTATAATCTATGAGGCATAACGAGTCTTTTGTATGGTTCATTTTTTTCAGAAGTTTTGGGGAAATGTGGAGAAAAAATGAAAAAGCTTTTTTTTTTTACACAAAGTTGTCCATTTATAAGATGTTTCCAACATATAGCATGTACATAGCAAAAATGACACCCCAAAATATATTCTGCTATTCCTCCTGAGTATGGCGATACCACATGTGTGAGACTTTTACACAGCCTGGCCACATAGAGGCCCAACATCCAAGAAGCACCATCAGGTGCACATTTTTTGAAGGCCCTTCATATTTCTAGCACATAACATGTACATACCAAGAATTACACCCTAAAATACATTCTGCTGAGTAAATGGTAAACAAACGATTACCTGTGGTTTTAGTAGTGCAATTGTCCACAGGAGGAGAGCCCTCATCCAGGCAGGGACATGGTCAGCAACAGGCAATGGAATTGTCCAGGCGGCAGGCAGGAATATTGTCCATAGTCAGTACAGGCAGGGATACTGTCCATATACAGTCCAGGGTCAGTGCAAGTAGAGACATTGCCAGCAGTGCCAACATATTGGTCCTGGTAGTAGGCAGGAACATGGTCCAAGTAGTAGGCCAGGAAAGAATAGGGGCAGGGGTAGAGGCTTCTCCCACCCAAATCTCTTTGAAGCCTCTGAGTCTCCAGACCCTAATCCGGGAATGAGAAGACTAAAAAATTAGTTTTCATCATCCAGAAAACAATTCTGGAGCCCCTCACATATGTGAGACCGCTGTGTTATGAATCGCACTACTCCAGTAGCAGAGTAAAAGATCAGTAAAAGAGGCAGGCAAAAAACATGGTCAAACAGTCCAGGGTCAGTTCCAGAGCAGGCAGAGGTAGGTACAGTTTAGCGTTAGGCAGAAGCGTGGTCATATAACAGGCCAGGGTCAGTTCCAGAGCAGGCAGAGGTAGGTACAGTTTATCATTAGACAGAAGCGTGGTCATATAACAGGCCAGGGTCAGTTCCAGAGCAGGCAGAGGTAGGTACAGTTTATCATTAGGCAGATGCGTGGTCATATAACAGGCCAGGGTCAGTTCCGGAGAAGGATCTTCTGTGACATTTTGAATACTCAGAATTATCTTGAGTTTTGCCAGAAGGAATGTAAAGTCAGCCCTAGGAGGACAGATCAAACAAGTGTGCCCGTTTTAGTCTGAACCTGGGACTTTTGGTGGCAGCCACCACTGGCGCGGGGATCTGACTCAAAGCCACACCTGGTCTGTGTGGCAGCCGTCACTGGCGGGGGGATCTGACTCGAAGCCGCACCCTGGGAGGACTGGCCAGACATGTCTAGGACTGTTGTGGTGGAAGTCTGAGTGGCAGCCGCCACTGGCGCAGGGATCTGACTTGAAACCACACCCTGGGAGGACTGGCCAGACGTGTCTACAACTGTTATGGTGGAAGTCTGAGTGGCAGCCGGCGTATCACCCCCCATCTGTCGTGGTGCAGCTAAACCTCTCTTCTGGGGGAGGAGTTGTGATCTAGCTTTTGATTGATAACCATATAGAGTGGTCCTCGATCTCATCTTGATACGCTCACTGCAAGTCACTTTTGAATTGAATGACACTGGATGTGAAGTCCTTTCGGTCACTGGAGAGGTGTTGGGACCTGCGATGGTATGACAGGGTCCCTCGAAGGGCAGATGGAAATTCCCTCCGGTTACTGGAGTGGTGTCGGGACCTGTGATGGTATGGCAGGGTCCCTTGGAGGGCTGATAGAAAGTCCCTCCATCAGGGGTGGTGTCGGGACCTGCGGTGATATGGCAGGGTCCCTCAGAGGGCTGATGGAAAGTCCCTTTGATCACTGGAGCAGTGTCAGGACCTGCGATGGTATGGCAGGGTCCCTCAGAGGGCTGATGGAAAGTCCCTCCGGTCACTGGAGCAGAGTCAGGACCTGCGGTCTTATGGCAGGGTCCCTCAGAGGGCTGATAAAAAGACCCTCCGGTTACTGGAATGGTGTTGGGACCTGCAGTGATATGGCAGGGTCCCTCAGAGGGCTCGTGGAAAGTCCCTTGGATCACTGGAGCAGTGTCGGGACCTGTGATGGTATGGCAGGGTCCCTTGGAGGGCAGATGGAAAGTCCCTCCGGTCACTGGAGTGGTGACGGGACCTGCAGTGGTATAGTATAGACCTCTCCTCTGGAAGAGGAGTTGTGATCTAGCTCTTGATTGATAACCATATAGAGTGGTCCTCGATCTCATCTTGATACGCTCACTGCAAGTCACTTTTGAATTGAATGACACTGGATGTGAAGTCCTTCCGGTCACTGGAGAGGTGTTGGGACCTGCGATGGTATGGCAGGGTCCCTCGGAGGGCAGATGGAAAGTCCCTCCAGTTACTGGAGTGGTGTCGGGACCTGTGATGGTATGGCAGGGTCCCTCAGAGGGCTGATGGAAAGTCCCTCCATCAGGGGTGGTGTCGGGACATGTGGTGATATGGCAGGGTCCCTCAGAGGGCTTATGGAAAGTCCCTTGGATCACTGGAGCAGTGTTAGGACCTGCGATGGTATGGCAGGGTCCCTCAGAGGGCTGATTGAAAGTCCCTCCGGTCACTGGAGCAGAGCCAGGACCTGTGGTGTTATGTCAGGGTCCCTCAGAGGGCTGATAGAAAGTCCCTCCGGTTACTGGAATAGTGTTGGGACCTGTGGTGATATGGCAGGGTCCCTCAGAGGGCTGATGGAAAGTCCCTTGGATCACTGGAGCAGTGTCAGGACCTGCGATGGTATGGCGGGGTCCCTCAGAGGACTGATGGAAAGTCCCTCCGGTCACTGGAGCAGTGTCAGGACCTGCAATGGTATAGCAGAGTCCCTCAGAGGGCTGATAGAAAGTCCCTCCGGTTACTATAGTGGTGTTGGGACCTGCGATGTTATAGCAGGGTCCCTCAGAGGGCTAATGGAAAGTCCCTCCAGTTATGGGAGTGTTGTAGGTATCTGCGATGGTATAGCACAGTCCCTGGGAGGACTGATAGAAAGTCTCTCAGTTTACAACACTGGTATAGGGACCTGCGGTGGTATAGCAGGGTCCCTGGGATGGCTGGTGGAATGTCCCTCCAGTTGTGGGAATGGTGTAAGGACCTGCGCTGGTATAGCAAGGTCTATCGGAGGAATAATAGAAAGTCTCTCCATTTACAATAGTGGTATAGGGACCTGCGGTGGTATAGCAAGGTCCTTGGGGGGGGGCTGATGGTAAGTCTCTCCAGTTATTGGAAAAGAGTAGGGACCTGCGGTGGTAAAGCAGGGTCCCTGGGAGGGCTGATGGGAAGTCCCTCCAGTTACTGACGTGGTATAACTATTCATTTTCCAGTCGTCGTGATTATAACTAAATCGCTAATATTGTTGTAATTGTAGCCAAATCCGTCACACAAAAGCTCAAGAATCTGCAGGGAAGAAAAAGAGAAAATTATGATTAATATGGAGGGAGACACAGGGGGGGGACACAAATTCTTTATAAATCATATTGAAAAATCTAACAGACAGACAATCCAACTTAACATGTTATGTAATGAACATGTCATTTTATGTAATGGGTGCTTATGTTATGCAATGATGAACGGTTGGTAAATAGGTGGATATCAGAATCATTTATACCGCACAGCCACATCCTTGCTAATACCCATCGCCCCATGTAGTGCAATGACTTCTCTATGTACATATTCTCTATGGCTGCCTCCACTTCACTGGCTCAAATTGTCTTTGTACTGCAGGACTCTAAATAATGGCTTTATCATTTTTAAAACCATTAATTAGCAGTTTTATTTTTAAATGACAGTTGAGATTTGAAAATAATGGTCACATGGCAACCAGCAGAGGGCAGCACTGACTTATATGGACTCTGTCCAACGGACAAGTGATGTCATAAAAAACCTCGACTTCCGGTTCCGGCGTCGCATGGAGTAGCTGACCTCCTCATCAGCTCCCGCAGCACGACCCAAAATCGGCCTGTAAAATCAGCCTGAGAAGACATCCGAGCCTCCCTCCACCTCTGGGCACTCTACACAGCACCCATGGACCGTTTCTTAGAAAAATCTTAAAAACCTACGCCGCGCTGCATTCATCCGCGCCGGGGGCGGACATGGAGGTAAGCGGTGAGACCTCTTCCCCCCCTCCTCCACACACATCCCCACCTCAGCTGGAGGGAGATAACTCCACTGATCGGATAGCCCAGGCTGTAGCAGCGTTGCTGTCACCCATGATTGCAGCATCAGTGGAGAAGGCCGTGAACGCCGGGATGGCGCAAATTAAGGCCCAGTTAGGGGAACATGGCACGAGGCTAAATGAGCTTGAACATCGCCTCTCTAATGCAGAAGAGGAGCTTTATCAAGCCCAGGCCACAGAGCATGCCCAGGACAAAACAAACCAGTACATCTTGCAGAAGCTGGATGATTTGGAAAATAGGGCCAGGAGAAGTAACCTGCGCTTCGTGGGAGTACCGGAGACACTACAGGCATCAGCCCTGACGGACTTCTGTGCCCGGCGCGTCCCAGAAGCCTTAGGCCTCTCGGGCCCATGCACGGTGGAAAGAGCTCACCGTATGGGGACCTTCAACTCGGAGAGAAAATCACCCCGTCCAATCATTGCCAAGTACCTCAGCTATGCAGACAAGTCCATTATCCTGCAATCATTCCGGCAATCCCCTCAACTTCAAATTGATGGCGTTAAAGTTTTAATCTTTGCTGACTACTCCATCGAGGTGTCAAAGAAGAGAAAAGCCTTTCAACAGGTATGCACGGAACTTTTTAAACAACAAATTAAATTTTCTTTGGCCTTCCCGGCAATTCTCCGCCTCAGAGCTCCTAATGGCGACCAACTGACCTTCCATGACCCTGCTGACGCAGAAGCGTTCCTTCGTTCGCGCTTTGCAAACCAGCACCACCAGACACCCTCTAAAGCCCTTCCGATCAACCGTCCCATGGACCAGAGGAGCCCCCGCAAGGATTCCCCAAAAAGATTCAGGGGTTCTGAATTGGATTCCGCCCGGCTCACCACAAACTGATCTGGCAGTATTACTTTTCCACTCATTCTCTCCCCCTACTCACATCCCTCCCTGAGAGGACCCAAAGTGACCTGTCAGATACTCCTCAGAGCTCGCTGCGTAGCAGTCTCCGTCCACCAAAGTGACCTACCCACAACGCCGGTTGCCTGCCGCATTACCACAGGTCCAGGTAGCTATGTCCGCTGAGGTGAACCTCTGATCTCTGAGCTCGGGCATCTCTCAGCACGCCACTACACTTCTCTGTTATTGCTGATGCATTACCTTGGGCAAAAAGGGCTTAGTTAGCCATTTCAGCTGCTCTGTTGTTTTTTCTGATGCAAATGCCCGACTGTTTTGTTTTATTTTGTTACTCTGCCATGCTCCCTCCCCCCCCCCCTCCCGGGTTGCTAAAATATGTTTATATGGTATGTCTCTCATGATATTACACTGGGCATTGCACCCCCTGGGCTCATTGTACACCGTCATCCTTCATTTCCTCCATTACACGGTCTGTGATCACGCACCGCTTGGCACCTTATGCTTTTGGTGCCGGGCTCTCGGGCCTCAAATCGGTGTGGTCGTGACATGGGGGCTGGCTCGTACAGTGACTCCATGTGGAAAAAAGCGAAGTACTCGCAATTGTTTGTGTTCTTTCTTGATACTGTTGATATTACCTTTGATTCAGGTTCCCCCCTTGCCACCCCCTTACCCCCCCCCCCCACCATGCACTGCATCGCCCCCTTCTTACACTCCGTCGACACACCATTCTGCTGATGCCTACCCACCCCTTGAAGTGGCGACCCCCCCATACTTTTGAAATAAGAGGGCCCCTATATAGTATTTCTGCCCAAACCCTCTACACAGTCCCCCTGACATGAAAGTTATATCCTGGAATGTGAAGGGACTCAGATCACCCAATAAGAGGATGAAGGTTCTTAGACACCTGAAGAGGCACAAAGCAGACATTGCAATACTGCAGGAGACCCATCTAGCACAGTCTGACTTCCCACGCCTACATAAGCTATGGGTGGGCACGGCCCTTGGCTCAGAGGCTGTAGGCCGCAAGACGGGCGTTATAATGCTTATACACAAAAACCTCCCCTGCACGATCATCGCAGTTAACTCGGACGCCCAAGGTAGGCTTCTCTCAGCACATCTCAAAATAGGCTCCAAGGAACTAGTCATCTCTAACGTTTATGCCCCTAACAGTCCCGGTAAAACCTTCTACAGCGAACTCTCCACTTGGCTTCTCCAAAACCCTCACCTCCCCCACTTGATTGGGGGTGACTTCAATGATACCCTCCACCAAGTGGATGACAGGTCCTCTCCAAAACACTCGAAACTCGCTCCAGACCCTAGTCATCCCTCCCTTTTCGCGTCCACTATGGACTCCCTCCATCTCCATGACCTATGGCGCTTATCACACCCTGCAGACAGGGAATTCACTTTTTACTCCAACCCCCATGCCGTCTTTACCAGGATAGATTACCTTTTTGGTTCGGACGACTTAATACCCATGATGTCGGACACCGACATCCTCGACATAGCTATATCAGATCATGCCCGATAACGGTCTCACTTGACAATCTGGACCTCCCCCCTCACCCCAAAATCTGGCGCTTTCCCTCTTATCTACATAACCGCGCTGACTTCCAACGATTCATGGAAAAAGCGTGGCTAGAATACTCTGAGGCCAACGCCTCCCATGCAGAAAACCCAAACCTCTTCTGGGACGCCGGTAAAGCATTCCTCAGAGGCCAGATCATCTCCTATGCTTCTTCCTTCAAAAGAAATGCCATGTCCCAATACAAACTAGCCAGCTCCCGTCTGCACCTGGCACAAAGGGCCCTTCACGCCTCTGATTCCCCGCGAAACAGAGACGAATGGCACGCTGCCAAGAGATCATTTGATACCTGGGCAGACACTCTAGAATCGGTCAAAAAGGCTACACTAGATGCCACCCTCCACAAGTTCGGCAATAAATCTGGCAAGTTACTAGCCAGGCTCTGTAAAGGCGCCTTCAAACCCACCCATATCACGTCCCTGAGAGGCCCCAGCGGTATTGTTAACACTACCCCTCCGTCAATAAACGCGGCAATGCTCCACTATTACTCGACCCTATATGCCCCTGACCCTATTAACAATCAAACGGCAAAAGCCTTTTTAGAAAACTTAGACATACCCCAAATCACCCCCTCCCAACTAGAGGCCCTAAACGCCCCTATCTCTCCCGCCGAGATCTCGGACACCATTCGCTCACTTGCCCCATCTAAAGCCCCGGGTCCCGACGGTTTCACGGGCGAATTCTATAAGACCCTACGAACTTTACTGGAACCCACCCTTCTCACAGTTTATAGCGGCGTGTGGTCCGGCGGCTCATACCTCCCCTCAGGAAACCAGGCTATCATCAAACTGCTGTCCAAAAAGGGGAAAGACCCCCTAGATCCTGGGTCATATAGACCCATTTCCCTACTGAACCTAGATGTTAAAATCTTGTCCAAAATAGTTGCCAATAGGCTCTCGGATATAATCCCCTCCCTCATCCATCCGGCACAATCGGGCTTCGTAAAAGGCAGAACGGCAACCCTGAACATCCGCAAAGTCATGCTGGCCCTAGAGCACGCTCGACAACACCCTATGGGAGACTTTGCCATCATGTCCCTCGATGCCGAGAAAGCCTTCGATAATGTAAGCTTTGAATGGCTCTCTCTTTCGATGGCGAAATTAGGATTCTCTGGCCCCTTCTGCCACCTCGTCCACGCCATGTACGCTTCCCCCTCGGCGAAATTAGTAGCTGCGGGCCTCCTCTCGGAGGAATTCTGCCTCCATAAGGGGACACGGCAGGGCTGCCCTCTCTCCCCGCTCCTTTTCAACATAGCCTTAGAACCCCTATCCAGACACCTTATCCAAATTGCCCCTCTTCACGGCATACGAATTGGCCCGCACGAACTGCGCTCCTCCCTCTTCGCGGACGACGTTCTCATTTTTTCAGCCGACCCCTCCGCCGACATGGTCACCATCAAGAAAATCTTCGACACGTTCCGCACCTGCTCGGGTCTCCGCATCAATTATGGCAAAAGCGAAATCCTCCCTCTAGGCTCACTACCCCCCCCCTCGTGGACTCGCCAATCCATCTTCTCGGTCGCCACGTCCCATATCACATATCTCGGCATCAAAATCGGCAAACTGCCCTCCTCCCTGTACCATCTTAACTATCCCCCTCTATTCTCAAAAATTTCTCAGGAACTGGTGAACTGGTTAGACCTGCCGCTCTCGCTCCTGGGGAGATGCCACCTGGTAAAGATGGTTAGCTTCGCCAGATTGCTTTACCCGATGCAGACTATCCCTCTGCTCCTCCGTCACAAAGATGTTAAAAACCTTGAATCGGCTGTTTCCAAATTTATCTGGCACGGCAAGAGACCCCGCATTGCCCTAAAAAAATTGTTTCTCCCCAGGCGCGAAGGTGGTGTTAGTCTTCCGAACATTAGACTGTATAATATAGCATGTCTATTAAGAATTGGCTTAGATTGGATAGCACAATCCTCCCGATGCTCAAACTTCCCCCTTGAGTCTGCTATGGCGCACCCCCTTTCACTGGTGGCCCTCCTCCACTGCAAATGGAAGTCTGTTTCCCCCGAATACCAGCATAACTTACTACTCAGGGACACAGTCATCGCATGGAGGGAAAGCAGGAAAAGCCTTGGTCTCTCCCCCTTTATGTCGAGGCATCTACCTATCCAAGGTAACCCCAGTTTTCAACCGGGTCTGGATCACAGGCCCTTCAAAGTTTGGCAGGAAAAAGGACTTACTCATTTTGTATCTCTATGTGATGCTGCCACCGGTCGCCCACGACCTTTTGCTGCTGTAGCCAATCTCTTTGCTCTGCCCCAATCTCACTTTCTTTACTATTGGCAATGTGTCCACTACCTACGTGCCACCTGCAACGAATACTGCAAGCGATTCACCCCAAACTTCACTGACCAACTACTTTTAGATGGCACATACAAAATCTCAGACATCTACAAGCCACTGCTCAGTGAGGCGTCCCCCTCTCTGGCATCCTCATCAGCAGCCAACTGGGGAAAGGACTTTCCGGACGATGATCTGATGCACAAACTATTGCAAGGCTACAACAAGACGCTACAACTGACCCCGAACGAAATATGGAGGGAAACCCAGTTAAAAATTCTTCACCGAGCTCACATCCCTTTCCTTCGATCCTCTCAGGACCCAAGCAGCGCAGAGTGCCCTCTGTGCCGACATCCCAGACCCTCCCTGGCACACCGTTTCTGGACCTGCTCTTTCATTTCAACGTTTTGGGACCAAGTGTTGGCCTACATATTTGAAATCACCTTACTTAAGCTACCCAAGGACCCTTTCCTCCTCGTCTTCGGCTACTGGGACCCTCAGCTGCTCCGACGTTCACAGCGGGATGACCCACCCACCCCCACCTCCAATATCCCTTCATATACCTCCAAAGATTGGCCTCTGCTATGCCTACTCGTCGCACGAAGAGACATTTTGAGAAATTGGACCTCCTCACGCCCCCCCTCTACTTCCCAAATTAAACGGGACATCCTCCTCCTCCTCTACAAGGAAAGAGCCACCACGGACTTCCGAAAGGACACTGCTAAGGAACGTTTTCTTTCCATCTGGCAACCCTTCATGCAAATGAACTTGTCCCAACAGGACTTGGAAACCTTTGAGCATCACTCTTTCTCCTTCTCCAAATCCGCCCCTCCACCAACCCCAGCAGGAGTTGTCCCCCCAGACACCCCCTCTACCACCTGATCGTGACTTTACACCTCTGCCGCCACCTCACCTCCCCTCTTTATGTACAATATGGAACTCACTCTCTCGGTGCACCCCCCCCTCCTCCCTTCACCCCCAAGTTTCTCTATCCCCCCCCAATGTTGCTCTGCTTGTTATATTGTACATGTAACTCCTCTGTTTGGAAAACCTCAATAAATATTTTTGAAAAAAAAAAAAAAAAAAAAAACCTCACGCTGTGTATGTTCAGTAATAAACATGTAAATAACCTATAATGTTATATTATGGGAGCTTATGTTATATATTAGTGGTAAAGGGGGAAGGCCACTTTCGCCACCCGTAGGAACGATCAAGCGGTGGAACAGCCGCTATGATCATTCCTATGGTGTAGGGAATCGTCGGCTGAAAATTCCGATATCTGAATGATGCATGTAGCTTCAGGGATCATTCAGATATAGCCCCACAAAGTCCAGGACATCATATGAAGTCCTCTGGGCATCAAGTGGTTAAAATATTCCAGCATGAGAATCCTCTTTTTCTTTTTTTATTGGCAGTTATTTTTAGCTGAACTTTGAAAATAACTGTCAGATGTTTGAAAACTGACCAGTACATCACATAAACACTCTATACATAACATTACTGACCGCTACATGCTGGAATATTCTGCTTGTTTTTATACAAATGATATATATTATATCCTTATATTTGTCTAGATTTGATAAATCTTATGTTATGTGCAGAATTCTGTAATCTCAGATGGTGATGTGAATGCTGAGTGTAATGCCGCGTACACACGGTCGTTTTTTGCGATGAAAAAAAAACGACGTTTTCTGTGAAGTAAAAAACGACGTTTTTGAAACGTCACTTTTCAAAGACAATTTTGCATACACACCATCGTTTTTTCACAAAAAGCAAGGTTACGTTCACCACTCTTTTCCATTGAAGCTCGCTTCATAACTAGCTTCTGGGCATGCGCGGGTTGAAAAACGTCGTTTTGAACGACGTTTTTGCTACACACGGTGACTTGTTGTGAAACAAAAAACGACGTTTTGAAAAACACACAAAAAATTCAAATGTTGGAATTTTTTTTTGGTCAAGACAAAAAACAAGATCAATTTAAATGACGTTTTAAAAAACGTCGTTTTTTTTTTTCATCGCAAAAAAACGTGTGTACGTGTGTAGCGGCATTAATCTGCCCCAGAATCCAGGAGAGAAGAAGAAATAACTTACACCAAGCCACAGGCGAGCTGCTCAGCCACCAACAAATGACACCAAGCCACAGGCGAGCTGCCTTATATTCAGTCTAACCTGTGTGATGTCATTGCAGGAGAAAAACAACTGTTTTTTTTTCCCAAAAACTTTTTGCAGCGTATGTTCAGTGACAAACAACCTATAATGTTATGTAATGGGAGCTTATGTTATATATTAGAGGTAAAATATAAAAATATTGAAAATATAAAATACATACTTTTTTTAAAATCAGACAGATATGGGAATATGCTTGTTTTTATAAAAATTATATATTATATATGCATAGGAAGATTATTTACTGTTACTGATTACTTACTGTTATCTCACATATATATATTATTCTTATTATAGCCAAATTTACCGCCCTAACTCCTCCCACAGCTTTTACACTACATGGACAAGTAATATACCGAAATATCGAACATTTTACCGAATGGTTCACAAAATATCGTAGTTTTTGCTGCAAAATTGGTCCCATAGGAATGAATGGCAAAATGTTAAAAAATACAGTGGGAAAAAAGCTGTCAAAAGCTGACAACCCCATGATCAGCCAAAACATTATGACCTCCCCATGATCAGCCATGATCAGCCAGTTTTGATGGGGGCAGTTTTTGTTGGGGGCAATAGGATGGGGGCAATTTTGACAGTGCCGTTTTTCATGGGGCAATAGAATGGAGCAGTTTTGATGGGGGCATTTTTTGATGGGGCAATTTTGATGGGGGCAGTTTTTGATGGGGCAATAGGATGGGGCAATTTGAATTTAGAAATTGGATGAAAGGATTAGTGCTGAAAAACACGTTTTGATAGATAAAACATACATTTTATATACATCTATATAGATCAGACCAAAATGACGGACAAGGAGGTATGAGGGACATAGGGACATTTCTCCAAATCAGGGACATTCCCTTGAAATTAGGGACAGTTGGGAGCTGGGTTGCAAAGGAAACTCAACCTCCCCATAGCCCAGAGTGCATACCATCCAGATGTAATACATTCCCTGCACTGCGTGAGTACCTCCTCCTCAGGCTGGGTTCACACCTATGCGGGTTGCAGTTAATTTGTTTTCTTGGTGCGTTCTGCTTTTTTGACAATTTTTTAAAATGTGTTTTGGTAGTCGTCTGTTGTCATGCAGGAGAAACCATCAAAAATGCAGCGAAAATGCATCAAAAACGCAAGCACTGCATTTCTTACACGTTTCTGCTGCATTTCCATTAAAGTCTATGGAACCAAAAAGGCAACCTGCTGTGGGCATAGAAGTCCCCGACCCTTTTCAGAAAAACACACTGGTTGAAAACGCACAGATGTGAACGTGACTCATAGGAAATCATGTTAAATGGACTGTAGTGCATTTCTGCAAAACTTAAAAACGCACTGATGTGAGGCAGGCCTCACTGATTACTTTTACTTCTTTCCATACATTAGAGTCACCTAACATTTCCAATGGTGGAGAATTTCAGGAGTCTGCGAACAGACCAAAAGTTTGTGTGAACTTTAGAACCCTGTTAAAGTCTATGGGACTCGAACGTTTGAAATCTAAAGCACTAATTTTAAAGGCTAATATGCAAGTTATTGTCCTAAAAAGTGTTTGGGGACCTGGGTCCTGCCCCAGGGGACATGTATCAATGCAAAAAAAGTTTTAAAAAACTGACGTTTTTTCAGGAGCAGTGATTTTAACCACTTAAAGACCGCCGCATGTACATTTACGTCGGAAGAATGGCACGGACAGGCACATCAACATACCTGTACGTGGCTGCCTTGACGTGGGTAGGGGGTCCGATCCTGTTTGCTGTAGGAGCGATCCGTGCTGAGGGGGTGGCTGTTCGTTTTTGTCTGCCCCCTCCGGATCGCTCCCAGCCAATGCGCATGCTGCCCCTGCAGTGCACTTCCTCCTCCTGTGTAAACACAGGAAGGGGGAAGTGATGTGATCTCTACTCTCAGCGTTTTTTTCAACCGCCGCTGAGGAGAGATCACATCACACAGTGAGTCTGCACAACACTACACTGACACCAGGACACACAGGCACATTAACCCCTTGCGATCACCCCACCCCCTGTCACAGTGTCACTGAATGCAGTGATCATATATGTACTGATCACTGCATTTAGTGTCAGTGTGACAGGCAGTTAGTGTTAGGTCCAGGGTAGCCCCCGTACCTCCCCTAATAAAGTTTTAACCCCTTGATCACCGCCCTAGTTAACCCTTTCACTCCCTATTGCCAGTGTCACTAAGCGATCATTTTTCTGATCGCTGTATTAGTGTCGCTGTTCCCGCTAGGTAGCTATTTATTTTTTTATTGCAATTTTTTTTACTAAAAACATGTGGCTAAATAAATGTTGGCCTAAATTTTTGACTAAAATTTAGTTTATTTGATTTTTCTTATAACAAAAAGTAAAAAATATTGTTTTTTTTCAAAAATGTCGCTCTATTTTTGTATATAGCGCAAAAAATAAAAATCGCAGAGGCGATCAAATACCACCAAAAGAAAGCTCTATTTGTGGAAAGAAAAGGATGCAAATTTTGTTTGGGAGAGACGTCGCACGGCCGCGCAATTGTCAAAGCGACGCAGTGCCGAATTGTAAAAACCCCTTGGGTCATTTAGCAGCATATTGGTCCGGTCCTTAAGTGGTTAATAATGCTTAAAGTGAAACAATAAAATTGAAATATTCCTTTAAATTTTGTACCTAGGGGGTGTATAGTATGCCTGTAAAGTAGTGCTTGTTTTCTGTGCTTAGAACTGTCCCTGCACAAAATGTAATTTCTGAAGGAAAAAAGTTATTTAAAATCACTCACCTTAGGGTCTGGTATCGATATTAAGGGGAACCCTGCATCAAATTAAAAAAAATGATGTGGGGGTTCCCCCCAAATATCCATTCCAGACCCTTCAGGTCTGGATTTTAAGGGGAACTCTACCCCAATTTTTTTTTAAATGCCGTGGACCCCCACACTTTTTTTTTGTATGAATGACTTTTCTCTGTATTGCCGGGAGACGACAATTCATTATAGCCGCGAGTGATTTTAAATTACTTTTTTTCCTTCAAAAATGGCACTTTGTGCAGGGACAGTTCTAAGCATGGGAAACAAGCGCTACTTTACAGGCAAACTTTTATTGTTTCACTTAAAGAAATTATTAAAATCACTGCTGCCAAAAAAACTGGAGTTTTTAAAACTTTTTTTGCATTGATATATGTCCCCTGGGGCAGGATCTAGGTCCCCAAACACTTTTTATTACAATAACTTGCATATTAGCCTTTAAAATTAGCACTTTAGATTTCAAATGTTCGAGTCCCATAGACTTTAACAGTGTTCTAAAGTTCACACAAACTTGCTGCGAACACCCCAAATAGTTCGCTGTTCAGCGAACAGGCAATGTTCGAGTCGAACATGAGTTCTACTCGAACTCAAAGCTCATCCCTAGTAGAAAGGCATAAAATAGTTATTTTACAAAACTACAATTGATGGGCACAGTGGCTGCGTTTGATGGCATGGCACAGTGGCTGCATTTGGCATGGCACAGTGGTGACAATTGATGGCACAGTGATTGCTTTTGATGGCATGGCACAGTGGTGATAATTAATGGCACAGTGGCTGCATTTGATAGCATGGCACAGTGGCTGCATTTGGCATGGCACAGTGGTGACAATTGATAGCACAGTGATTGCTTATAATGTAATGGTAAAAAGTCAATATAGAGTTAATAGTAAATTAAATAGATAATCCAAATAGGAGATGCAAGTGTAGTGTAACAGCTTAAGAGTACCTGTTAAATGGGTGGCTGTCCTACTGCGGCAAGATGTTATAGGGGCATAGCCTGAGGGAACCGAAGATGGCGGGGTGATCCAGAAGGAGATGAGGCCCACACACGCACAGATGCAGGTACTGACAGGCAAACCTGCATTAATGCCCGATGAAGCTTCAGCGAAAGGGTCCCCGACGCACGTGCAGCGTCGCCCGGGAAGCCATCCAATAGGAAGCAGGGTGCACTCCAATGACGTCAACCGAAACGATGATTGGAGGAATGGGAGGCACAGATCAATGGAGATGGATAAAAGCCGTGACTAATAGCTTTGAAGCATAGGCCGCAATGCCGCGGCCTCAATTACCTGCGATCGCGGCACAACGAGATCGCGGGTAGGGGCCGGATTAAAAGTACGCAAACTAGCGAGTGAAGTACAGCATTCACCAAGCGCATGGGCGTTACTTTGCGACGGAGTAACGAAGATGCGTTGACGCAAGTGGAAGTGGGTGTGATCATATGTAAATGATGGGCGGAGCCCAGCGCAGAGGCTTACGCTCAGCGCATCATCCACGGAGCATGCGCAGTGAGTGAGGCTTCAGTCGGCCCCCTGTGCGCATGCTCACAACTTCCATCGGCACCACTTCACGGGAAACGCCAGCGCAATGTGTTCCGTTGCGCGTATAAAAGCGCCAGCGGAAGCGCCACTCCGGCGCAAAAGTATTTCCGTTTCCCCCCACCCCAGAGAAGTTACTTTTGCTCTGTTATGGCTGCTCCCGCTACCCCCAAAGAGAGGAGGAACCTCAATTTCAATGCCCAAGAGGTCTCTGTGGTCATCTCTGCTATGGAGACTTATAATGATTTTCTGCATGGGAAGAAAAGTAGGAAGACCAGCCGGGAGAGGAAGCAGGCCATCCTGGACACCATTGCTGGCAGGGTGAATGTGTTGGGGTACTCCACCCGGACTGCTGGTGATATCCAGAAAAAGATAAATGACCTGCGGCGCAAGGTCCGTGGCAAGGTGGCCACCATTCAGAGCCATGAGCGGGGCACAGGTGGTGGACCCCCATGTCCGGTCAGCCTGACCACAGAGGAGGAGGTGGTTGCCCGCTGCCTGGAGAGGGAGCAATTGGAGGGGGTACCAGGCTATGATTCTGTGGAGGAAGGCTCCAGGACAGGTAAGTGTTTTTTATCCCCTATTTGGTGTGTTGCATGTGGGGGGGGAGGGTACATGTGCCAAGTGTGTGGGACCACCCAACATGTGTCTGCTTTGTGTCATCCACAGATGACGGAGCTGGGCCATCATCTGTTGGCGGCCAGTCCACCCCATCCCCCCAACGGCATCTTGTGCCCGAGCCCATGGGTGGTGAAGAGACCGAGGTGGAGGAGAGTGCCCACACCACACCTGCAGAGGTCGTTGAGGAGCAGCCTGCTGTGGCAGAGCAGGACATAATATTATTTTTGGAGGAGTCCTCCTCTTCTGCAGGACCCTCTCAGATCCCCTCCCCCATCATAGGAAGCCCCTCAAGGGTGACTCCATCCCCCCGGGGACAACCATCTACTGGCCCCAGGAAGGCCACCCGTAAGACCAGGGGGGTGTCTGATCTGGTCCAGGACCAGGTGGCGAGGGATCACGCCAGGCAGACCCAGCAAATGGGGGACATAGTTGGGCACCTGGACAGAGTGGCTGACAACCTGTGCTCCGTGGCCCAGATATCTTCTGCAGTGCAGGATGTCAGCTGCAACTGCGCTGCAGTGGTGACCAGTCTGGGGGAGGTGCAGGGTGATATAAGGCACCTCACTGCAGCCGTCCAGGCAAACACTGCTGCCATCCGGGACCAGTTGAGGCAGAGTCGGCGGGCCCAACATTACCAGGTCACCCGGCAGCTCAGGATGCAGGCCCAGCAGCTCAGGGTGCAGGCCCAGACCAATTCGTACCTCGGCCGGATTGCCGTGGCCTTGGAGGGCATGCAGGCCACACCTGCGAGGAGTGGCCCACCCGGGGATCAGCCACCTCCAGATGCCCCCCCACCCCCACCCACTCCATTCAGGCAGCTGAGGAGCCAGAGAGGGGCCACCAGAAGGAGCCCCCGGCATCCCCGATGATTTTTTTTTATTTTCTTTTTTTTGTATGCTCAGGTTATGAGATTTTTATATTCTTTTTTTTGAATGCTCAGGTTATGAGATTTTTATATTCTTTTTTTTTTTAATGCTCAGGGTATGAGATTTTTATTTTCTTTTTTTTTGAATGCTCAGGTTATGAGATTTTTATTTTGTGATTATGCTCTGGATATGAGATATTTTATTTTTTGATACTGCACACATTGCAGTGTGAATGGTGTGTGAATGTGAGAGGGTGGCACTCCTGCCAGTAAGGGGTGTCACCCTCGGCCGTGGTGGTGAAGTTAACCCCACGGCTGTATGAATGACGTGTGAAAGGTGTATGAATGGACAGCGACATCATTGGGGCCTTGACTCTGGCGTTGCTGCTCCCAAGTCCTACATGTTGGACTTGGGCTAATCCAATGTGATGTGGATGTGGTGTGTGTGATCTAGGGACATCAGTGGTGTGCATGTGTGCATTGTCCGTGTGATCAATGTTTTTGTTTAGTGTCCAAAGATGCCTACGGCGAGGACCCTCCTGACTGCTCTTCCATCAGCAGACTGGTTCTCCTCTGGCAGGTGGGGACTGTGTGGGTCGGGGGTCAGGTCATCACGTATGTCAATCTGCAGGTCTTTTCTCATAGCAAAGTTGTGCAGAATGCAACATGCACCGATGATCTGACACACGAAGGTAGGGGAATACAATAAGGCCCCCCCAGACTTATCCAGGCAGCGGAAACGGGACTTCAGGAGCCCAAATGTTTGCTCCACCACTGCACGGGTTTTGATATGTGCCGCATTGTATCTTCTCTCTCCTCTGGTTTGGGGGTTCCGGAAAGGAGTCATTAGATGGGGTCCCAGTGCATATGCAGAGTCACCTGGAAGGGAAAAGACAGGAGGATGTTAGTCATGCATGTGCCCCTTGTGATGTGCATCATGGGAGGGGATAGTCATGCCTGCCACCCATGTCACTCACCAACCAGCCAGCTGTCCCCATACATGTTCTGCTCGAATTCTGCTGGGATGGGACTCTGACGGTATATGAAGCTGTCATGGCTGGACCCGGGGTGTTTGGCACGGACGTGCCATATTAGGCGCTGGGCATCGGCTATCACCTGTACGTTGATGGAGTGCCAATGCTTCCGATTGCGGTATATGTGCTCTGTGGCACTGGGGGGCTGGAGTGCCACATGTGTGCAATCAATGGCCCCCACAGTGCGTGGGAATCTGGCAATGCTGTAGAAATCTGTCATTGCCTTCAGCCGCAGCTCCTCAGTGGTTGGTCTGATGAACTGGTTGGACATGCATCTGAGGATTGCAGGGACAACCTGGTGCACACATCTGCTCATGGAGAACTGTGACATCCCAGTCACCACTCAACTTGTACGCTGGAATGATCCACTTGCAAGGAAATGAAGTGTTGCCAGGACCTTCACCAGTGGCTGCACTGCTTGTGAGCGGTGTGTCTTGCTGGTGATGTCACCCTGCAGGGTTGTGGTTAGTTCAAGTATTGCATCTGGGCTGAATCTGAAGAGGCGATACACCTCCTCATCCCCCATGCCAAAGAGGCTCATGCGCGTGCGGTATATCCTCTCACGTGCCCGCCTCCTCCGTACCGGTGGACCCAGTACTAGTGCTAGGCCCGCGACTGCCCCTGGCATGTTGGCACACAGAGGTGTTGTCCTTGCACGTGTGGTTGTTCAGCTTGCTAGTTTCGTCGGTAACGCTGCTGCTGTAGCTGCTCTCCTGCTGACCTGAGGCCGTCTGGAGTAAAGATAAAGCAGCTATTTGTAGAAATAACTTTGTGCCGGACGGACGAGATACGCGCGGCGCATGTAGCCAGCGTATGGTGCTAATCCGTTCGCGAATCGGGAAATCACCCTCATTTCCATATTTGCAGGGGAAATCAATAGGCGCGACTGATGCGCCAAGCGAAATTATGCGCTGACGAGACTCTGGCGTCGGAAAGTTAAGCCGATCGGAAATGGCCCGTTTTCTGTCGCATCTAGTTTGGTGGGTACGGCCACATAGATACGACGGCGCATATTCACAGTTACGCGGCGCATATCGAAATACTCCAGCGCAAGTCTTGCTGAATCTGGCCCATAGGGGATAAAAATATGCAAACAACATACCTTCCAAGTGGGGTAAACCTGGGGGAACCACCAATAGTGGAGAAGGATATGGGTGTTCTGGTAGATCATTAAAGAATAGCATTCAATGCAAAACTGCAGTTTCCAAAGTGAGCAAAATCCTTTCTTGTTTTAAATGAGGTACTGTATGGACTGCAGAGAGAGAGAGATACGTCGTTTTTTACTTCACAGAAAATGTCGTTTTTTTTCATCACAAAAAATGATCGTGTGTACACGGCATTAGTGTGTAAAAGCCTTTCCATATTTGGAGGTTAAATTTTCCTCAAGACGTGAAGAGTTCCCACCTGGCCTCTGTGATGACCTTAAAGGCAATAATGCTACACCAAGTTCACTATATGGACCACTTATGTATTTATACATATTGATCACATTGCCTTAATCTTCTCTTCTGAAAAGAGAATAAATTCAAATTAGCTAATCTTTCCTCATAGGAGAGCTCACTTTCTCCAGTTTGCCAATATCCTTTTTGTAAACTGTTGCCCAGAAAACTGAACTGCATACTCCAGATGAGGTCTTACTAATGATTTGTACAGGGGCAAAATTGTATTTTTGAAACGTCACTTTCAAAGACGATGTTGCATACACACCATTGTTTTTTTCACAAAAAGCGAGGTTACGTTCACCACTTTTTTCCATTGAAGCTCGCTTCATAACTAGCTTCTGGGCATGCGCGGGTTGAAAAACGTAGTTTTAAACTACGTTTTTGCTACACACGGTGACTTTTTGTGAAACAAAAAACGACGTTTTGAAAAACGACAAAAAAAATTCAAGCATGTTGGAATTTTTTTTTGGTCGTTTTTTTTAAGACAAAAAACAACGTTTTGCCCACACAAGATCAATTTAAATGACGTTTTAAAAAACGACGTTTTTTTCATCGCAAAAAACGACCGTGTGTACCCGGCATAAGAGCTATGAAAATGTGGGATAGACTTCCTCAGGAGCTGGTTCTGGTCAGCCCAGAAGATTGTTTTAAAAAAGGTCTGGATTCTTTCCTAAATGCACAAAATATAGCTGGATACTAATATTTATAGGTAAAGCTGACCTGATGTTCCCACTGTTGGGGGATCGGAAAGGATTTTTTTCCCTTCCGCTGGAGCATCTTGGATCATGCTTTGTTTGTTTCCTTTTTGCCTTCCTCTGGATCAACTGTGGCTATAGGATTATGGAAGTTTTAAATTTGTGTCTATGTGATTTTTTTTCCCTGTGGGTTGAACTGGGTGGACTTGTATTTTATTTATTTTTTAAACCAGATTACCTATGTAACTATGTAGCACATATTTGCTAAGAATATTAAATGTATTAAAATACAGCAGCTGAGATAGAGACCAACACTGTTTTGGGTTACTTTAGAAGCACATCAGGGTTGCTTAGTTCCACTTTAACAGGGACACATGCACACAGGACTATATTTCTCAGTAGTTTTACTTAAATTCTTGACAGGAAAACACAAAGGGCCTTTTCATAAAGCCGCGCGCAAAGTTGCGGCGGCGTAACTTTTCTTATTTACATTAAGCCGCCGCAACTTAACACGCAAGTGCTGTATTCACAAAGCACTTGCGTGTTAAGTTGCGGCGGCGTAGCGTAAATTGGGCGGCCTAATTCAAAATAGGTGGGCAGGGGGCGTCTCCTATTTAAATTAGGCGCCGTCCTTAGAAAAATCCCAGTGCGCATGCTCCGAATTATGACGGTGTTTTCCACGTGAACGTAATCGACGTAAATCCCCATTCACGGACGAGTTACGCAAACGACGTAAACATTTTCAAATTTCCCGCGGTCACGACGTCCATACTTAACATAGGATGCGCCTGCTTTGGGCAGCTTTATCTTTACACGGGGAAAACCCTTAAGTAAACGGCGTAAAGTGACTGCGTCGAGCCCGCGTACGTTCGTGAATTGGCGTATCTTGCTGATTTACATATTCTCGGCTTGAATCAGCGAGAACGCCCCCAGTGGCCATTTTAAAATTGCAGTTAGGATCCGATGGTGTAATACAATTACGCCTGTCAGATCTTTGCTGCAAACCGGCTTATCTTGTTTTCTGCATACAGAAAAACAGATAAGCCGGCGCAAACTGATACGCTGGCATAACTCTTTCTGAATCTGGCCCATATTTAGCTAGTGCTGGAAAATCTTTAAGCACCCAAAATAACTATGTACAATTTATTAAAAATCTATTTTCAGGGTAAGGTCCAGCAAACAGTTGTAATGCTTGCCATCAAACTGCTAAATGATAAGCATTAAAATAAGTTAATGGTATACCTGCAGAAACATTCAATCTTGCTTGCTGTATAGAAAGTATATACCATAAAGAGGAAGGAAAATATTAAACGTAATGGCAGTTTTGTCCTGGAGGGAAAAAAACATGACATGATTCCGAAAAGAGGTTAATAGTAAATGTCTGTTAGCATGATGCACTGTGGTCTTTTGCTGTCTTTCCTTCAATACGCCACATGCAGTATAATTGATTTTTAGAAGATATGAGGTTCACAGCACAGTCATTAAAAAAAGTTTAACTTTTCATATAAAAAGTTCAAATTAAATTATTATTAAAAACACAATTCTAGACTATTCTATATCAAAAGTAAACAAGATATAAATGCAATTGAAATATATATATAAAAAAAATCACAAATATTGTATTAAAAGATGATAACTACAACAGATTACTACTATAATTTCTACTACTTCTAACAAAATTTCAAAGTTTTATTATAACTTTCAAAATGAAGTCATCAGCATCAATTTATCTAGTAAATCACATCTAGAGTGAACTACTTGCACTCGTTATAGAATTTTATTTACAGTACCTGAAAGGGTAATTCCACTCTTGCTGAAAAAAAGAAAAAAATACCCTCGTTAGTTACATAAATGTAATAGATTTTAGTGACCTTTTCCAATGTCATTTATATTAAAGGTTACACATTTCCCACATGCTACATTCTTAGTGCTGGGTAGTGTTAATTCCATTGACTAAAACGACTAAACCATTTTAGTCGACTAAATGAATACTATTTTAGTCAAATAAAATACGACAAAAACAAAAACAATTGAGATGACTAATATACGACAAAAACTAAAATTCCATTTTAGTCAAAGGACTAAAATGGTACTAAAACTAAAATGCTAAGATTAAAACTAAATTTAAATTTGACTTCAAAATTAACACTGGTCTGTCGTGCATGTTCATACCTTAATACCATAAATAATACCATAGTAGATTTTTCACTCCAGCAGTATATAATGAGTTTGGAAATTGTAGGGAAATGTTAACAATTTAATTACACCCATTCGATTTTAGACGACTAAAATTAGTAAACTAAAATGTATTGGAGATTTAGTCGACTAAATACAAATACAATTAAAACAATTGCAGAAGACTAAAATGGGACTAAAAGTAAAATGCCATTTTAGTCCTAAGACTAAAACAAAATTAAAATTTGCTGCCAAAATTAACACTGATACTACGTTAGCCAGTCTTCCCGCTATAGTCACATGATTAATCTCAACACTGTAATGAAAAAAAAAAAAAGAAAAATTATGTTTTTGTTGGAGTTCTGTAAACCCAATGCTTATCGGGTAAAAGTAAAACATAAAAAGCAAGTTGTACCCTTACAAAGTTCACAGTAGAACAAGCATGTAGTGCTGACAGGATGTTAAAGCAAAGGAGCCCGGGCCTTTGTGGTGAGCACCACGCACAGGGCCGATCCTAGGCAGGGTGCACAGGGTGCATTGCACCCAGGCGCCTGCAGAGGTGGGGGCACCGAACATCTAACAGATTCTCTAACAGAAGCCCTCTCTGTGTCCATCAGAGGCCCCCCTCCAGGTCCCAATAAAGTTTGCTGCTTCTCTTCCTGTATTTTGTTTATTGTTAAGAGATCATGTAAGGATCCCAGGGTAATGAAGACTTTGTGGGAGAGCATCTGTGTGGTTGAGTCATTGCCATAGAAACATTTGTAAAGGGGAGGAGTTAGTAAAATTATTTCTGCACCCAGGCACCTGTGACCCTAGGATCGGCACTGACCACGCATCAACATCCATGGCGGCTGTATAAGCAGGGAGTTGGGAAGACACCAGCAGGTGCTCTCGGTGTCTGGGGCTGTCTAAAACTGTCAAGAGCTTGGTTCAAAAAATGTGGGTTTTTACCTGGATCAACCAAATACCTTACATAAAAAATAATAATAGTACATCTTCCAACAATTCACTGTACATGTACCAACTTCATGGCTCTGAGGAAAACAGCGCTCATTGGCTGTTGAAATGCATCAGCGTGACGTCAGCAAGTCACACGGAATCGTCAGCTGACACCATGAGGGTATTGCTATTCTCAACCACACGCTTCCAGCGGAATTTGTTTGGCTTTTGGATCACACGTGGAGCCATCTGCATGGCACCTACACAGCATGGACTGCACAGTAAGGAAGTTGTCCTCTTCTGTGTGAGCAGCATACAGCTTACTGTGAGCTCTGCTCCTAGCTATGTAAATCGTGGGGTCGAGAGATTTTACAAGGAGGACTGCAACAGAGTACTTGATAAGAGTACATATACCCACCCACTGCTTGTGTTTATGGATGCATTAGTCGGACCCTTCCACAATCTCCCCCACATATGCACCTTTGATATGTATGTGCCATATCGAAAGCCTATACGTGTATAGCCAAATTGTACCATGCCAAGACTCTCTCCTGGAAGGAAGGTGGATATAACCCTAAGGTCAATTCTGCTGTGTCGGTCCATAAACTCAGAGAAATGTATTTTACGGTGAGTACAAAAATCCTATTTTTTGGCACTTTTTTGCCCTGTGCTCTACTATCATTAGTGCCTGAATACAGTATGTTGATTGTGGTGACAGGGTTATGAATGCGAGATGCGCAGCTGCCATTCCCCTGTTTTTTCAATTAATTAGACAACATTGTCTTCTTTTTAATTGTGTAACCACCCTATCCATCTGCCACCCCCCTCTTTTTTCAAGTTATTGCTGTGTTTTTTCTATAATAAAATTCATTGTACTCTTCAGGCCTCGTACACACGAGTAAATAGATTTGTTCAAACCGGTCTGTCCGACCGATTTGAACAAATCTGTCTACTGGCATTTTGGTTTGCTCGCGTGTACACACGAGCAAACCAAAATCCCCGCCAGCAGACAGCGCACTGACGTGTCGTTGACGTGGCGGTGACGTTGACGCCGCCACTTCACCGCACCAGGAAGTAAAACACTTCCGCGCATGCGTCAAAACCATTCGGCGCGTGTGCGAGAAGACATGTCTGCTGGTTAGCGTACTAACCAGCAGACATGTCGGGCGGACGGGTTCCCAGCCGACAGATTTCAAAGCATGCTTTGAAATCTGTCGGGTGGCCAAATCCGTCTGTTTTCCCGTACACACGATCGAATCTGTCTGCTGAAACGGTCTAGCAGACCGTTTCCAGCAGACAGATTTGATCGTGTGTACTAGGCCTCAGAGTGTTCTGTTTTGGTCTTCTTTGAGAGAACTTTATTATCTTACTTTTTTGTTAAGAACTTGGTTCAGCCTGGAATAACACTGACCAATCTGAATGAATTTCGGAGTCAATGCCACCTCTCCTTCTTTAGCAGGAGGCATGGCCTTGCCTCCGAAACATGTTCCGATTGGCCAGTGCTATTCCAGGCTATACCAAGTATACAACTTGATTTTTATGTTTTACTTTTACCTAATAAATAATACTTACTGCACCATAGGCACCATAGGCACCATAGGCGGTTTGATGCTTCTCTCCTCCCTCCCCTGCATTCTGTTTTTACAGCGTTCCATTTTCCTGCCCCCTACTGAAGCTGCCTCACCACCTCTAGCAGACAATAAAAGAGACTTTTGATATTCATCCATTCATTAACTCTTTTACCCTCCAGGATTATCATTTATATTTCTAGTACTACCAAAGCTCCCAACTGTCCATGATTTCAAGGGACTGTCCCTGGTTCGGGACAATGTCCCTATTTCCTCCTCATTGGTCCCTCATTTTGGTCTGATCTATATAGTTGTATATAAAATATACTATTTATCTTTTAAAAATTAATTTACAGTGCTAAACCTTTCATCCAATTTCTAATTGTTACAATTGTAAATGTCACAACCCATATAAAGGAATATTAGTGGTAAAAAAAAGCAGTTGTGGGTTCAAACTTTTTTTGGTACAATTCTTCTTTAAAGGGGAGTGACGGGGGTGTCCTATGCCTACATACTATTTGCTAATAGGGGTCCCTCGTGTCCACCTTAGAAAGTTGTGAGGTATGTACTACTAGGATTTTTTTTATACTATCCACAGGCAAACAAGTCTAGCGCTGAGCCTCACAATCTGTGTGTTATCTTTGTTCTTGAGTTCTGCAAATGTCTACAGAATGCCCCCACACAATGAAACAATGTTTATTTATTTTTCCTAGAAAATTATATTTTTCATGTAGGAAGGAGCTGCTCTCCCTATGATCTAATTAAACAAAATGGTGATACAAGGCAGTACGTTGTATCCGGTTCTGGAGGCAATTGACAGCACAGGCTGCATTAGCAAATATGTTTATACAGTTATGTTAAAAAAAGGAGCACTTTTCTGTATTTATAGCTTGAGATACTATCTGTACACTGATGACAGTCTGCTGTTTCTAAATTTTAGGATTCACTTTCTCTTCTTAAAAAAAAGAGAATAAAAACTGTAACTCTTGCTACAGCAAACATTGCAATTATCTCAAAATCAAATTAAAGGGGTTGTAAAGCTTTGTGTTTTTTCACCTTAATGCATCCTATGCATTAAGGTGAAAAAACACCTTGCACTCGAGAGGCGCATGCGCGGCAGCTTCCAAGATGGCCGCCGGCATCTGAGGCTCCACTCCACCACAGCCTAACATATCTCACCGGAGCTGACTGAACGCCCCCACAGCTTCCTAACCAGACCCATCGTGTAGGGGAAGCTCCCCTGTTCCCGCGGATGTCACTACCGCCGGTCAGGAGGGACTTATTGGCGCAGATGGCGGTGACTCCCGGCCCCCTCAGCTTTGCCAACATGGCGGCTCCACGAGGCCTGCATGCAGCGGTAAAGCCTGAGGACTCCATCGCTGATCAGGACCTCCTCCCCCTGCAGTCTCCAGGTACTGACTTCCCCCCTTGGCTGCTGCAGCTTCTCCCTCCTCCACCGAGTCCCTGCTGGACAGGATGGAAGCTGGATTCCCCACTACCCCCATGACAGATCCTCACACAGGTATGCTGCTTTCTGTGTGTGCAGTGCAAGAAGAGGCTCCTGTCCCCACTGACTTTCCCTCAATGATGGCTGCTTTCTCCCAAATGCTATCCAAAAGCCTGGCATTAAATGCAGCGCAAATTACATCATCCATCAATGCGGACTTGCTGTAGTTGGGGTTGAGGATGGACACTATTGAACAGAAAGCTGATCGGGCGGTGTGGATTAATCAGAATACCACCAGGTTGTACGAGGTTCAGGATCAATTGGAGACGGCATTTGCTAAGATCAACGACCTTGAAAACCGATCGAGACGCTATAACTTTAGGGTACGGGGGCTCCCGGAATTGGACAAGGAGGTGCAAGTGGCGGGGAAATCCCTAATCAAAAGCCTAATTCCGGATATTGCTGAGCACCGTCTTGAGCTAGACAGGGCACACAGAGCCTTGCAATCCCCCCGATCGGATGGACTGCCCAGGGATATCATTGTGAAACCGCACTACTATGCAGTCAAAGAGGAGGTGATGAAAAGGGCTAGGCGCTCGGACAATCTCACTTTAAACGGCCACAGAATTCAAATCTTTGCTGACCTGTCTTCTTATACAGTGCAGAAGAGGCGCGCTCTCAAACCGCTGCTGCAGGTCCTTATGGAAAAGGAAATCACTTACAGGTGGTCCTTCCCGCTCCGTGTGAATTTTTCCTGCAGAAACCAAAACTTTGGTTTTTCATCCTTCCCAGAGGGGAAACGTCTGCTGATTCATCTAGGACTGATCTCCCTAGAACCTCCAACTTCACAGACCAGCAGGGGGACTCCTGGCTCCACGAAGAGGCCTCCGCCAGCAAGCCTGCTGCAGCAAACCTGGCTGACACAGAACCACAAGCGTTCCAAAGAGAACTCTCTAACCTGAGGATCGATCTCTGAAGTCCTTCCTGTCCTGCCAGGATCCTGACCTTTGAAGGTCTACCCTTCCCTAAATGAGATGGGGGACCCCTGTTTCCCCTTTTATCCCTGTGATTGCCCTTGTGGGAACTGTTTTTGGTTGAAAATGTATACTTTATCTTTCAAAGAAAATATACAAAAAAACAAATACTTCAACAGGGTATTTGTTTTTTTGTATATTTTCTTTGAACAATAAAGTATACATTCTCAACTGGAAACTGTTTGCCTGTTTCACGGTTTGGTCACCTTTCTGAGGCCTTTCAGGCCTTTGTTTTGTTTTATTTTCCTTGGAACTGGGGCAATTGACTTGGACTCATGATGGGGGGGGGGGGGGTTTCGGAGCACGGGTGCTCCTGGGGGATCCGTATTTTTCAACGTAGTTCCTGGTTTAAGTCTATTTCTATGCACCTCAGCCTTTCCTAGGAGGTTAGGTGGAAGTATCGGAATGATCACAGTTTTCTTGATAGGGGGAGGGGGGAGCCATTATGGGTTCTTTCATATTAAGTGTACTTGTCTCCCTGGGTGGGATCTGCCCGTCCCCCTGGCTCCCTATTTTTTGGGGAGGGGGGGGTGGGTACTTCCTGGGGCCCCTGGTTGGTCAGTTTTTTTTCTTTTTTTTTTTCTCTTCCCTCTCCCTTTTGGTTTTTAGTTTCCCTTTGTGGGTTTTGCCTACCCCGTTGGGGCGTTCAGTTTTTAGGAATCATAGACTCCCGATTAGCCCTAAGTTATAGTTTAGTGGTGACGAGGCTGTGGTGGACTCAGTGCACCTCCATTTGATCAGGAGCACCATTGGTGTAGCCAGATTCGTTTCCCGTCTCCCAGTTTTAGGGACTTACCGGCTCTCTAACGTTTTGGGGTGGGGGCAGGCTTGCCCACTTCACCCCAGGGTGGGGAGGGGTCGTGGGACCCCTAGATTTAGATTATGCACCGTTTTCTTATTGTATGCTCCTATTTGCTTTGCAGCAGCTATGCATTAATATTGTTGTCTCTTTTCCCTTCTTTCTCATCTCTTTTGCTTCTGCTTTCTCCTCATTTCCCTTGGAGTGTTCCTAGGTTCCATGGTAGGTTCCAGTCCTTCATCCCAGATCCTGGGTTCAAAACGCTCCGGTTGCCCGAATTCCGCAGGGAATACTCTCTACGAGACAAAGGTAGGCTACATTTGTCTGGTATAGCTCTCACACCACTGATCCATAGCTGACACACATTCTTCCCCGCCAACCCTAAAGCTCATCTCCCATAACACTCAGGGCCTAAATTCTCCCGTTAAACACAGGAAGCTTCTCCAACTCTACCACTCTTGCACACGGACGTCCTTCTGCTTCAGGAGACACATTTCCCATCCTCCTTTTTAGAAAAAAGATCAAGACTCATCTCTTTTGATATCAAAGGAGACAGGAACAACGAGCGCCCAGAGGTGATTTAGTTTGCATGTGCTGCGCTATATAAGTTCTTCACTCACTCACTCCTACAAACCCACGTTCCTCCATCAACGTTATCCCCATTTTTTTCTTTCATCGGCAGATAACAAATCTAAGGGGGTGGCCATCTGTTTTGCTAGACACATTAACCTTTCCCTGGTGGAAACGATAGTTGACCCTCAGGGTCGCTATGTCCTGGTCTCGGGCCATATAGACGGGGAACTATACACTTTTGTCTCTTACTACACTCCTAATAAGGGACAAAGACCCTTCTTTGAATCATTGTTACGCAAACTGCAACCTCACTTTAGGGGCTCTGTCTTCATGGGGGGAGACTCTAACACAGCGTTTGACTTTTCGCTTGATAAGTCGGCGGACGGCACATCTAAACCTAAACGCCCTTCCAAACAGAGCTCTAAAATAGCCAAGATCCTTCATTCTGTAGGGTTAATAGACATTTGGCGGAAGAGCATACCCACGCACAAAAGATTACACCCAATTTTCTGCCCCCCACAACTCCTATGCCAGGATTGACCACATATTCACCCACGTCACAACACTTCCTTTGCTATGTAACTCCAGGATCGTAGATTCCCCCCTTTTAGACCACTCCATGGTCACTCTGCTTACTCGGAGGCCAACGGGATCTAGAAATCCGCCTCGCTGGCGCCTGAGAGAGTCACTTTTAAGGGACCCGATACAATGTTCCTTGTTAGAGGAGGCCATTAAGGAATACTTCCTTATCAATGCTACGAGTGAAGTGTCCCCTTCCACGGTCTGGGCGGCGCACAAGATGGTCATCAGGGGAAAACTGATTCAGTTAGCTGCTACACTTAGAAAGGAACACAGGGCTGACACTCTTAAACTCACAGAGGAATTTCGCATGCTGAAGAAAGCCCACAAACGCCAGCCCACGTCTGATTCACTCGCCCGACTTGACGAAGCTCGTGCTCTTCCTAATCTCTCCCTGACGACTGCATGCGAGCAGCACCTTCGGTGGTCCGGGGCTAAGTTTTACTTCCAAACTGACAGGCTAGGCTCCCGTCTGGCCACCAAACTGAGTCCCAAACAGCGTTCACTAGCCTTCCCTAAAATCCGGGTATCCACAGGGGAACTGACACAGAACCAGACTAAAATAATGGATTCCTTTTTACGATTCTACTCGGACCTGTACAAACCTGCCCGTGCACCTCCCAGCCCGAAAGGGAAAGAATTTTTGGATGATCTCCCATTACCGTCTCTGACTGTGGAACATAGGGATATCATGGAATCCCTTTTCACGCAAGAGGAGGTGTTGTTCACTATTAAGGCCCTCAAACTAGATTCCTCTCCAGGACCGGATGGCTTCTCCACCGGTTACTATAAGAAATTTGGCCCATGCCTGGCCCCTCACCTGACGCGACTGTTCAATTCTCTCAGGGATGGAGCCCGTCTGGGGGCCGACTTAAACTCTGCTTAAAACCGAAACCGGATAAGGACCCTAGCGAGGTGTGTAATTATCGCCCCATCTCTCTAATTAACAATGACATTAAAATTATGACAAAAATATTAGCGAACAGATTGTCAAGTTTCATATCCTCATATGTTCACAAAGATCAGGTGGGCTTCATCCCTGGGAGACAGGGAACAGATCAGATCAGACGGGCCATTGATATCATCTCCCTTCTTAAATCGCATTGGGATGGGTTTTTGCCACAGAAGGGTTTCTTGCTGTCCATAGACCTACATAAGGCCTTTGATTCCATAGACTGGGAGTACTTGACGGGTGTTCTGGGAAAGTGGGGATTCGGCCCTAGCTTCCTTATCCTCATCTGGTCACTTTACTCAAGCCCCTCTACACAGGTACGCCTAATGGGCAGATACTCGGAATCCTTCCCCATAGGCAGGGGGACCAGACAGGGGTGTCCGCTCTCCCCTCTCCTCTTCGCAGTGGCCATCGAGACATTGGCAGTGGCACTGAGATCGAATCCTGACATCAAGGGGGTAACATGTGGGCCACAGGAACACAAATGTGCACTATACGCTGACGACCTCTTGCTCTTCGTCACATCTCCCCTAATATCCACCCCAAATATACTTAAAACACTACAGGTTTTCAGTGAGATTTCTGGATTGCGAGTTAATTTGGGCAAATCTCTAGCTATGAATATCTCCGTCCCCCCGGATCTGCTCAAACAGCTTTACGGTAACTTCAACTTCCCTTGGGCTCCCTCACAAATTATGTTGGATGGACTAGGCCTATCACTTTCATGTACCATTGTCTATTTTCGTTTTGTTATTGGAAAATTTTTCAATAAAAATCTTTAAAATATGAAAACACTTTGCACTCTCGGGCCCCCCAGCCACGCGGTTTTACTTACCTAAGCCACAAAACTCTGTGGGCTCGTTCCCGCAATGGTTTCCCCCTGCTTGAGGTGGCTTGTCATTGGAGATTGATAGCAGCGCAGCCATGGGCTTGCGCTGCTCTCAATCACATCCAATGACGTGGCATGCAGGGGGGCGGGCCCAAGTGATACAGCCGCCGGCTGTATCACGGGAGTGCGCCCGCAAGCTAACCCCCTTGGGAGAGAGCTTTCCATGAGGGGATTAGCGCTTGCAGGGAGGAGCGGAGACAGCTGCCAAGGGACCCCAGAAGACCATGATCGGGGCCACTCTGTGCAAAACGAACTGCACAGTGGAGGTAAGTATAACATGTTTGTTATTTAAAAAAAATAAAAACCCGAAGCCATACAGTCCTTTTAAGTCCACTTTACAGAGCTTCATTATTTAACCCATCAAACGTCTGTAAAAAACATGCCACTTTTAGCTGAACAACATCTTGTTCATCTATTCCTACCTTATCATGAAACTACCAAATATATAAATTGTGACCTTATTGCAAGACTAAACTATTTCATTAGACTTCTGACCAGCAAAGTTGACACCATTTTAGTTAGACTTGAAATCGGCTGCAAGACTTCTTTTTCACTCTTTACTAAGGCTTCTCCGCTCACTCTATTGCTGTGCAGGCTCCCTGCTGCTTCAAGGATTGAATTGAATTTGAATATCTATCTCTCCTCCCTTGAGCCTGTATACACTTGAAAGCATGCTGTGAAAGTTGATTGGATACATAGTTTCATAGGTTAAAAAAAAAAAAAAACATATCTATGGAGTTTGGCCTAAAAAAGGAAAAGAAAAAAAAAAATCCTACAGCTTGGATAAGCAGTAACAATATATACAGTATCTCACAAAAGTGAGTCCACCCCCACATTTTTGTAAGATTTTATTATATCTTTTAATGTGACAACACTGAGGAAATTACACTTTGCTAGAATGTAAAGTAGTGAGTGTACAGCTTGTATAACAGTGTAAATTTGCTGCCCCCTCAAAATAACTCCACACACAGCCATGTCTAAACCACTGGCAAGTACACCCCTAAGTGAAAATGTAAAAATCGGGCCCAAAGTGTAAATTTGTTGTAAATAAAGTGTCGAGCTAAACAAATATGGGCACTACATACACTCACGTATAGATACAACCCATAGTAAGCAATATATAGATATACAAAGTGTAAATTTGGACATTTTCACTTAGGGGTGTACTCACGTTTGTTGCCAGTGATTTAAACTTTAATGGCTGTGTGTTCATTTAGCTGCTATACAAGCTGTACACTCACTACTATACATTGTAGCAAAGTGTCATTTCTTCAGTGTTGTCACATGAAAAGATATAATAAAATATTTATAAAAATGTGAGGGGTGTACTCACTTTTTTTAGATACTGTATATACATTGAGATAGTCTGCCATTGCTTAAAAATGAGGTCAAACCTTAATGCCCTGTACACACGATCGGTTTGTCTGATGAAAACGGTTTTGTTGTTTCGTTCCATGGTATAATCCACCTACCGAGGCTATATTCGTTGTTGTCTGCTGACCACTGTTCAAACACCAAGGCTTCAGGTGCTTCAGGTGGCTCGTTAGCCACTGGAGGTGTCAGGAGGATCATAAGCCCTGGCTGGGTATTAGCTACAAGCTCTGTCAGCTTGTACAGCTGGTAAGCCTTCATTTCATGTGGTGGTGGATTCACAGTGTCCTTTGAATATTGAAGATCCTATCACAGGGTGTTTCAACTTGGAAAATTGGAAAATGTATCAAAGAGACTATTATTTATTTTCCACATTTAGCTATTTATGATTTATATTTTATTTACCTTTTATTTGATGAGTTGGTTGATTAATTTTCACCTAATAGGTTTCCATTGATTATTACACTTTATTGTATTTGTTTATTTCATCATTATTTTCAGCGCAGCTTCTTATGTTTTTATGTTACACCCCTACATAGATACAAATCTAAATATATTTATAATTTCAATTATTTTACAACTATTAATGGAGATTTTACATCAACTTATAAGGTAACACTTATTCCCTGTACACACGATCTGCTAGTCCGATGAAGGCGGTCCGATGGACCGTTTTCATTGCACGAACCGATCGTGTGTGGGCCCCATAGTTTTTTTCCCCATCGGTGAAAAAAAATAGAACCTGTTTTAAAATTTTCTGATGATTAAAAAACGATAGAAAAAAAACAATCGTCCGTGGGGAAATCCATGGGTCCAAAATCCACGCATGCTCAGAATCAAGTTGACCCATGCTCGGAAGCATTGGACTTCATTTTTCTCTGCATGTCGTTGTGTTTTACGTCACCGCGTTGGACACAATCGGATTTTTAACTGATGGCGTGTAGGCAAGACTGATGAAAGTCAGCTTCATCGGATATCTGATGAAAAAATACATTGGTCCGCTTTCATCGGATGAACCGATCGCGTGTACGCGGCATAAGAGTTTCAATTTGTATGCAATCAGGCAGGCCCTTGCACTACATGATTTTGGTAAATCTGAAGAGAAAAAACTGCAGGAAAACTGATAGTGTGTATAGGGTTTTACAGAGCACTTTTTGGTTGGTTTTAGGTATATTAGAGCAGTTCTTTTTTTTTTCACATTTGTTGTGCTACAAGTGTAGAGCACATTGAGAGCACAAGCCAGGATTTCACACATAAGAAGTCTAATTTACTTTTTGTGGCTCCATAGCGCAGGTGTTATTATTATAATATTTTTAATTGGCAGCTGCAGCCTTGCTAAGAGTGCTAAGGGTCATTTATGTGAGGCAATTACTTTGATACATCAGATTGGATAAACTCTGCAGTGTATTTTATTCTGCACAAAACGAAAGACTATGCAAACTTTGTTAAATATTTTTTTTCACTTTTATGCTTTTATCGACATTGAGCTGTGTACAGACAGCCTATGTAAATGAACAGGGATGCAGTCACTGTACTGACATTACTGCGCAGGTGTGCAGGGGCAGGTGCATGACCCTGAACACAGACAGTGTGGGTTTGAGGCTTTGTAGCTGCCCCTGCACATCTTTCAAACTCAGATATGGCTGTGCGTGTACAACTGCTGTGTCTCCATTTACTAAGTGTAAACAAACTTCTCATTATCACTTTATGGACCTCAGCGACTGCATGAATGCCATTTATTAAATCTAAATTATTTTACTTTTGTACATTAGTTATTTTGTGATTATTTCTGTGTTTTCTTGCACTGTTTTTCTTTTTATTAAAAATATATTTAAAAATAATTAAGATGAGTCTCTAAATTAGGGTCAAATAGCCCATGGGTCAAACCCAGCCTGCCTGCTGCTAAATGTGTGGCCCATGAGTGCACATGATGAATTCACGTGCACTTCGGTCCGCGGACATTTTAACCCCTTCACACCGACCATACGCAAATATCCGGCCTTGGCTTGAAGGAGTTGTACCAGGGTAATGTCTGCAGCTGCACGCATCACCCCACTACCGATTTGGCTTTCTTGGGATAACAACTGATGTGGCTAAGAAGCCGCTCAGCTGTTATTCCAAGCAGTGGAAGCATTCTGCAGCTCTCCCGAGCTCCCTTCAGGAGGCCCGAGTGACCATCTGGCACGTCCGCTGGATGGCCTGAGACCAGAGCAAAGCTGGAATTGGCTTCAATCGGGTCTCGGATCTAGTAACCCGAAAGGGATGTCACGACATCCCTTCCAGTTTACGGAAGACCTAAAGGAACCACATTTTAAATAATTATAGCACTCAGAACAGGCACTTTTAGCTTTTTGAATGCTCTTAAGTGCAGTGGAGGGATTTGGGGTCTTATAGATTCCAGATACCACCTTAAAGAGTACCTGTCACTGCCTATTACTGTCACAAGGGATGTTTACATTCCTTCTGACAGCATTAAAAGTAATAAGAATTTTTGTTTTCAAAGGGACAGTGTAAAAATAAAATTAAGAAAATAAAAAAAAATTAAAGTGCCCCATCCCTCCGTGCTTAGACAGCTGGGGGGCTGTATAATTTGCCGGGAGGATGTATGATGTGCAAGAGGGGGCTGTGTAATATGAGGGGGCTTCGTAATGTAAAGGGGTCCAGAGGTGTCGGCCGTATAGCGTAAAGGGGGCCAGAGCTACGGGGGCTGCGTAGTGTAAAGGGGGCCAGAGGTGACGGGCTGTGTAATGTTATATTCATTTATTAGCAGGTGAATGTGGCCCTCCATGCATTCACATACATTGAATCCGTTCCTCAAGTGGAAAAAGATTGCTGATTCCTTCTCTAAATGCTTTAACCTGAAAATAAATAAATGATTGCCTCTTAGAAGAAAGCTATCCAATTTAAAATGGTCACATTCCTGTCTGTGAGTGGCAATGAATGCCACACACATTTCTTAAAACTGGGTTCACTCTGGTGCGATCATAGAGATCGCATGTGATTCGCACCCGCACTGCAGGTGCCGATCACATGTGATCTCTGAGCAATGCAAGTTTAGCCATACAGTTGTGTGGCTGAACTCCCATTGGATTCACACAGAAAGTGCAAGGACTTGTTTTTACCCGCTCTAGATTTGGATCGCATGGGTGTTCTCACCTATGCAATCCGATTCCTGTGCGAGTTCACAGTTCACACTTTGTTAATGATATCTGCAGTGGTTCCCACAAGGTAGTGTGACCTGCCTGTGGCAGAGGAGCGATGCGGGAACCAGCTCTGGAATCGCGCTGGTTCCCGCATGACACTAGTGTGAACCCAGGGTTAAGTTCAAAAACCGCAACAGCTGCTGCTGTGAACTTCCAGAGCAAGAGCAGTGAGTGTAATGGACAGTACACATGATAAGAAAATTGGATGAAAATTCCCGTAAGAGGAACGAGGGAAATATTTGCAAGTAAAAAAAAAAAAGTCTGACATTCTGCCCGTGTGCATGTCGCTCTGTCCCACAGAAGCAGGTCAAACGTGCATGCTGGAAAACCAGCAGCTGACCAATTCCCATTCAGCACTCTCAGCCAATAGCAGATCGGAGTGTTCTGGTGGGTGTGCCATCCCAACAGCTCAGCGGGGGGTATTGCTGTACTAACCTTGCATGGTTGGTACAGTGTCTCTGACCAAACCCATATTTTTTTCGTTTAATCCATGGGATTTTTAACAACCAATATTGACTTTTCAGACGAAAAAGAAACATAGGTGCAAGCTAACACAAACTCTGATTTTGGTTCAATGTTTACAGTAATTGTTATGTCTCCAGCATACCTTTCAGATTCAAAAAGGACAATTCACTGTGTGTGTACAATGTATTATTGCGTTAGTAAGCCAGAGGTATGTTTGTCTCAGGTTAGCGGTTATGCTTGCGCCATCTACTGGCCAAACATGAATATAGTTGTGAATATTCTTAGTTAGCTCTGATAGGCTGTGACATCAAAACCATCATATCCTCTTTAGCCAGGAAGAGAAGGTCTTTTAGTATCTCCATGTTTAAGATCAAGGCAGCAAGGCCTTCATGCAATCTGTTCCCATCCATGGCATCGGAGGTGAGCAATCTCTTTCTCCTTCCTCCTCAGGCTTTTAGGGAGATAGTTAGCCATCTCTGATAATGTTTATATGATGTTATTATTATCGTATAGTGATGTTATACCATTCTTGTTATTTCTAGTTTTACCGCATATCACGTGTGTCATCCACATGTATATTGAAATCTGCAACGTGCCAATAAAGACACAAGATAAGAAACAGCAGTATATTATTGTGTGCGCAGAGAAAGGTCATCTGCCTAGATAGCTACCCATAGACTCCGTGAGTACGGGAAGCGAGTCCAGGACAGTAATCATACAGAAATAATTGAATGTATTTGGTGGATGTGGCTGGAAGGGTCATGTACACTATATCACTTCTTCAGCTACTAAGCTTGCTATGTTTGCCTACGTTTGCCTTTGTCATTTGAGAATTTCGTACACTGGAACTAATCCCAAATCTCAACGGTAAATCATTTGCAAACAAATTAAAAAGCAATGGTTAAAGCAGACATCTGACCTGCCCTTGCTTGACCTGCAAACCAAAACCTTGGATAAAAATCGAATTAGGAGCCATTAGGCTGGCCTTAATATATGTGGGAAAAATATGAAACTACTTGGGTGTCTTGGATCCATCTCTACTCTACCTGACCTTCCTTGTGACCCTTCTCTCACTCTTCCATTATTTTTGTAGTTTATAATCTACTGTTTGATTTTACTTTAGGCTTTCCTCAGCTTTTTTATTTTGAACAATTCCATCACAATCAAAAAAAGACTGTACATTTTCAAAAAAACAAAAAATGTTTTTTACTTTAAGTTATAAAAGATATCCAATTAAAGAAAAAAATCATATATTTTGCTACATATTTTAGGTATAAAAATGAAAATAAGCGTATATTGATTGGTTTGGGCAAAAGTTATTGCGTCTACAAAGTATGGTATAGATACAGATTTTTATTTTTTTCAAGTAATGGCAGTGATCAACGACTTATAGCGGGACTGTGGTATTGCGACAGACAATCTGTGCTTACTGCCACTTTCGACACTCTGTGAGAACTAGTGACACTAAGCCTCTTATTACACTAATACGTTCTTCCTGCGTTTTTACCTTGTAAGAAAAACACAAGAAATGTATTTCTTTTTAAATTCTATGGGACTTTTTACACCACTGCATTGTGGGTGTGGTGCGTTTTGAAAAGTCCTGCATTCTGCATCTTTGGTGTGGTTTTAATCACTTGACAACTGCCACTAAACCCACTTAATAACCAGACCAATTTTCAGCTTTCGGTGCTCTCACATTTTAAATGACAATTATTCAGTCATAACAACACTGTGACCAAATTACATTGTTGTCCTTTTTTTCACACAAATGGAGCTTTCTTTTGGTTGAATTTAATCACCGTTGGGTTTTTTATTTTTTGCGCCATAAGAGAAAAAAGACTGAAAATTCTGTAAAAGAAATATATTTTCTTTGTTTCTGTTATAAAATTTAGCAAATTAGTAATTTTTCCTTATACATTTTGCCAAATTTTATACTGCTACATATCTTTGGTAAAAATAAGTAGAAATTGGTGCATATTATTTGGTCTTTGTGAAAGTTATAGAGTCCACAAGCTATGGTGCCAATATCTGAAAATTAATCACACCTGAAGTACTGATGGCCTATATCATTTCTTGAGAGCCTAACATGCCAGAACAGTACAAATACCCCCCAAATGACCCCTTTTTGGAAAGAAGACATTCCAAGGTATTTAGAAAGAGGCATGCAGAGTTTTTTGAATTTGTAATTTTTTCCCACAATTCTTTGCAATATCAAGATTTTTTTTCTTTATTTTTTTTTTTCCACTAAATTGTCATATTAGCAGGTTATTTCTAACACACAGCATATGCATACCACAAATTACACCCCAACACACATTCTGCTATTACTCCTGAGTATGGCGATACCACATGTGTGAGACTTTTACACAGCGTGGCCACATACAGAGGCCCAACATGCAGGGAGCACCTTCAGGCGTTCTGGAGCACCCAGGCCAATTCTGACATTTCTCTCCTACATGTAAAAATCATAATTTATTTGCTAGAAAATTACATAGAACCCCAAAACATTATGGGCCAGATTTAGAGAAAACTGCGTAAATATCTGCGGGCATAGCGTATGCTCTTTACGCTACGCCTCCGCAAATTTCAACGCTGTTCCGACGTCCATACTTAACATTGGCTACACCTCCTATAGCAGGGGTAACTTTACGCCAAAATAACGCTTACGCAAACAACGTAAACTACGACGCCCGGCCGCAAGTACGTTCGGCAATTGGCGTAACTCCCTAATTTGCATATTCGACACGTAAAACGACAGAAGCACCACCTAGCGGCCAGCGTAAAACTGCAACTAATATACGACGGTGTAACAGACTTACGCCGCTCGTATATTAGCAGAATTCCGGCGTTATCTTCTTTTCTGAATACCAAAAAAAGATACGCCGGCTATTCTTAGTATTTGCGCGGCGTATCTCTAGATGCGCCAACGTAAATACGTTATGAATCTGGCCCATCATATACTTTTTTAGCAAAGTCATTAGAGAATACAATGGTGGTCGTTGCAACTTTTTATCTCGCACGGTATTTCCGCAGAAGTTTTTCTAACGCTTTTTTTACGAAAAAAAAACCAGTAAAGTTAGCCCAATGTTTTTGCATAATGTGAAAGATGAAGTTACGCTGAGTAAATAGATACCCAACATGTCACCCTTCAAAATTGCAACTGCTCGTGGAATGGCGCCAAACTTTACTACTTAAAAATCCCCACGACGATTTAAATATTTTTACTGGTTACATGTTTTTAGTTACAGAGGAGGTCTAGGGCCAAAATTATTGCTCTCGCTCTAATGTTCACAGAGATACCTTACATGTGTGGTTTGAACACCGTCTTCATATGTGGGTGGGATATATATGCGTTCGCTTCTGTATGCAAGCTCACGGGGACAGGGGTGCTTTAAAAATAAAATAAAAATTATTGTTCATTTTACTTTATTTAAGTTTGACACTTTTTTTCCACAAAAATAAATATTTTGATCACTTTTATTCCTATTATAGGGAATGTAAACATCCCTTGTAATAGGAATATGGCATGACAGGTCCTCTTTACAGTGAGATATGGGATCACATTGGACGGAGCGTTCACGTGGTAAACGGGCGATATTAGCAGCGATTTACTGTGATCCGTGATGCGCCGGTTCCTCTGGACCCGGTGGCCATGGAGACTCCTGTGCGCGCGCGTTTCTGGGAGGACGTTATATAACGTCCTCCCAGAGTTAAGGAACCACCCTACCTCCGTTATTTGGTGGTGGGCGGTGGTTTAGTGGTTAAAAAGCGCACCAATAATGCAGCCTCCCATTGAAAAGAATGGAAATCGCTGCAAAATCTCAGTAAAGTCGTGGTAAAATTGTGGTAAAAACACATCACGTTTTTGGTGCATTTTTGAGTCACATATCCAATTTTCACAGGTGCAGGTAACCCAAAAACACACCAGAAATGCACAGGAAATGCATCCGAAACACAACAAAATCACTGTAAAAATGCATATGCATTTTAAACATGATTTTGCTACAGAGCAGTGTTAAAGGGCCCTAATACAGAGATCAGTGCTAAAAATATGCTCTGTACTAATAATACTGACTGGGAAGGGGTTAAACATCCAGGGCAATCAAAGGTTTCAATGTGTGCTTAACCAGTGTTTTTTATTTATGTGCGGTTTTTACTAAGGGATGTGGTGTATTTTATTCACTGCTTTCCAGGGAAACATAATGCACCACATACCTGCTGACAAAACAGAGCTCTGCCTTGTTCTGTGTTTTGTTCTGTTCTCTGTGTCTCCTCGCTGATCAACGGCTGCCAGCAGACATCTATTGGCTGGAAACCCACTGATTGGGATGTGCTGTGTCTAATCAGAGCACGTGCATCCCCTATCTGAAAGTGGCAGATTACATACCAGCTACATGATCCGACCGACACAGGAGAGTTACTCTGCTGCCGTACTCATACATGAGGCGGTCGACAGGCAGTTAAAGGGGGGTGATTCTTTTCTATACTCCCTCTAACTAAAAGCATTTTTTTATCTTCAGAAAGAGTGGAGGGGGCTTAGGTAGGTTCCTCTGTGCCCAGGAAATTCATCCTCTCTATTTGTCATATTTACTATTAATAACCCTCCCTTACTCCATGCAAAATGACAAAAATGCCTTTAGTTGTACTTTAACTCCTCACACTTGACCTTCTTTATCACAGCATTCAAGGAAAGCATTGTCAGTGATATCTGTAGCAATCCTTATGCCGCGTACACACGATAATTTTTCGGGGTTGTTAAAAAATGAAGTTTTTCAGGCTCTAGAAAAAACTATGATGAGCCCCTTGTTTTTTGAGGCATTAAGGAAAATCTTGTGAGAGAAACAAGGAGGACATATCCATTGATTGAAACGTAATACGTTTTTGGCCTATTACCTGCTGGGGCCTGGTGAGTGTGCATTTCAGCAGTTGGTGGTGGTAGCACTTATTTCTGTCGGGTGGAAGAGGTAGCTGCACCCTATACGCATGAGACATAACACCAGGATCAATCATCACAATTACTCTCACAGCATTTGGGATGTGTTATGAACGCACATGAACTTTGATACATATTTTTTGCACATACGTTATATGACTTTGCACTTTATATTTATATCCATAGTTATATTTATATTTATATCTGTTTGTTGGCATAATAGTTGCACATAGCACCACACACATTCTATACGCTCAAGAGAGCTGGAAATTGATATTTATTCATCCACATGCTTGAGAGATCTGGATATTGTTAGTTATTTATTTATTTAAATTTTGTCTGTTGGCACAGTAGTTTCACATAGCACTACGCAATTGTACACGCAATTGTACATCGCTTACTCAGACCAGCGCAGTAACAACATTCTTCTGCAGTCATGGACACAACACTTAGGCCGCTTACAGACGATGAGATTTATCCGATGAAAACGGTCTGACAGAGCGATTTCATCGGATATGTCTACTGGGCTTTTTTGGTTTGATCAGTGTACACACGATCAAACCAAAATCCCCACGGACAGACAGCGCGGTGACGTTGACGCGCCACGTCACCACTCCATGAAGTAAAATACTTCCACGCATGCGTCCAATCCATTCGGCGCATGCGGGAGATTTTTGTCCGCTGGTTAGGCGTACTAACCAGCGGACATATCGGACGGACGGGTTTCCAGCAGACAAATTTTAAAACATGCTTTAAAACTTGTCTGCTGGAAAAACCTGTCTGCTCGCCCGTACACACGATCGAATTTGTCTGCTGAAACAGTCCGTCGGACCGGTTTCAGCAGATACATTTGATCGTGTGTACGAGGCCTTAAAGACATGCTCATTTGTCTGAGGAGCACTATTCACAATGATATGATGGCTTGTATGAGGAAATTTAACACAGAGCTTTCAGAGGTTGGTGATAGGGTAGATCACATTGAAACCAGAATGAGGAAATACGCTACCACCATCAATGATCTAGTGAACGCTCATGATACAGCTGAGGAAGAACAAATGTGGATAAAAGCCAAGTTAGCAGATTTGGAGGACAGATTTAGAAGAAACAACGTTAAGGTTCGGGGTATCCCAGAGACTGTGCCACCATCTGATCTGCGTTCCTATGCCATGACCATGCTTTCTACCCTCATGCCTGATATTCCTGCTATTGAGCTGTCGACAGGATCCACCACTTGCCTAAACCTTCCTTTATACCAGAGACTGTACCCAGGGATGTCCTGTTTAGAATGCATTTCTATCAGTCTAAGGAAAAGTTGATGTCTTTGACTCGCAAAGGGGAACACCACGGCACTGATTACGCGCTGCTACAGTTTTATGCTGATCTATCGCAATTCACCCTACAACTTCTGAAAAACTTGAACACTGTCACCAAAGCATTAGGAAACCACAACATTGTCTACAAATGGGGGTTCCCGACTTAGCTTATGGTGACCAAAGATGGAACTGCCCACGTGATCACTTCCCCGTCCAAGGGCTTCAAATTACTCCAAAAATTGAAGATTCTACCAGAAGACCATTCTCCCTCGGCTAGTTCTGATCCACCCAGAAAGGTGTCCCCGGATTGGAAACAAGCTTCTAAAACCTAATGCCTACGCTGAATATCCTGACCTTATTTTTTTCCTTTTTTTGCCCTGTTGCTCCGTGCTTTAGGCCCTAAACTGGGGCCCCGCTTTTGGAGCTTTCCCACATTTAAGCTCCCCTGTATCTGAGCAGTACTGTCTGCACTTGGGTCATGTTGACCCTCCTTTTAAAGTTCGAATTTTGTTTTCTATGGTTTATTTTTTGTTTGTTATCTTTTGTTACTCAGTTTTATTTACAGGAACCGCACTTCTCCGGACCTACGAATCACATCTGCTATGATAACCTACTTGTGAATGACTACTACTGCGCCTGTATGGACTTGGTCAGCCATGTTCGTTGGACATTTTGCTTTTTTAGACCACCTTCGATGAGGTTGGGCTGTGAGTATTCATGGCCCTTGTTAATCGCAATGTCTTTTTTCATTTATAATGCCGGTTAAAATTCTTTCTGTTAATGCTCATGGTTTAAATCACCCTGTTAAGAGGGCATCGCTCTGGAGAGAAGCTGAGTCCTCGCAGTGTGATGTCCTGTGTGTCCAGGAGACCCATTTTCACAACAGCGCTCCGCCCAAATGTACCCATAGGTCTTTTCAGTATTACTGTTTTTCCAACATGGAGGCTAAAAAAAGGGATGTTTTTATCGCTGTTAAGGATACAATCTCCTTTTCTTTGATATCGGAGCATTCTGACCCTCTAGGTCGTTTTATAATATTGGTAAGCTATTATAATAGTGTTCGATATACTCTGGTTAATGTATATGTTCCGGACAAGCAACAAATTAATTTTTTACATGGCCTTATGCATGAGGTAAAGAAGCTCCAACAGGGCTCACTTATCATATGTGGAGACTTTAACATAGTACCTGACCCCTTGTAAGATTCCACTACAAAGTTCTCCAAAACGGTCCCTTCCCTGGCAAATTTCCTACGGTCTTATGACTTATATGACGCCTGGCGATGTACACATGCCAATGAAAGGGACTATTCCTTCTTTTCACATAGTCACTGTTATATTCAAGGATTAATCTGTTTTTATTGAACAAGTGGTTGCTCACTAAAGTAATCAGGTCCAAGATTAACACAATATCGTGGTCTGATCACGCCTCTGTTCTCCTAACTGTAGGGGATGCATACCCCGAGGCCGCGTACACACGATCAGACCAGTTTCATTGGACCAGTTTGATGGTGTGTACGGCCCGTTGGACCAAAGTTTTAAAACTTGCTTTAAAATCTGTCCGACGGACACCTGTCCGTCGGACAGATTCGATGGTTAGTACGTAAATGCATCGGACCAAAAACCCGCGCATGCTCAGAATCAAGTCGACACATGCTTGGGAGCATTGAACTTCGTTTTTTCAGCACGTTGTTGTGTTATACGTCACCGCTTTCTGGTCTGATCGGATTTTTGGTTGAACTGGATGGACTTGTGTCTTTTTTCAACCTGACTAACTATGTAACTATGTAACTTCAACCTGGTCCAATGAAAACGGTCCGTCGGATCAGTTTCATCGGACCGGTCTGATCGTGTGTACACGGCCTGACACAGCTACATTTATATGGCGTGCCTGTTCGTCTATCATTCAGAATCCAGTAACCAAGGCAACAATTAAGGAAAACCTGTCAGAGTATTTCCAGATCAATTCCCCTTCTACGGATAATGCGTTTACCCTATGGAATGCCCATAAGGCTTTTGTCAGGGGTGTATTTATACAGTTGGGCTCCAGAATCAAGAAGCAGAGGCAGGTAAAAATCTCCACTCTTCTCACAGAAATAGAATCTCTAGAACTTCGGAACAAGGAAACTCCTACTCCATCCACTAGTGCTAAACTCTCAGCTTTAAGACATGACCTCAGACTTATGCTCCTCCAAAACATTGAACAGAAGGATAGATGGATGAAAATGTCTTTCTATTCGACAAATAACAAAGCAGGGAAGGCGTTGGCTAGATATTTAACAGGCCAACGTTTTAAAACTAAGATTACTCGACTAATCCATCCCAAAAGCAAGGACCCAGTTTATGACCCTCAGAGCATCAGACGCATTTAGCGACTATTATAGCTCCTTATACAATATAGCTCAAGACGACATTACTTACCAACCATCCTTAATTGACATAAAAGGCTTCCTCTCCAAAATTCAGTTACCCAGTCTCACCCCTGAACAACTTTGTACCCTAAACTCTCCCTTTTCACTGACCGAGCTGTTGCAGGCTATTAAGACTCTCCCTTCTAATAAATCCCCTGGCCCCGATGGACTTATAGGGGACTACTACAAGTCTTTTCAAACAATTTTAGACCCACATCTGCTGAAGGTATTTGATTCGGCTGCTACCTCTGCTTCTTTTCCACCCGAAATGCTGGAGGCTCTGATAGTCACTTTGCCCAAACCGTGGAAGTCACCTGATGCTCCTCAAAACTTTCGGCCCATATCATTGCTAAATAATGACCTTAAAATTTACGGCATAAATTGGGTCTCCGATATACAAGACGGTAGTGCCTTGAAGTCTTTTCAGCAAGTGCAGTCTGAATTTGACCTTCCAAGCTTAGGAAACGACGAGTACAGTTGTTTCCTAAGAGCAAACATTATAGACCCTATAAAGTGTTTTGGAAAATATGTACCTTCTTTACTGCACTGGATGGCCGTGGAAAGGGTATAACGCTGTTTTACAACCTACTCAACAACAAATCTATTTTTGAAAAAAATAATGCATTAATAGCTTGGGAAAGGGATCTAGATATCTCCTACTCGGATGGTCAGTGGATTAAAGTCTTACAATGCACCCATTCAGCCACTAAAAGTGCCAACCTCTGGGAGCTTTCTCACAAAGTTACCCAGAGGTGGTAGCTCACACCATCTAGGCTTGCAAAGTTTGGACACGGAGTGTCTCCACCAAGCTGGAGGCAGTGCTCTCAAGTGGGCACACTGCTTCATATTTTGTGGTCTTGCGGGAAAATAGCTAAATTCTGGACTAATATTTTTTTAATTCTCAGTCAGGTCACAGGCCTTTATGTACAACCCTCACCTTCTCTGGCTATCTTACATTTAGGCATAGAAGATTTACCACCCCTTTTAGGAAGTTTACCATTCACCTACTCCTAGCTGCTAAATTGGTCATACTTAGACTTTGGAGATCCACTAAGAGTCCTGTAGTTGAGGATGCTGTCAGAACGCTAACCGAAAAAACGGTCGCGTGTACGCGGCATTATATTCTTTCACATCAGATTGGTTGCTGTGAGCATTACAGATTGTCATAGTAACTTATTTTGATCTCCCTGATCAATGAGCCTATATATATATGGCACAAGAACAAACTATTGAGTGGGTATACTAGAAAATAAGGGATACTAGAAAATATTAACATTTATATGTACATAATATTTGTTAGACTCTGTAGGCTTTTACTGCATACACTGTTCAAAATCCATGTAACCGATCAAGTAGTTTTCTTGCATCAACCTATTTTCTCTGTAAGGTTTGAAAAAAAAAAATTCTCAGTGTTGTGTACTGAACAGTTTATTTTTATAAAGCAAGGTTACAGTTATTATTCTATTTTTTCTCTCTACATTGATAAGGGCGTATTTGTGTTGTATTTGCCACGTGGTTTAGTATTAGCATCATGAGACCTTGGAAGGGTAATTTCTTAATACGTTTCTGAATAACATTAATTATATTATATTCAGCCTCGAAAAAAAACAAAGCAAAGAAAAACCCCAATCTGTGCAAAGCCGACACACTATTGGGTAAGATCAAAGATCTTGCGTAGAAAGTGGTTTGCCAGTAAGAGTCGGTTCACACTAGGGCGACATGACTTCCAGCACGACTTTCAGAAGCAACTTCAACACGACTTGAGCATTAACCACAGGGCGATCTGGGGAGATTTACAACAGGAATTGAAGTCCTTTTCAGGTCAGGAGACATTCCAGTGGTCAATAAAACAACAATCAGCTCTGGGAGAGAGAGGGGGAGGGAGAGGTTTGCCTGAGAAATGTATGTTATCTTCCTGGAAAGTAGCTTCAATTAAAACAGTGATCAGACTTGGAAGCGACTTCCATTGAAATCAATGGGTACAAATCGCCTAGAAGTCTGAAGTAGTACAGGAACCTCTTCTGAAGTCGGAGCGACCTCAGTAGTGTGTATTAACACCGCTCCCATTCACTTACATTGCTTTTCTGGACAGCGCGACTTGGGACGACTTGAGACGACTTCAAGTCGGATCCCAAGTCGCCCCAGTGTGAACCGACTCTAAGGCTTGTATGTTCATATGAATTGTATCATATGTATAACATGAATGTGTAAACAAAGTCTATTCATATACTGCACAGATATATTCATAAATACACACAAACATGGTAACCCCCCACTCCTCCTCCCAACACACACTCATTAATCATACAATATCATTTAATACAGTTAAACTATAGCCAAAGCTTGGCACATTTTCTAACAGAATGTTGAAGCACGTATACTTTTGTCAGACTTTTATTGCTGTTCAACAAGAGCCTCTAATACTGTAGTCCGCAAAACAACTGTCGCACTACCCCCGGAGGAGCTGCTGGTTTGTTTTGGGTCTACGTTTTGTGATCAACCCCTTAAAGTGGCTCAAAACCCTCCCTTGACACACCTGGTAATATGGGATTTGCGGACACCAGTAACTTGTGGGGAAACACAATATCCTGTTACACTGTAACAGATTATGCAAATAAAATGGGTTACCTTACATGAAAGGGATCTTACAATATGAAAGATAGACTTCACATAAACTTCAAGATAACCAAAGTACCGTATTTGCCGGCGTATAAGGCGACCGAGCGTATAAGACGACCCCCTAACTTTACAGTTGTTTTAAGATTGTTTGCCTGTACTCACCGTATAATACAACCCCCATTCCGATGCTTTCTATTTCTTTCTTCTGGCCCCTTATTCTTCTTCATTCTTGCTGGAGCTGGAGCCAATCACGGTGAGCAATGTATTCTATTAATGAATACAAATGCCTGCTTGGATTGGCAGAGGCTGTAACATCATCAGCCCATGGCTCGCACAGGGTGTGCCAGGTGACCCAGGCACACCCTAATCCCCCTGGGCAGAACAGATCACTGACCTTGCTCCCCCTTCTTCCCCCAGCCGCCGGCTTTCCCCCTCTCCCACCGGTTGTTGCTGTGGATGTTTTAGGGTGAGTGGGAGAAGGGGCCGAGCAGGTTAGTGATTGGTAGAGTGTATTTGAGCTGTACACCCTAATGCCAAAGGCTGCGCACACCTATGTCATCAGCATGGCTCTCTGACTCTCAAAGATCCGAGCAGGTTACTGTATGTAGGCACTCGAGGCAGAGGTTGTTACCTCAATCCGAGCAGGCTCTGTATTCATTTGAATACATCGCTCACCGGGATTTGCTAAGTGGTATATACTGTATATAGCCAAAGCTACATACAGTATTAACGCACATCCAGCAGGCATCCAAGCAGCTGACTTGGCATATAAGACAACCACTGCTTTATGGCCAGTTTTTTTTAAGTGTAAAAGGTAGTCTTATATGCCAGAAAATACAGTAATGTTTTACTTAAAGTGGAAACAAAAGAACATGAATAAAACAGTGATATTCTATTTGCAGGTCCCTGCGATATCAATAACAATAATGAAACTTAAGCGCAGGCTATACTACAATGTCATGTAGACCTGTATAAGCACACAGCAAGAGGGACCCCTTCAACAAAACATACACATTGAAACGCCCTCTTGCCAAGCCTCACCCAGCTCTCTGCCTCTCTACAATACTGTATAAAGTAATAGAATCAATTACTCAACGGATATTAACAATCCACCCTCCCGCAAGACAAACAGAACTTTCAGGCAAGTGCCCGTCTCACCCAACCGTCTCAGGCCTTGTCCTTCCGCGACACTCCGTCCCAGATCGGCTGTCACAGTCCGGTTAGCCAGCAGTCTCCGGTCCTCAGACACGTTGCAGGGTTACTGGGAACTCGTTCGATGACTCCAGCAAAGGCTTTGTCTCTTCCTCTCAAAGCTGCTACACCTGGACATATGTAGGCCTCAGCTGCGGCCACCCCCCTGTGGAGACACTCCTGTTAGTGTCATCCTGGGTTGAAGATGCGGTCCTGAGAGAGAGTGCGCCAAACACGTCCTCTCCCTATAATTACCTCCCCTCACAGGCGGCGCGGAAGGCAAAGCATCCTGGGGTTGTACAGCTGCTCTCTGGGTAATGTAGTTTATTACAGGCCAAGGTAAATGGAGTCTCTTCTCCTTCTGAACTAAATTCCCCAACATTCTCTGTGGTACCTAAAGGCAAAAAATAGAAGGACATGGATACCAAGCACCTTGAGGCGATTCAGTTCGCATTTGTATCGCTATACAAGTTTTTTACTCACTCACTCACTCGCTCACTCAATGAAATGTAAACAGGTGGCTCTAATCAACTCGGCCACAGGAGGGAGTTGAGATCCTTGACGATAAGCAATGGTAGTCTTTTATATCACATCAAAAAGGGTGATACCTCGCTACACACTCCCCCCACTCAAAGAATCTTTGGTCCTCCAAAGATAGTAACAGTTTGCAACCTATAACACGCTTTTCAATTACATGTGGAGAAAACTTGGTTAATGTATGCATGACAATAAGCAATCAACATTCCTATATGATGAGCCTAAATTTAAGCAACGCATATCATAACCCAGAATTGACAGAGGAACCTCCTACCAATTGACATAGGACGGGGGGTTGTTCTGTCCACAGGCCACCTGAACTGATATGGCCTTACCATATGTGCCAGGGAGTGAGCTATGGTTACCCTCTTGCAAATGTACAGCAGAGGGACTAGGCATGTCAATTGTCCTTTTAGAAGTGAAAACTACCTCTTCAGACCCTTCACCCAGCTGACTGTAATGCCTCGTTTTTTCCACTGAGCAGATCGGTTCAGGTCGCTTGGAACGGAACGGTTCAGAGGGGTTCGGTCTATTCTGGTGAGCGTTTCCACTGCCAGTCGGACCAGCAGGGCCATACAGGTTTTAGAAAAAAAATCCCTCTCGTGATGGCACACTAGTGCGACGAGAAACGTGATGCAGCCTCACTCAGCGTCAACCAAAGAACAAAAAAACAACAACAATGGAGGTCATTCAGCAGCTCGTGTTTTCTCTGCTAGCCATTTGGTTCTTTATAGGCAAAATACATGCCGCATTGTATGAGAGAAGGTTGCGAGCGGCCAGGAGAAACACAGCAGAAAAGAAAAGGAAACTTTTAGCTTGGATGTGTTGCCGGGAGGAGAAGTACACATTGGTGCGTCTAAGACAAAGACGACAGCGCTATAGGGTAAGCACTAGACATGTGCAGACTGGAATATTTTGTTTCGTTTTTTCGTTTTCGTTTGGAAAATAAAATTATTTAGTTACTCCCGTAAATCGTTTTGATTTATTTCGTTTTTCGTTGGGGAATAGCTTTCATCCGAAAATCCAATAATACTTGGTTTCTGTCGAATGGTCAAAAGAATAATCGACGGAACGTCAAATCTTTTTGGTTGTTGTCGAATGGTCAAAAAATATTCGACGGAACGTCGAATCTTTACGTTGAATCGTACATTTCCGTTCGAATATTCCGCCTACAAGAATTCTAATGTTGTATGACTAGTAATAATGTCGAATCTATTCTCTATAATGTCGAATCTATTTTCTCATAAATCGAAATCTAATCTCTGTAATGTCGAATCTATTATTTCTATAGTGTTGAATCTTTTCTCTATAATGTCGAATCTTTTCTCTATGATGTTGAATCTTTGCCCTATAATGTCGAATCTCTTGTGCCAATGATTGGTGGAATGTGACCATCCCAGGATTTACACAGAATTTAAGGATGTCAGAGGAAACCTTCTCCTTCCTTTGCGCCAAGCTATGTTCAGTAATGAAAAAGAGAAATACAAACTTCAGAGCCAGTTTGCCTGTGAGGAAGAGAGTGTCATGGAGCATGAATCAGACGTACATAAACAGATACATAAATATGAAGGTTTTATTGAAGATCAAACAGCAAGGTCAAAGTCCAAACTGACGTTCAAACAGCCAGAAGAGTAGTCCACCAGTGCCAGATTCGATAGCCAGGGATGAGAGTCAGCCAAGCCGGAGTCTGTAGCCAGAGAAGTCGTGAAACAAAGCCAGGAATCAGGAACCAGAAGGAACGTCCGTGGAGCCGGGTTGGTGACCAAGAGCAGCAGCACGATCACAGAAGGGGTGTCAGACGAAAGGCCCAAGTGAGGAAATTCTGCAGCTGCCGTCTATATATATATGCTGAGCAGCCAGCTCCTCCCAGTGGGAAGGAGGAGCCACAGGGTGTGGCAGGTTACAAGAACCCCATGAAGCAAGATGGCTGCTGCACATGTCAGTGATGAGAAGCCTGCAAAGAGGTAAGACCATGAGAGAGAGTTGCAATTTCTCTGTGGAAGCTGGCTACCAACAGTGAATACAGGAATATAGGCCATCTTTTCGGTGTGAGCAAATCTTCAGTGTGTCGGTGTGTGCAGGACTTCTGTAAGGCTGTGTGCACATTGCTAGCTCCTGACATTGTGCATTTTCCGGACAGGGAAAAGCTTAAAGACATGGCTGAGTACTTTTAGAACAGGTGGGGCCTTCCACAGTGTGTTGGTGCTATTGATGGCTCACACATACCAATAATAGCACCACAAGTATACCACACCGACTACTTCAAACGAAAAGGCTGCCATTCCATCATCCTCCTGGCAGTAGTGGATGGCAAGGGACTGTAGTGAATGTAGGAAAGCCAGGTAGTTTGCATGATGCTCGGGTTCTCCGATTGTCAACACTTTGGGATTGGGTTGGCCAGGGAGGACTCTACCCGGTGAGCACTAAGAACATTTGTGGGGTGAATGTTGGCTACTATGTGCTTGGAGACTCTGCCTACCCTTTACAAAATTGGCTTCTGAAACCATTTCCTGACAATGGGTGCCTAACAACAGAGCAGCAAACCTACAACAAGAAAAACATCCAGGGTACGTGTTGTAGTGGAAAATGCTTTTGGAAGACTTAAGGGTAGGTGGAGGTGTCTTATGAAGAGGAATGACAGTGACATTCAACTTACCAAATCCATGGTCCTAACTTCCTGCATTCTTCACAATCTTTGTGAAAGTCATTGAAAAGACTTTGACCAGGATTGGAATACATCTCCAGAAGAGCCAGTACCAGTAACAGCAGCACAAGATATGGAAGAAGAGTGCAGTAAAATACGCCAGGCTCTGATGCGACACCTTAAAGGGGTGTTCCGAGCCAAAATTGTGTTTATTAAAAGTCAGCAGCTACAAAAAGTGTAGTTGCTGGCTTTTAATAAACACTTACCTGCTCCTGCGTTCCAGCGACGCGCCGACCGGGGCTCCGCTCCTCTCCCCAGCCGGCGTCTCCATCCCAACTGTGGGCACCCAGCCGTGACAGGCTTCGGCTTCACGGCCGGGCACCCACTGTGCATGCGCGAGCCGCACTGCGCATGCGCGCGCGGCGCAGCTCGCCGCTGATTGGAGAGGCGATCGCATGGGACCTGTCATGTGTCCCATGTGATCGCCTACAGGGAGGGGCTGGTGTAGGCGATTAAGCTTAATCGCCTTACCAGCCCCTCGGCGGAAGCAGGAAGTGGGACAGGAAGTCCCACTCCTACTGAAGCCCCCACTCCCCCCCAAAAAAAATGACATGCCAAATGTGGCATGTAAGGGGGAGGGGATTAAACAAAAGTTAATTTTTAGGGTGGAACTCCTCTTTAACTTTTAATTTCTTATTGGTTATTAGTATAATGTTTATTTACATTATGTTATACGTTTAATAAAATGTTGCAGAAACTACATACTCGTAGAAGTCTATTTTGTTTTTTTATTCAACAAAAAAATCATCTTCATACTTATTTTTTAACCACTTACCTACTGTGCACCTACACCCCCTTCCTGCCCAGACAAAATATAAGCTTCCCGCACTGCGTCGCTTTAACTGACAACTGCGCGGTCGTGCGACATGGCTCCCAAACAAAATTGGCGTCCTTTTTTTCCCACAAATAGAGCTTTCTTTTGGTGGTATTTGATCACCTCTGCGGTTTTTATTTTTTGCGCTATAAACAAAAATAGAGCGTCAATTTTTAAAAAAATTCAATATTTTTTCCTTTTTGCTATAATAAATAACCCCAAAAAATATATAAATTTTTTTTTTCCCCTCAGTTTAGGCCGATACATATTCTTCTACATATTTTTGGTAAAAAAAAAATGCAATAAGCGTTTATCGGTTGGTTTGCGCAAAATTTATAGCGTTTACAAAATAGGGGATAGTTTATGGCATTTTTTTTTTTTTTTTTTTTTACTATTAATGGCGGCGATCTGCGATTTTTTTATTGGGACTGCGACGTTATGGCGGACATTTCGGACACTTTTCTGACATTTTTGGGACCATTTACATTTATACAGTGAAAAATGCTATAAATATGCATTGATTACTGTATAAATGTGACTGGCAGTGAAGGGGTTAACCACTAGGGGGCGGGGAAGGGGTTAAATGTGTGTCCTATGAGTGTTCTAACTGTAGGGGGAGGGGGGGGTGACTGGGGGAGGTGACCGATTGTGTCCCTATGTACAAGGAACACAATCTGTCACCTCTCTCCCTGACAGGGACGTGCAGCTCTGTGTTTACATACAGAGCTGCACGTCCCAGCTCACTTACAGAGCAATCGCGTGTGCCCGGCGGCGATCGTTGCCGCCGGGCACTCACACGGGATCCCCGCGGAGCGGCGGGTGTGCGCGCGCGCCCGCCCGCGGCTTTAAAGGGACATCACGTCATATGACGTGATGTCAGAACAATGGAGTCGTCTGCCCGCCGTCATTTGACGGCGGGCAGATGACAAGTGGTTAAAGTAAAAATTTAGAGAATGTACAATCTCTTAAACAATAACCTAAAGAGGTTGTAAAGGTTTTTTTTAAGTGAGCCAGTGCATAGTTTTCTTTTTTTTCTTTTTTTTCAACTTCACTTCTAAATGTTTTTTTAAATATTTGTCTGAATTTCTCAATTTCTGTTCCTCCTCAGTAAGCATGTTGTAAAGTTTACTGAGAAGGAACATGAAGTGAGAAATTCAGACAAAGAAAAAAACATTCAGGAAATTAATCGGGGGTGCCTTTTGCTGAAATCCAGGCTGCACCTTCCAAGGCGTGGGTGATAATGCAAAGGAGGCAGAAGGGAATCAGAGAAGCACTACAACTAAAGCCATGTGCAGCAAGGAGGAAATGTGTCCAATCTTGTGTGATTGGTGCTGGCTCAAAGGTAGACTATTAATAAAATAAAATATAACATTTTAAACACAAAATACATTTCCTTTAAAAGTAAAAATGGGTACAGGTCCTGTGCTGCATGAAAGACATTACTGTCTGGGTGGTGACCTAGGTTGACGATTGGCTCCAATCACTTGAACAAGCTGACCAAGGACACCGAGGAAGGCCTGGTTGAAGGTAGCCAACTGCTCCATCTGCATCCGGGCAATTTCTGCCTCCTGGCGCATACAGTAGGTGACTGGGATATTGTGTCAATCTCGCTCCCTTTCTCGGCGAGATTGAGCACTTGCGAGCCCCATCGCGAGAGCCGATCCGACGCGGATTCCCGCCAATTCTACACGTGGGCGGAGTTTGTTATGAATCCTGAAGGAGAAATCCCCGCCGGATTTAAAAAAAAATCCGGCGTCTTCTTCTTCTTCTGCTCTCCAGATGTTGACGCGACGCATCCTTCCGCTGTTATGCCGGGCGCGCGGCTCGCAGCGAAATATATAGGCCTGTCTTGTGACGTCGCAGTCCCATCATGCTCCGGTAGGTACCACGTGCTACCTACCCACGTGATACCTACCCACGTGATACCTACCCACGTGATACCTACCGGAGCATGATGGGACTGCGACGTCACAAGACAGGCCTATATATTTCGCTGCGAGCCGCGCGCCCGGCATAACAGCGGAAGGATGCGTCGCGTCAACATCTGGAGAGCAGAAGAAGAAGAATAAGAAGATGCCGACGTCGCAGAAGAGGGGGCCGCCGCCGCTAGTAATTGAGCTAACACACGAAGATAGCGGCGGCGAGTCCTGAAGAAGAAGAAGACCCCCGGAGAGCGGGAGAAGACCCCCGGAGAGCGGGAGAAGACCCCGGAGAGTGGGAGAAGACCCCGGAGAGTGGGAGAAGACCCCCGCCGCCGAAGACGTCGAAAGAAGCCCGCCGGGTGGTGGGCGCTTTTATCAAAGCGCCCCCCGGCGGCGGAAGAGAACCAGACGGCGGCACCCACCCCCCACAGAAGCCCGCCGGAGGGGGGCGCTTTTATAAAAGCGATCATACACACCCCCCCGGCGGCCAACTAATAAAATATTTCAATACCCTGTGTGGTTTATTTGTGTTTACACTTTTTATTTGCAGGTGAATGGGTAGGGGTACAATGTACCCCATACTCATTCACTTAGGGTGGGGGGCCGGTATCTGGGGGCCCCCTTATTAAAGGGGGCTTCCAGATTCCGATAAGTCTCCCGCCCGCATACCCCGACAACCAACGGCCAGGGTTGTCGGGAAGGGGCCCTGTCCTCATCAACATGGGGACAGGGTGCTCTGGGGTGGGGGGTCGCAGTGCGCCCCCTGCCCCAGAGCACCTGACCCCCCCATGTTGAGGGCATGCTGCCCAGTACGGCTCAGGAGGGGGGGGGGCGCTCGCTCGCCCCCACTCCCTTCCTGACCGGGCCGGCCGGCGTGCTTTGGATACGGGTCTGTTATGGATTGTGGGGGACCCCCACGCCGTTTTTTCGGCGTAGGGGGGGTCTCCTTACAACCCATAACAGACCTAAGGGCCCGTTATGCTCCTGAGGGGGGAACCCATGCCGGATTTTTTTTTAAATCCGGCGGGGATTTCTCCTTCAGGATTCATAACAAACTCCGCCCACGTGTAGAATTGGCGGGAATCCGCGTCGGATCCCCGTCGCTTCTATGACGCGCTCGCTGGAATGTGCTTTTACTATTCCAGCGAGTGCGAGATATCGGCAGCCTGTCGCCGAGATTCAGCGCGATGCTGGCGTGCTAAAAACACATTCTCGGCGGCAGGCACTGTAGCTTCCTGTGCATCCTGACGTAGTGCTTGAAACCTTCTCTCAGAAAGGTTATCCATTCTTTCCAGCTGCCTTTCTTCTGCTGCCCGCATATCCTCCATGACTGTGCGCAGATCCAACTGCAACCTTCTTATTTCACCTGTATTATCCAAAAAAATATTGTTTTTGTCATCTGTCCAACCAATACTGTAAGCCGCTTTCTCATCTGCCCCACCAGACTGTACCACACTGATTAACTGGCCCACTTCTGTTCCCCCTGATCATCTGCTACACCAATACACAGCACTGCTCATCTGCCCCCCAGAGCTGAACCCCCCCTCTCATCTATTCCCCCACTGTACCTCCTGCACATCTCCACCACAACTGATCACCCCCCTCTCATCTATTCCACCACTGTACCTCCTGCACATCTCCCCCACAACTGATCAACCCCCCTCTCATCTATTCCACCACTGTAACTCCTGCACATCTCCCCCACAACTGATCACCCCCCCTCTCATCTATTCCACCACTGTACCTCCTGCACATCTGCCCCACCGCTGTTTTGTGTAAGACAATGCACAGTTAAAAATGTATTGATTATCATCATGTCTTACCATTTTGCCGGGGGGGATTGGGAGTACTCTGTGGTTGGCTACTCTGTGGTTGGCTACTCGGTGGTTGGTCTGATGAAAAACTACTGTTGCTGCTGAAAGACGTTGAAGGTCCATCATCTGATATGTTTAAAACATCATTGGAGAGTCCATCAACTGTTTCTAAAAATAAACATATGGTTAGATATTTAATTTCAAATGGTTAACAGAGCGATATCCTATGCGAAGTTTAAAAAAAATTAACTTACCAAAGGGGTCTACCATGGATTCCAGAATTACAGTTGCAGAGTCCAGATCTCCCTCCCTGCCTTGGTTTGCTGGCCGATGACCGTAAATGGCGTCCATGGCGTCGTACCACCTCCAAGCAGTTGGACAATTTCCACTACGGCTGTTGGCGTCCTTAATTTTTTTATATTGAGCTTTAAGCTTTTTCAGCTTTGCCCTACACTGGCCCGACGTCTGTTCGAATCCCTCGGCTGCCATCCGCTGAGAAATTTCTTTATAGACCTTTTCATTTCTCACTGATCCATCAAGCTCACTCTGAATAACACCATCACCAATAATTGATAAGAAAGTTGATAATTCCTCAAATAACCAAAGTGCACTGATCTTCCGCCTTTTGACAGCTTGAGTCGTGGGAGGGAAAACATTTGACTGCCCAGAAATGACAACAGGGGCACTTGGCGGGGACTTGTACCCCCGAAGCTGTCTTCTTTTTTTAAAGAATGTCTTGGAGTCAACTGAGACCTGCAGACACCCGGTTGACTGGGGCCCTCTGGCGGTACTGAGCTGCGGCCTTCTCGGGACTGGGGCATACTTCCATGACATGCCCGACTCCTCCACAGTTGAAGCAGTAACTTCCAGTGTTTCCTTAGCGAATCAGTATTGGAACTAGGAGGTTTCCTTGATTCTGATGAAGCATCCCTACTCGGGGTCTTAGTGGTTTGACTTGTCAGGGCAGTCACCAATTCTATGAACTGAGACACTTGGGCCTTCAAAAGTTCCACCTGATTCCTTCCTCAGCACCGATGGTTCTGACTTTACAGTGGGTTCGGGCTTCTGAGGTTCTCTCTTATTATCCAGCATAATTTCTTCCTCCCTAACTAACCGGATCAGATCAGGGTATTCCAGGACACTTCCCGCCGGGCGGGTTCACAGAGAAAGGGCGATGAGGTCTAAAGGCTGAGCACCCCGTATTACTTGTTCCGTACGAACCTCATAGACCTTTTTCGGATCCATTCCCTTCTTTAGTAAGATCTGATATATGATCCGGTCCAACCGTCTTATGAACTCCGACATTTTCTCCCCTTCCTTCTGGTAACAGTGTTCTAACTGTTCTAAGTGTTCTAAATGTCAACCCCCGAGGCTGATCTGTCCATTGGATCGGGTGCAGGCACTGCCATTGCACCTAAGGGAAACCAGCAGTGAAGCCTTGCGGCTTCACTGCCCGTTTCCTACTGTGCATGCTCGAGTTGTGCGGTGCTTTGTGAATGGCACTGTCGTCTTCTGGGACACACACAGGTCCCAGAAGACAACGGGGAGCTCGCAAAAGAGGAGGAAGTAACAAACAGCTCCGCGTAATAGGAAGAGGCAGATTAGGAAGACTGCATAGCAACAGGGGTTTCTGGTAAGTAAAACATTATTTTTTCTATGTTTTTTATTTATTTCAAAGAATATTTTTACGTATAAATGTTTTTTAGTGTGGACATCTGCTTTAACAGAGGATACAGAAATACATACACTATCATTTTGAGACACAGGACTTACTGTATTTGCTGGCGTATTAGACTACCTTTTACACTTAAAAAAACTGGCCAAAAAACAGGGGTCGTCTTAAACGCCAGGTCAGCTGCTCGGATGCCTGCTGGATGTGCAGTAATACTGTATTTAGCTTTGGCTACATACAGTATATACCGCTTAGTCAATCCCGGTGAGAGATGTATTCAAATGAAAACTAGAGCCTGCTCGGATTGGAGTAACAACCTCTGCCAATCCGTGCAGGCTACATACAGTAGCCTGCTCAGATAGGCTTTGAGAGTCAGAGAGGCGTTACAGCCTCTGCCAATCCAAGCAGGCTTTGTATTCATTAATAGAATACATTGCTCACCGTGACTGGGTCCAACTCCAGCAAGAAGGAAGAAGAATTTGGCTCCAGAAGAAAGAAATATGAAGCGTCTGAAGACTTGCAAGGAGGGTCGTCTTATGCGGTGAGTACAGGCAAAAAATCTTAAAAAACTGTAAAATTAGGGGGTTGTCTTATACGCCCAGTCGCCTTATACACCGACAAATACGGTATATCTAGACCTAATGCCGCGTACACACGATAGTTTTTCGGCATGAAAAAAAAAAAAACATTTTTAAAAACGTCATTTAAAATAATCGTGTGTGGGCTTCACATCGTTTTTCATCTTCTGAAAAACGACCAAAAAAAAAATTGGAGCATGCTGCATTTTTAAACATCGTTTTAAAAAAATAATAATTTTTATTATAATTACATTATTATTTGTTATAATTATTTATAGTTATTTATTATATTATAATTTTATGATTTTGTGTTTCAAACTTTATCATACCCGGGATGTCTACTAGACTCTGGTTTGGACATATTTAAGCGAGTTATTCCTAAAAATTGCAGGCCTACAGTATAAAACGCAGAATTTCCATGCAAAATAATTGTACCGCTTTTGGTACGTAATTCCAGACAGAATCATACCGCCAGGGAGGTTAAAGAATTTACTTAGCACGGAAAAAAACAAAACAAATGCAGCCACCACATTTAGAAGTGAAAAACTGTAATACAACGTGCATTTTACAACCCGAAAAACTACATATTATTATTATCGCTGTTTTCTAGCTAATCTAAAATCACTTTTGACATAAAGGGACACTTTTGGTTGCTATGGACAATCTACAGTTTGCAGGGAGAAAAAAAATGTTTTTATTATGTAAAAGAACATGCAGGGCACTGGGCAGACCACTAGGGATAGGGGGGGTGTGTATTTTTTACATACAGTACTGTAATCTATAAGATTACAGTATTCTGTATGTAATGTGTTTGTTTACATTTTTGAATTTGCCGCCGGTCTCCGCCCCCGTGCGCCGTTACGTCGCAGGAAACGGAGATCGGCGGCGCGCGGGCACTGTGTGAGTCGAATGGAGGACGCCACTCGCTCACACAGCGGGGATGCATCGCTGGATCCAGGGACAAGGTAAGTACAGTACCCCGCCTGGATCCAAGGTAAGCCAGCGCGCGCTGCAGGCTCTGCATATTGACCCCGAGCGCGACTCGTGGATATCGCTATTTACATGAAAAATCCAACCCGAGTCGCGCTCGGGTTTACCGGCAGGGGGGTTAAACAAGTACAAGAAAAATCACTTAATTCCACCAGAATCCTTTTGTACGTGTAACTGAAATCAAATCTCAGATAATCCCATCACCTTTCCAAACTACAGTGTATCTTCTGTGAACTACAAAACAACCCCCCCCCATGCCATGGAGGTGTGGAGATGAGGATAGGAAAAAGAGCTTCTAGTACAAATCAGGAGTGAGGCCTAGAATGACAAAGCTGCTCCTTTATCCTAGGTACACGTTGGTCCAATGTGGAATGCGGATTGACGAGTCAAATTGCATGCCAAATCGACGACTATTTCGGGCAACAGCATCGTCCGAATCGGTGTGACGCCAACTTTGCAGCGCTGCACTGGTTCCCAGATGTAGTTCCTGCACTTCTTTTGGCAACTTCAAGTGCGCACAGATGTCTCTGAAATCGCTCCCAAAGTCAGACTGAAATGCAAGTTTGAAATTGCGCGAGTTCAGCTAAATTTACGGGATTTCAAACCCACCTTTAGTGTGAACCCAGGCTGAATGACATTTTTTTTTTTCACTAAAAAAAAATGAATTAAAAGTTTTCAAAGGTAATACAAATAATACCAACATACATATAGCCAAGTTCCAATCAAAGATTCCAACTAGCGATAGACACAGAGTTTTACAGTCATAAGAAGAAGATCCAGCGAATGCCGTCTCTGTAAAGCTTATTAGGCGGCCACAAATAAATGTATCAACATCTGGGTTAATGTTGCGCAAGGTATATGTTGCAGAGCATAACAGGCCTGCTAGAGTTACGTTGGATTTGGGACCATAGAAAAAAACAAACACAATATTTAAAGTCACTTCTAGAGGTACTATGAGCTGAGCAGGGATTAGAGGATGTGGCCAACCTCTATGTCGGTCCCTACTTCCAGGGCATATTTGAAAACTAGAACTAAAAATAAGAATAAACAAAAAAGAGAAAAAAAGGAGGAGAAGAAAGGAAGAAAGACAGGAAAGATAAAGGTCAGAGAGAGGAGAAAGAGAAGAAGAAAAACAAAAAAAAAGGAAAGGAAGAATAGAGTGAAGTTGAGGTAGGGGGATAAGGCGGATGAGGGGGGCACTGTAAGCAAGGGGTGTGGAGAGGGGGTGGGAACACCACCAACTGCCCTCCCCAGTAGAGTCTAGGCCTCGTAAAAAGTATAGCAACCCATCACGTATCCGTCAAGGGTTATCTGGGGTCAAGTCCTGATACCTTTGCGATTTTCGGTAATCAAGCCAGGACGTCCATGTAGCATTTAGCAACACCCAGCCCTTTTGATTAGCATGGAGCCTCCAGTCTACTACTCGGGCCAAGTGTACTGCCCAGTAGTACCTCTGCAGATCAGGTAGCCCAATTACACCCTTCGACTTTGGTAGTACTAACTTCGCCCACCCCACTCGCGCCACCTTAGTGCCCCAAATAAAGGCTCTGCACATACGTTTGTAGGCTGTAAAAAAGGAAGGCGGCAAACTAATCGGGATAGTCTGAAGTTTGTACAATAGGTGGGGAGCACTGTCATCTTTAAAATTGAAGCCCGACCAAAGCAGGAGATGGTGGGGGCCTCCCACCTGCGTAGATCCTGCTGTATGCTTTTCAGTTCTGACAGGAAGTTCTTTTCATACAGGTCTGTAAGATTACTAGGAAGTTGGATACCTAAATAAGTAGTTGCATCCGTTTTCCAGCCAAAAGGGAAGTTCACCTGACATAACTGCACTAGTTTAGGGGGCAAGGAGATGTTTAGTGCATAAGACTTTGAGTAATTCATTTTCAAATTCGAGATGATCCTAAACTGTTCTAATATTGGCATAATATTGACTATATACATACAGCAGGGCTCAAAATTTCAAGTCCTGAGCCACTAGCCAGGCCTTAAGAGTTACTCGCCACCAGTTGCCCCAACCAACACCTCCCCTGCCCCACCCCTAATTCCACCCCTAAACACGACCTTGTAAATGATCTAATGAAATTACACAGTTAACATTTTTAAACAGAATTACGTTCCAAAAATAAATATTAACAAAAGTAACATAAAGCATATCAGTACCCATATGTGCAGCCTCACTGTGCCCGTGAACACAGCCTCAGTGTGCTGATAAATGCAGCCTTACTGTGCCCCATCAATGCAGCCTTACTGTTCCCCATCAATGCAGCCTTACTGTGCCCCATCAATGCAGCCTTACTGTGCCCTATCAATGCAGCATTACAGTGCCCCATTACTTGCAGCCTTACTGTGCCCCATCAATGCAGCATTACAGTGCCCCATCAATGCAGCATTACAGTGCCCCATCAATGCAGCTTTACAGTTCCCCATTACTTGCAGCATTACAGTGCTCCATCGCTTGCAGCATTACAGTGCTCCATAGCTTGCAGCATTACAGTGCCCCATCGCTTGCAGCATTACTGTGTCCCATTGCTTGCAGCACTACTGTGCCCCATCGCTTGCAGCATTACTGTGCCCCATCAATGTAGCATTACTGTGCCCCATCAATGTAGCATTACTGTGCCCCATCACTTGCTCATTACTGTGCCCCATCACTTGCTCATTACTGTGCCCCATCACTTGCTCATTACTGTGCCCCATCATCACTTCAAACTCACCACAATCACTGCCCTGCCGCGAGGGGTGGAAGAGTCTAGAATCGGGAGGGGCACTTTAAGAAAAAAGGTGTTGCTTACGGAACTGAACTTCATGTGCAATACAGTGTACATAGGTCAGTAATATTTAGGGCAGTGTGCAGGACACAGTAGAGCACACACTGGGGGGTCAGGAGGGCATACACTGGGGGGGATCAGGAGGGCATACACTGAGGGATTCAGGAAGGCATACACTGGGGGGGGGGGATCAGGAGAGCATACACGGGGGGTGGGGGGTCAGGAGAGTACACGGGGGGGTCAGGAGAGTATACACTGGGGGGGGATCAGGAGAGTATACACTGGGGGGGGATCAGGAGAGTATACACTGGGGGGGATCAGGAGAGTATACACTGGGGGGGAGATCACACTGGGGGGGGGGAGATCAGAGAGTATACACTGGGGGGAATCAGGAGAGTATACACTGAAGGGATCAGGAGTGCATACACTGGGGAGGGGGGATCAGGAGCGCATACACTGGGGGTATCGGTGGAGCATACACTGGGGAGGGGTCAGGAGAGTATACACTGTTGGGGGGCCTACAGGGGAGCAAAAACTAACTGTGGGGCAGTCATAATCCTTTAAATGAGTTACATTTCTCACTTCTCATGAATGAAGATCTGTTTTTGTCAGCTAACAGCACCTCTATGCTAGGTTGTAGTAACTCAGCATAGAGGTGCCTGTAAACAAATCCACACTGTAGTGCAAGCAGCAGAGCTCACCTGCAGGAACTTTCACATGGCTTCCCTCTCTGCTCAGCTGCAAAGTGCAGGCATCTTCCTCTTCCAGACAAGCGTCTTCTCGGGGAAAAGGCACATCCCCATCCCGCCCACTCAAGCAGAAGCCTGCATGAGAAAGGCTGAAATACTGCTGGGGGAGATACAGGGGGCGGAGAGTGCAGTCCCGAGGTTTCTGAGCAGTCATTCATGCTCAGAATGGCTGTGAGTTGTCCTGACCGTAGCTCTGGTTACTGATTCAATCTACTATCACATCATTAGCCGACCTAGGGGGCGAGACCTTATCACACCGTGCCATCAAATACAAACCCAGTTCCATGACACACAGCGGATGTTCTGGACTCGCTTCCCGTACTCCCGGAGTCTATGGGTAGCTATCTAGGCAGATGACCTTTCTCTGCGCACACAATAATAGACTGCTGTTTCTTTATCTTGTGTCTTTATTGGCACGTTGCAGATTTCAATATACATGTGGATGACACACGTGATATGCGGTAAAAAGAAATAATAAAAATGGTATAACATTACTAATACGATAATAATAACATCATATAAACATTATCAGAGATGGCTACCTATCTCCCTAAAGCTTGTGGAAGAAAGAGGAAAGAGATTGCTTACCTCCGATGCCATGGGTGGGGACAGATTGCATGCAGGCCTTGCTGCCTTGATCTTAAACATGGAGATACTGAGACCTTCACCTTCCTGGCTAAAGAGGATATGATGATTTTGATGTCACAGCCTATCAGAGCTAACTAAGAATATTCACTATATTCTATCAACTATATTCATGTTTGGCCAGTAGATGGCGCAAGCATAACAGCTAACCTGAGACAACACACCTCTGGCTTACTAATGCAATAATACATTGTACACACAGTGAATTGTCCTTTTTGAACCTGAAAGGTATCCTGGAGGTACAACAGCGGAAGATGCACGCTGTGTGTCCAGCCCTGCCACTCTCTGTGTCCTTTGGCTGACAGTTTCCTGGCTGATAGCTTCAGCCAGGAAACTGTCAGCCTGGTTCGGCCCCGCTCCTCACTCGCCCTGGAATAAATTCCACTCGCAAAATGCGAGCAAAAGAGTGAATTTTTGAGGGCTGCATACAGTATCTTCTTGTGCATTTCCATAGCCTTAGGGACTGGTGTAACACAGTCTGCCTTACAGGGGATGCCTACTGGATAGCCTCATTTACTTGCAGTGTCATCCTCTCCTGTTCAACTTCCTTAATACAATAGCTTGTGTCCTACTCCACATGATAAAATGCAGGAAGCTGATTTTCCAGCATCAACATTGTCCACTCCAAAAGCAACTATTCACATACAGTGTAGACCATATAGATGTTCACCCCCCCCAGACGGTACAGAGAGCTAGCTTGCCCCATTGGCACCAGCCTCACATCCATGTCAGTCAGGCCTCCTCTCAACCATCCATTTCAGCCTCCTCTCTGCTCCTCTCAATCTCCACTTGCAGCTTACCTGGAAGAACATACCCCCACCATCTTGCTACTCTCAGCCACGTGCAGGGTGTATTTCTCTGATACACATTTCATCACTCTAGCCCCATTTGTGGGTCCTCCTTGTGCCACTTCTTCCACGCCAACACTTAACCCTTCCTCTTCCAAACTGCAACTCATCTTCAACAGCCCACCATCTCCACAGCAAATGATTCTTGAAAAATGCCAATTTTCCCCTCCACTGGCTCCAGTGGCATCTCCAGCTTTCATATTTAGGGGGGGCACATGGGGGGACAGGGACAAAAGTAGGGGGGCCAACTATAAAATGCAATTTAAATATATATATATATATATATATATATATATATATATATATATATATATATATATATATATATATATATATATATAATATAATATATACTACAGTATATATATATCCTGGGGCCCCTTACTACGATCCCACAACGAGCCCTTTCATATGTTCTGCAGTGAGCTCCCTTCCTACTATACTGTGGCCCCCCAGGGTGGCAGAAAACAAGAGATATATGTCACCAGCACACCAAGAAAATATAAGGGTCCAAAGCAGTGGAAGAACTCTCAGGGTTGCAAAGGTTGTCTTGCCATTGGGCCCTGGTGTTCTGCCACTGTGGGGTTCCCCAGCTGTCCTTTTCCTGCTTTTGACAGTGCTGGTCTGGCATCTGTCTCCTTGGCAGCGGCGGAAGTCTATTAGGACCTAGTGCTGGTTACATTAAGGATGCATGCAGGGGAAGGCTGGCACTATTGGTTATAGAGAGCCAAGCCCCAAGCTAGTCACCTAGCAGCAGTAATGCCGTATAACCTTCTCTGTTGACATGCTGATCGGGATGTGATCCAGGTGATGCTCCCAGTCAGATCTAATAAACACAGTATTTATTAGCATCAAGAGTACAACCACATATATACAATCAACCGTATGTTCTGCAGCCATGTGGGCTCTATGCCTGTAAAGTGTGGGCTTTGATCAATAAAATCACTGATATTTAACACTAGGATTTGACTAGGAGCATCACCTGCCAAATCAGCAGCAATTGCCGCCAATGGCACCATCCGAATGGATGCAATGCCGCATTTGCAGCATTGCACCATTTCTGTCCACACTGGGAGGATTCCCCATCAAACCTTGAAGTAAATAAAAACCATGCAACAACCAACTATATGTATCTATCCTTCACTGTAACTTGTGATACCTATATATAAGTTATTGCATCTGTATTAACATGTATGAGTCCTGTATTTGCTACTGTATATCAGGCCGAAGCGTGCTCTAGGCCTGAGGCTAAGTGTTAGTTATTGAGACAGACACCTTTGAATTAAGCAGTTATATTTATTCTAACAGAAAGTGTCCATTGTATAACAAACAGCGCTATAACATAGAATGCCTATTGCACAATATACAAGCATTAACAAAAATACATATGGCCTAATACAATATTAGCAAATAAGATAGAAAGATACTTAAGAATCGGTCTCTCCAGGCTGGCTCCTGATGGATAAAGAGGATTCTGGGCCCTGGTTTTGGCCACATGTCTAGGCCCAAAATACCGGCCAGGCTTCCATGCGGCCTAGGCCATGTGGCTTCAATACAGGCTCAGCAGATGATAGGTTCACTCCAGCATTCAAGCGAATAGAGACCGGAAAAGTTCTCTTTCAAACGCCTTTTACCAAACCTCACTCATTAATCATTCGCAACGCCTCCAATGTTGCCTGCCCATCTGATGTTCAACCAATTGTTGCATTTCATGACTCCCATCCTTGTTCATTCCCTACCTAGCCACTGGGATTCCTTTGATCCTTGTAGTAATCAATGTCTTTTGTTTGTTTGTTTGCGGAGACTGCCCAACAGCTATCCTCCTCCTAGACTCCCTGGAGACAAGTTTACTTATCCCATTCCTGGGCGGGGGGGGCAGGTATCCTGGCTTGTTTGACTGGAATCAGAGGATGATCAGAATTCATACATTCATATTATTTGCAACATATGCCGCTTTGCGCCTAATAAGGCGCATATCCTCCTTCTTTAGGCATGGCTCCCCTCGAACAGTCCATATGGTCTGAACAGTCCTCCACTGTTTCAATGTGTTGCATTCTTCAACATGCGCCTCAGAGACAGCTCCTATGGAATAGCCCACAGTGGTTTCACAGCGTTGCGCCTCTTTACCATAGGCTTTAGAACCGGCTCCTATGAAACAGTCCATAACTGACTTCCAACATGTGTCTCAGAATCAATACCTTTGGAACAGTCAACTGTCTTCCTTCCAACATGTGCTTCAGAAACAGCTCTTTGGGACAGTCCATAATGGTTTCAACGTGCTGTGCTCCTCAACACATGCCGCTTTGCTACTGGGTGACACACCAACATCACTACTCTTCCATGATGACTTCTATGTCTCCATTCTGTATCTCTTCTTCTTTTCCTCTTCTTCTTCTTTCTGACATCTCATGATGGGGTGCGGAACAAGCAAGGGGCATCCATTCACTCACAATTCACCAGCACACACTCAGAGCACCATATTAACCAGCTTTCAGATACAGAGTCTCAAGGAGGGCCTTTTCTTGCCCATCTTATTAGCCTAAAATACAGTTATCACACTACACCATGACATATATCACCCAACACCTTAATATACATATATACATATGACCCATCAAAAATTGCGTATCCCGCTCCCAACCTCCTATAACTCTTCACTGTAAATACAGGTCGGGACTATGCAGGCTCGCACAGTGGTTTTTTCAGACTGCAACTTGGTCTGTCTGTGGTACCTCAGGGATCTAAATTGGCAGCAAAGTCTCTAATTTGTACTAAGAGAAATTTCCATCAATTTGTCCCTCAACTTGCATAGTAAGCAGGAGAGCTTCCTATATAAGTTTTGAGTCTAACAACACATATAAATCTCAAACAATGATAAAAAAAAAAAAACTAAAAACAAAGCAGAATTCCATCCCTGTGATTCGACTTCAGTGACTATGCCCAGGGTATATTTCCTGCACCTCTACCTACTGTTAGGTTCAAGAAATACCCTTGTTTCATGACTGACGTTACATTGGTATCCTTTAGGACAAGGACAAATTTGTCTAACGCCCTAAATAATAACCAGGTGCTTCCTTCCCTTCCCAGCACTGATCTCTCCATCCAGAACACAGAGTACTGTGTATTGACCTGGTATGCAGAAGAGATAGTGGTCATGCTTTTTGATAGAGGGAAATAAAAACCTGCCCCCAGCTCCGTATCTCCCTGACCCCATGTGGGTCATTTGGCCACAGATGCAACAAGATAGAATCCCCAGTCAGTAAGCCCCTTGACGCCACAAAATATACAAACTGAGAGTCTGCACTTCTGTACATGGATCATACAGCACAACCTTTCACAATCACAACCCAGTATAGCCCATCCAGGCATTCGACTACCAGTTTTGGATTCGTGTAAGCGAAGTGCTCTGCAAGGTCTTACTGAGCGGTGATGCTAACTGGCCCTCACAGAGAGATTGTACAATCAGCTTGATGGTGGTCCATAATTCCGCCTACCGCTGCGTGCACGCCAGAGCCAATGACATATACCTGTCCTATACCATCTCACACCACCCTCTACCACTCACCTCTCCTCATGCTGGTTGACAAATCTCGAGCCACGTTACACTGGGTCCTATTCCCCCGAGCAAGATAGTGCTGAATACATCCCTCCATCTTTCTGGTTACTCCTCAGAGATACGACCGCTGAACCATCCTCACTCTGTGTCCGGCTACATTCTCCATTGGGAGCAAGCCAACTAACTTTGATTCAGGCGTATAGTTCACACATATAGAGTCAGGCATTCGTATCAAACCC